>AP025047.1:13031636-13127464 GCA_036186865.1 Eustoma russellianum
CAACCCATAGTAAATTTAGAATTTTGTTTTTTGACTTGCATGACATAACTCAATTGGTAATCGGGTTAAGATTTGCTCCAAGAGGTATAGGATTCGATTCATGTGGCACGCACAGTGTGAGTGTTTCACTACTATCTGGGTTAAAGACCCAGTTTACAGTGGACACCTTATGTGAGCTCTTTGTGTGAGACCTTACCAACTTAGAAGGTCGTTAAGCTCATGATTTGCATCCTCTACAATGTTCTTAGGGACTAATATGTAGAAGCCCCGGAATCAGGGATTTCTTTATTCTCCAAGATTTTTGTTTTTTTTGTATTTAAATTTAGATTTAAGTTTCAACTCACTTCACTAACATGACACTTGATACAAATGACATATAGGCAATCCATATATAAACAGCTATGTGTTCGAAACTAGGTCACAGTAAATGAAATAAACTTGTTGGAAGAAATTATTTCCAATTCTCTAACCATTTGACTCCATTTTTTTCAAGCAAAAGTGATGATGTCGGATTTATCACCAAGCAATAAATGTGCCTTGGGGGTTAAGCTGTTAAACTCCCGTCAGTGGTCCAGAATCAGCCTTGTTTGCCGAGATGCACAAGAAAAACGTTAGAGGACACGGTTACTAAGGCCCGGGTAACACCCTCTGACGCTCAAGTCAGTTGGGCCATTTATCAAGTGAGATTTATGGTTGGATCAGTAAATTGAAGTGATTTTCCTTCTTTTACCGTGAGGAAGATGAATTGCAGTCTTTTGTCTCTCTTTTCTGGCTTGGTCCCTTCTTTCTTGTTTTCTGTCTTTTATATGCATGTTTGAGCCAATGCATGCATATAGGTGCGCAGGAGATGACACGTAATGAGGCAACAAAGATGACTCTTGTTTCTACGGGCTTGCCATGTGGCGATATGCTTTGTTGGGCTTGGCTACATGACACCTGGAGAAGGGTTTTACCTGGTAGAATTACCTAGGGTAAAGTTCGGGGCCTTGAGGCCGAGCTTACTTCATTTGCATGACTATAAGCCGAGGTGCCCGTGGCCGAGGCGCAAGTGACTGAGGTGCCCGTGGCTGAGGTGCCCGTTGCCGAGGAGCAAGTGACTGAGGTGCGCTGGTCTCTCTGTTAGTTGACCATTTATTCCCAAGCAGCTGAGGTTTGGGCTCATCACTTATGCCCCCGGATTTATCTTGACCGCGCTGAATGGCAAGGGCAAGGGAATCTGTTCTGGTTTGTCGATGACGTATTCATATTGGGGCAGTGGTCTGTATTTAGTGCTAGCGGTAAATTGCATTTAGTGATGGCACTGATCTTCACACGATAATTATTACTTTTTCGGTGGATGTGCTTTTCGAAGCGGGGGGGATTTTGAAGCGTCCACGTCCCCTTGAAAGGTCCTTTCTCTTTCTTAGCAAAAATACGATTTCAACTTTCCGGCTTCCTCTGCGACATTGAGCTTCTTCCATCCGACGAGCCTGCTCTTTTCCTCCTCCGCCAAGATCTTCCTTTTTGCTCTTATTTCTAGTAAGCTTCTCTCTTTTACTCATGGCTTCCATTTCTTCCTCTTCTGATTCGCAAAATAGGTCAATAGGGTCTTATTCGGACGGTTTTGGGGGAGTTGCAGATGAGGCTTCTCCCCGTTCTGATGGGACAGTCTCTAGTGAAGATTATCGTCCCTTGCAATGGCTTCGCCGTGGGGGAATTCCTCAGCCGCGGCTTCATCGTGGTGGGGCCCCTCCTCTAATTGCTCATGTGGCGGAAGTGGTCCCTATCAGAGTGGGGGGAACTCCGTCACCGGCGGTTGAGAGTTCAATGTGTACATTGAAGGCAGCTGACCTCTCCCGCCTATGTTCTCAGTATAATATTGATAAAAATTTGTTTCAGCCTTTGCTTCCTCTTCCCAACCAGCTTATGATCCTCCTTTGGGTTATGAGGCTGTGTACGATGAATTCTTTAAGTCTGGCTTTCGTCTTCCCATTCCAGAACCTTTATTTCGGATTTTTAAATTTTATCGTCTTAGATGACCTCATGTTATGCCCAATGGGCTTAAGGTAGTTCTTTGCTTTTTTCCTTTACCTGAGGGCTTATGGGATAGAATTTGATATGAGGGTCTTTAAGGGGATGTTTATTTGTAAATCCGTAGAAAGCTGGTTCTATTTGGTAGGAGGTACCCTGATAAGGAAATCAATCACGTCCTAGGCATCCCTAGCTCCAACAAAAACTGGAAGGGCCGGTTCTTTTTTGTAAAAAAGATAGGTTTGCCTATATTGAGCGTTGGAAGGCGGGCAGAGCAGACAATTCTAGGCCGAGCAGTAAATTCTGCGATGAGGCTTCTAAGCTTCTGCATCTGCCATTAGTAATTGATTGTCGAAATGTGGGCAGGCCGGTTCTAGAAGTTGCCGACCTGGACCATTTGTGCTCTGGCCAGCACTTCCAACTTCTCAGCCAGAGGAACTTAGAGATTGTTCAGGGTATGTATGGAACTCTTAAATTTGCCTTGAGTTATAGTTGATGACTGGTTTAACGATGTACCTTTACTTGTGTAGGAACAATGGTGGCGAACGCTATGTCCAGAATGAGGGCCTTAAGGAAGAGGCCCCGTACAGAGGAGGGTCGGTCTTCTTCAGATCGAGCTCCGGCCCGCGCTCTGCTTCTCCGGCTCTGGTTCCACAAGTTGTGAATGGTCCCTCTGCGGTTGATCAGTCTACTCGTCCCATTGATATAGACTCAGGTATCCCTTGCTTGGATCCCCCTTTTGTATGATGTGAGTGTACTTGTAAATTCATGAGCTTTTCCTTAATTTTAGTGGAGGCCCCCGAAGAACCTGCTTCGGCTCATGCACCTATGGTGTCTCATGGTCAAAATTTAGAAATGGTGATAGTTGCCCCCCGAATGCCCCCTTTCCTATTGTGACTGAAGCAAGGGTGGTCTCTGAGGTGAGGCCTGATCCTGGTAGGGGTGAGGAGCTCGAAGCTCCTCTCCCTATTGGGGCTCCTTCCTTGACTGAGACCCTCTCCCTGCTGAGACCCTTTCTGAATGGGGGTCCACTGGGGAGCCAGGTGGGCAAAATAAGAGGGGGAAGGCTCTCCACCCTGATCAGGGAGAGTCTCTTATGGGCACCGGGGGGGTCGTAAGACCATGACCTTCTGGACAGATGACACTGTTAAAGATCCACTGGTGGCCAGAAGAGTTTCTGAGATATCCATCCTGCTTTGTGATTGGGAGAGTTATGATAGGATGGACTGGACCACAGCCGTGAACACTTTTCAGACGAACATGGCTTTGGTAAGTTTTCTAGGGAGATACTTTTAAGTACTTCAGTTTATTTTTGGATTTAGCACCTTAACTGAGCATAAGTAACGCAGATGCATGCCCAACAATTCAATTTTCTTCGGCGCACAGAAGAGATGCGCAAGTAGACAGAGTAGACAGTTTTGGCATGTGAGAGAAGCACTTTTCTCCAGAGGGCTAATGAAAAAGGCATGGAGGAACTGAGGTCAGTTTGCGCCAGAGTCGAGGAGCTTGATACTGAGCTGGCTGGAGTCAGAGCCGAGGTGACCACTTTGACCTCTGAGAACTCAACACTGAAGGAGGGAAGGAGGAGTCAGATACACGGCTGGCCCTGCCTTTTCCCAAGTGGAGGATCTGAAGAGGACCGTAGCTGAGGCAGAACAACTATCTGCCAAATCACAGGCTGAGTTGCAGGTCTGCCAAGCTGAGCTGGAAATGTTTAAGAAGTGGGAAGAGGAGGTGAAGAGCAAATCAGAGCTAACTCAGCAAGTGGAACTCCGAATTGAGGAAATCAAGAAGGAAGCTATTGCAGAGTTCAGACGATCTGATTACTTCACCGACAATCTTCTGGTTCTTCAAAGTTCTGTAATGGCTGCCAGCCATACCTACGCAGTCAATGTTTATGCCGAGGCTTTTCCTGGTCTGGATTAGAGCCATCCCCAAGTAGCTGACCTCTGCGAGCCTGATGCTGACCAAGAGTTTCAGACTAGATTAGAACTTTTCCAGAACGGGGCTGACTTGAGGGAGTTGTAAATTGAAGAAGAACTTTGGTACTTAGTTGTAGGACTTCTTGAAGATTTTAAATGCAACTTTTTTGACCTTCGGGCATTTTTATTTCTTCAATATAGTTTGTCTCAATCTTTGTACGTTATAACACTTTTTCACCTCAGCTCTGCTCGCTGAGCAGAGTTTTATTTTAGTTCAGTTGGAGTAATTCCTTTACTAAGTGTTTCTTATACTTTCAAGATCTTACTCAATAAAATATTTACAAGGTCCCCACCTTAGATTTACTGAGGTGGCCTCGCTATTCCCTTGGCTCTGCCTGGGATTACGAAGAGTCGTGTACCTTAATGCAAGTTTTCCTAGTCGTGCTAGGTTTAGGGAGGTGCATGTACATTGTCATGCTTTACCTCCACCCCCTATGTCGGAGGGTTAGTGAAACCTGTTCATGTAGATTTACCCTTTAACGGGCTTGTGCCCCGGACCTGCCGAGGTCTTATAGGGGAACCTGCCCCGTTGAGCTCTGCTCAGACATTTTGTTCTCACTGAAGTAACTTGATTGCACAAATGCTCATTTATTGGAGGATTAACAACGCTTTTATACACAGCGTAATTACAGGTACATTACTGATGTAAAAGTCGTAGGTGAGAAGAGTGCCAAGTTCGTGGTAAGGTCCGACCTTCTAAAGTTTGCAACTTATATGCTCCTGCAGAGTATGCCTCAGCTATACGAAAAGGACCTTCCCATTTAGGGTGCAGAGCCCCTGTTGGCATTGCATGACTCACTTTATTGTTGCGCATGACTAGGTCTCCCACTCGGTAGGATCGTGGTCGTACCCGCGAGTTGCAACATTGGGAAATCAAGTTCTTATACTGGGCCATGTGGATGTGAGCTCGTTCCCTTTTTTCCTCCAGCTCGTCCAAGTTTATACGTAGTTCCTGGTCGTTGGTCCGGGCAGAGCCCGGGTAGAGGTAGACCCAATTTCTGCAGGAATAAGAGCTTCGGTTCCGTAGACTAAAAAAAAAGGAGTCTCCTTCGTTGAGTTGGATGGTGTAGTGCGATAAGCCCATAGAACGCTAGGGAACTCCTCTACTCAATTGGTCCCAGCTTTATCCAGCCGCTTTTTTAGGCCATCTTTAATGATTTGTTGGCAAGCTCTACTTGGCCGTTCGCCTGAGGATGGGCCACTGAGATAAAATGTTGTTTAATATGCAAATCAGCGCACCAGATTTTTACGAGATCTTCGGCGAACTGTCTACCATTGTCCGAAATCAAAATTTGGGGTAGGCCGAAGCGGCAAATGATGTTCTTCCATAAGAACTTTTTCACCTTTGCCCCTGTGATAGTGACCAGGGGTTCAGCTTCAATCCACTTTGTGAAGTAGTCGATAGCTACCAGCAAAAATCTGACCAAGCCGGGTGCTCAGGACAGAGGTCCCACCAAGTCTCCCCATTGCACAAATGGCCAAGGGCTGGTGATGACAGCCATCTCTTGACTTGGCAAGTGGGAGGTCGGAGCATGGGCCTGGCAAGATTGACATTTCCTAACTAGCTCTTCAGCGTCCTTGCGTATAGTAGTCCAATAATAGCCAGCTAAATAGCATTTACGAGCCAAGGAACGTGCACCAGAATGACTTCCGCATATCCCCATGTGTAACTCTCAGAGAATGTAGTCTCCTTCCTCCTCAGGTACGTAGCGTAATCATGGCTGTGAGAAAGATTTTTGTAAATTGATCGTTAAAGAGAGCGTACCTCGTTGCCTTCAAGCGCAAGCGCCGAGCTGCAGATTTGTCTTCAGGTTGAATATGCTGTTGTAGGTAATTGACTATTTCGTCCATCCAAGTGTGGTGATAGTCATCCTGCAGCACTTCATTAGCGTCAAAGGCACGATGCTTAACCAGCTCCACAACAATCTTTTTCCCTATCGTGGCTGAGGCCAGGCGGGACAACGCGTCTGCTCGTTTATTGGCTGATCTGGGGATATGTTCCACCTTGAAATGTTCAAACGTTCCTTTTAGGTATTGCACCTTAGACAAGTATTGTCTCATGTTATCTTCCTTAGCCTCATAATCTCAATTAATTTGGGAAACAACTAACTGCGAATCACCTCAGGCAGTAATTTGCTGTGCCCCTAGCTTTCGAGCAATGCTTAGTCCCGCAATCAGGGCCTCATATTCTGCCTCGTTATTGGTTGCCTCAAATTCAAAGCGTAAAGCGTATTCCAATTCTACTTCATTCGGGCTGATTATCAAAAGACCTGCACCACTTCCTTCTTTGGACGAGGAGCCGTCCACGTATAGAATCCAGTCATGTGCTGGAGTGTGGTCTTCTACAAGAGATATACCTTCAGCTAGGAAATCCACCAAGGATCGGGCCTTGATGGAAGTGCGTGACTTGTACTGGATATCGTATTCTACGAGTTCCATGGCCCACTTGGCGGCTCGGCCCGAGGTGCCTGGTCGGGTCAGAATTTGCTTCAAGGGTTGATCGGTCACCACCACAATAGGATGGGCTTGAAGGTATGGTTTGAATTTTCTTGCAGCCACTATTAAAGCTAAGATTACTTTTTCTACATTAGGATAACGCACTTCAGGCCCATACAAAATCTTGCTGGCAAAATAGATTGGCCTCTGCACATTTTCCTGCTCCCTGAGCAAAACTGCACTCACAGCCTCGTGGCAGGTTGCCAAATATATGTATAGGACCTCTCCCGGCAAAGGGGAGGTCAGCATGGGCACCTCAGCAAGGTGTGCCTTAAGATCGTCGAATGCCTTCTGACACCGGTCATCCCATTCGAAGGCAGTTTTCTTTTTCAGAACCTGAAAGAAAGGAAGTGCCCTCTCCGTAGATTTAGAAAGGAACCTACTCAGGGCGGCTATCCGGCCCGTCAACCTTTGGACTTCCTTAATATTCCGAGGTGGGTGCATACCCTTCAGAGCTTCAATCTTAGCGGGGTTAGCTTGCACACCGTCCTTGGAAACCATGTATCCTAAAAATTTCCCAGTACGCACCCCAAACGTGCACTTTTTTGGGTTCAATCTCATACGTGATCCCGTAATATAACAAAAACTTCTCGTAGATTCAGAATATATTGATCAAGGGTCCTGCTCTTGACAAGCATGTCGTCTATATACACCTCCATGCTTCGACCAATTTGCTTCTGGAACAACGAGTTAACCAAACGTTGGTAAGTGGGCCCAGCGTTTTTTACACCGAACGGCATGCTAATATAGCAATAGGTGCCCGACTCCGTGATGAAGGATGTCTTCTCCTGATCTTCCTTGCCATTAAGATTTGATGGTACCCTTTAAACACATCCAGGAAGTCAAAAACCTTATATCCAAGGGTAGAATCGACCAACCTATCAATTTTAGGCAAATGATAACAATCCTTCGGACATGCCTTGTTAAGATCAGTGTAGTCAACGCACATCCGCCATGTCTGGTCTGGTTTGGGAACCACGACAGGGTTGGCCAGCCATATCGGATACAAGACCTCTGCGATAACTTTGCTGCGAGGAGCTTGTTGGCCTCTTCCGCAATTACTTTGTTTCTCTCAGGAGCAAAGTTTCTCTTCTTTGTTTAATTGGTTTCATGTGGGGATCGACATTGAGTTTGTGCTCGACCAACGTAGGCGGGATCCCTGGCACGTCTTCCGCTGTCCATGCAAAGATCACAGCAAATTCCCTTAACAAGTCCTCAAGCTGGGCCAGCAGCTCAGCAGGCATCCAGGTCCCAATCTTAATGGTGTTATTAGGACGAAGATGATCAAGGATGAACTCTTGGACTACGTCATCCGAATGCAAACACTCCTCGGTCGATGGAATCAAGTCATCTAAGCTCGGTCAGTGGAATCAAGTCATCTAAGCTGACCTGTTGGACAGCTTCACTACCCTGGGTGGCCACAGTATAACAGCTCTGCGCCATTAGAATATCTCCCTGAAGTGTGACCACCCTGGACGGCATGGGGAACTTCATACTGACATGTAAGAGAGACACTACAGATTCAAGGCCACTAAGGCGGGTCGGCCTAGTAGAATATTATATGCCGACCTTTCTTTAATGACCACAAAATCTGTCCAAAGACAGCGATATACCGGGGTCTTCCGAAGCCGACACTGAGGGTGACCAGCCTGCTAGTCAGACCGCAGTGCCAGTAAAGCCATATAGTGATGATGAAGTTACTGGCCTCATTAAAGAGTCTAACAAGCCCAACTGTTTATATACATTGTAATACATCATATTTACTGCGCTTCCGGTGTCTACATATACCCTTCGCACTTCCACTATGTTGTCTGGGGCCAGGTGTATACATAAATCTATCACTAGGCCCATGTTGTTGGAGTTCAGCAGGATAAAATCTTCTGGTCCATAGGTTAATTCCCTGGTTAACCTAGCCTTTTTAGCAGATGGTTCGGATGAAGTCTCCGCTGAGCTGAGCTCACCCTGGCCTTGCTGAGGCGGCCCTCCCGCCATGGTATGTATGATGGAGTTAACTTGAGGCTTCCCTGTAGCCCCATGCCAGCCTCGGTCCTCATCATCGTCTGACCTGGGACGCCGAGGTGGAGTCTCAGCTTGGCATTTGTCTTTCTTGGGGATTTTGCAAAAATCCAGACGATTATGGAGGCGTGAGCGAGGGTCATAAAATTGCTTCAAATGGCCTTGCCCAATCAACTTTCGGATCGCCTGAGCCAGATGTCGGCAATCTTCCATATCGTGCCCGATGTCACGATGATAGCAGCAGTATAACTTGGGATCCCTCTTATCCCTAGGCCCAGCCAGGGGTTTGGCGTCAGTCCTCAGGCCATCCTTCTCCATTACGGATAAAATTCTATCCTTAGAGGCCAAAAAGGGCAGACCTTCCCTGCCACCTTTACCTCGTCCGCCAATGCGATCAAACGCACTGCGTTGATCATGATCATTCCCTTCACGCCGATCTCCTTTCGAACTGGGTCGACCTTCGCGTCGAGAAACTTGATCGGCTTCTCTCTTTAGTCTGTTCGCCTCTTCACCTCGGGCAAGCTAATGCGCCTTCTCAAGGCATTCCCTTAATGACGTAGGGCCCTCCTTGGCTAATTGAGAGAAGAGACGGCCAGCTCTGAGACCGTTAATAAAAGCTGCTACTTTAACCCTTTCGTTCCTATCGCTGACCTGCATCGACTCTTCAGAAAAGCGCTGCATATATTTTAACACTGACTCCTCAGGACCCTGCCTTAAGGTCATCAGGTGCGAAGAATTTTGACGAAAGGGGAACTGGACAAATTGAGATTTGAACTTTTGCACCAATTGTCTGAAAGACTTTACCGATTGGGGGGAAGCTCCAGGAACCATCTTCGGGCTTTCCCAAGCAAATACATTGGGAAATTCTTGCAGCGTAGCGGATCAGGAATAGTTTTTAGGCTCACAGCTGTCTGGAACTGAAAAAGATGGTCAGTGGGATCAGATGTTCTATCATAGGTATCCATCATAGGCACCTTAAAATTATCCGGTGCCAAGTATTCAGCGATGTCCCAAGAAAAGGGACTCTCCTGAATCACTCTCATATACTCTGGCCTAGGATCTCCATGATGGCTCCTTAGCCTAGGGCGATCTTCAAGTTGTTGAAGAACACTCTTGAAGGATCGGGCCTGACACCTAGGCGCTGCCTGGGCAAGGGCACCGACTCAACAGTTGGGGCTCTTGCACTACCCCGTCTAACATCAGCCATGAGCCCTGGTGGAGTTTGAGAGAACTGTTGGTGGGCTTTTTCCCGAGGGTAAAGAGGGAAAAAGTCTTCCTCCATGTCCTCAACCTCTGGACGTTTTCCTTTGAGCCGCTCCACTACGGCCTCAAATACTTCTATGTTCTCCGCCACATATTTCATGGCTTTGTCCCGATCCTCAACCGTTACCCCAGGAGCAGTTTTCGCACACTGTTCTGGTCTCCTAGAGCTCTGCCCTGGGGGACCAGAACGAGCTTCTTTCCGATGGCGAGGATTGGGGGACTCCTTCAATCCTTCACGTGGTCCTCGCCCCATATCAAAGGGGTGATAACTAGCTTTCCACACTTAACAGAATGCTAAAAGAAACTTTAAGGGTCGGAGGTTCAGGCCCTCTTTCTAGCGCCAATTTGATGATGTCAGATTTATCACCAAGCAATAAATGTGCCCTGGGGGTTACGCCGTTAAACTCCCGTCAGTGGTCAGAATCAGCCTTGTTTGCCGAGCTGCATAAGAAAAACGTTAGAGCACACGGGTACTAAGGCCCGGTAACACCCTCCGACGCTCAAGTCAGTTTGGGCCATTTATCAATTGAGATTTATGGTTGGATCAGTAAATTGAAGTGATTTTCCTTCATTTACCGTGAGGAAGATGAATTGCAGTCTTTTGTCTCTCTTTTTTGGCTTGGTCTCTTCTTTCTTGTTTTGTCTTTTATATGCATGTTTGAGCCAATGCATGCGTATAGGTGCGCATGAGATGACACGTAATGAGGCAACAAAGATGACTCTTGTTTCTACGGGCTTGCCATGTGGCGATAGCTTTGTTGGGCTTGGCTACCATAGACACCTGGAGACAGGTTTTACCTGGCAGAATTACCTAGGGTAAAGTCTGGGGCCTTGAGGCCAGACTTACTTCCTTTGCATGACTATAAGCCGAAGTGCCCGTGGCCGAGGAGCAAGTGACCGAGGTGCACTGGTCTCTCCGTTAGTTGACCGTTTATTCTCAAACAACTGAGGTTTGAGCTCATCAAAAAGAAATAATTTCTACATATAAATACACCTAACAAAACCTGATATTCTCCAAGAGCGTGTCACAAGACCAAAAAGATTACTATTTTTTATTAACATTGACAATTTATTGTATCGAATTAGATTTATAAATCAAATCAATTAAAAACATTTTAAACTATATGACTTAAATCATAACTATACTACCTTGTTCTTATTAAAAGCATAATTATCACGTTTACAAATAATGTCAACTATTATTCACTCTCTTTCAGACTCATACAAGTTTTTATCCAAAATAGCTCTAGAACATAGCTCAGTTGGTATTCGAATTAGGATTTGCTCCAAGAGATCAAGAGTTCGATTTCAGGAACATGCACGTCTCAGTGGTGCTAGGCTGAATGCCTGGTTTGTAGCGGACACCTTGTGTGGGTCACTGCGTAAATCCTCACACAACCTAAGAGACCGCTGGACTCTTGATTTACATCTTCCATAATGTTCTTTGAGACTCGAACAGTAAGATATGAAGATCAAAAAATGGCATTTTGCTCCAAGTTTTTATCCAAAACTATTGTCTTTCTTATACATGAAGACGTCCCAAGGAAATAGCCCAACTTGTTCCGAACAAGATTTCTCGAAAGGGATGTCATGAGCTCGATTTTTGCCAAAAGCAAGAGAGTCCTTTTCCAGCAAGTGCATAGTGTGGGAGATTCCTTGGCATGTAGGCTTGCCTGCAGTGTTGGAGGCTCCTTGTGCAGACTACTGTGCATATGACCAAGCTCCTGCTAGCGGGCCGTTGAGTACCTGATTTATATCCATATACTACCGCTCCTGCTAACGGGTCGTTGAGTATCTGATTTACATTCCTACATTACCTTTAAAAATAGATGTGACAGAGACCTTACTAGTTAGGGTTTATACTTTTCTTATACATGAAGACTGAGGATTACGCAAGTGGACTCTGTTGATGACAGCACTGTACTGTGAGTACAGAGTAGATATATAATGCTTCAGCAATTCAAAGCAGTTTGACTGCAACAAACAAATTAGGTGTTTTTCCAATTATTGTCCCTCCCTCTTTGTTCGTACAAATTGCACTACCTCCAATGTAACCATACAGTGGCAGCCACCCAATTAATTTCTCCAGAATTTTCGTATTTAAATGGCAACATACACTTAGTCCTAATGTTTTCTTTTTCTATTCTTTTGTACATTACCATCATCATCCTATGCTGCAGCGGAATGTATCTAGTTAAGCATACTTTCCTGTTCAAAAATTGGTATATTATCATCATCATAGAATAAAAATGCATTCCCGGTGTATTAGGTTTTTACGTTTGTACATAGTTTATCGTTTTATGATTTTATGTATATAGCCTTACCTTTCATTTTTTTGTGTAACAGACTGTTTCAGGAAAAAAATACAGTAGTCTTGATCCATATTTAGCCTTACTATTTTCTTGTTTCTACGTGTCGAGCTGTGGTTCAGTAGGATGAGTATGAGGGCGGTTAGAGATCCCATCTCCTCTCGCTCCCACCAGCACACAGTCTTTCTCCGACACACCCAAAAGAAAGAAAAAAAATAGAACAGAAAAGAAAATGAAAAAAGCAACACCTCGAGAACCCAAAATGGGCTAAAAAGCACAGAACTTGGGTTCACATTTCCGAGTCAGGATCTCCTGACTCTCCATTTTTTGGGATAAAAAATGACCCCCTGCCACGTGGTAGGGGAGAGGGTTGGTGAGGCTGGGTGCAGGTGATCCCCATCCAGCCTCACCACCCCCTCCACTGCCACGTGCCAGGCGGTCACGTGGGGGGTAAGATGGGCGACGGTGAGAAGATCTCACCCCGAAATTTCCATAGATATACGAGAACGCTTTTATAATCTCAGTTTCTGGATACATGACCGCATCCCATCAAATAAAGTACAAAGTGTTAACACCTTTTGTTTAAAGCAGCTAAACTCGGATTTTACGTCATTATTCAAAGTCTTGTTACGTGGTAATTAGAAGCATGGTCCCCTTTCTATAATTTTCCTCTGCATTCAGTGGCGGAGCCAGCAGTCCCTTCTTGGGAGGACACTGACAGGCTTCGTCACAGAAATACCACATGTGACCGTTCAGACCGGGAAAAATGATAAAATCTTGTAGACATTATTTTTCTATTATAACATAAAATACGTGAAAGAAATCACATCTACCAACCAATGTACAAAAAATAAACAATACACACAAACAATATGCAAATCATAATTATTAAACGAATATAGTAATATACATCAATACATACTTTTTATTTGCCTATTGTAGAACGAGAAGGAGTTGTCAAAGGACGCAAAAAGGTTTTTCGAGATGACATTGATTGAAATCGTTGCATAATATCTTCATCTTCAATGGTGCTAAAAGTTTCATGCTCAAAGTAACACAATAAACAATCCGATAGTACGTCATCCTCCCAAACGGCTGTGTACATCAGTCTTGATGATATTCATTGTAAAAAAATTAGAAACAAACAACTGTCAAAAGCTAGTGTTTAATAATGGGCATTTGGAAAAGCAGATTACCTTTTACAGTTTACTTTCTGAATGCTGAATCAATGAACCAATCATATATGGTATACACGGTTGTTTGGAATGCGTAAAATAGTTTCACACCAGCAACATCCAACACTAAAGATTTGAATGCAATCTAAAGGTATGTGTAGCTCTTAAATTTGAAACGACTTTAGAGCAACCAAATAAAACCATAAAAGCTGTGCAATTGTAGAATCTTCCCGCAACGAGTGGCACAACCGTATGCCGTTTTCAAATTAATATGTACCAACTATCAAGCATCAGCCCTCACAGGATTCGTAAGCTTAGCAACCCAAAAAAACTTTCATCTTCGTAAGCAAACTAATGCAAAGAAGTCCACTAGTTTTCAACGATTACCTTACATAGCACATACTAATGCAAAGAAGTCCAAAATGCGCCTAAACGATGTGGAAAACGTGTGATTGGTAAAAACAACCAACAACATTAAAAAAACCTAGCTATTGAGATTGCTTGGACAACAACCGCAGGGACAACTGAAAAGTCAATGGGGTTTTTTATTTTAATCTTTTTGCAATTTTAAAAAAAGTTTTAGCCCTTTTTAAATGTTTTTTAATATATTTAAGAGAATGAACTTCCGGTAAGTTTTAGACACATTTTAGTCACTTAGCAGAGAATTAACAAACGCTAAACACTATGTGACTACGTAACAGAGAGTTATTCTTCTATCAAGCAGGGGCACACTTTGAACTGAATGACCAAAAATACAAATACACCTACCTATCTATATGATTTTTTCGTCGACGTTGGGGGGCACGTGCCCCCAGGCCCCCCTTCCCTCCGCCCCTGTCTGCATTGAAAACGAAGAAGAAAAGAAGAAGGTGTATTATTGGCCAGCTGGTGAGGTGGGACTACTCATCTTTTTGTCAAATCTTTTTGTTCTTTTGTATGTTTGTGACAAACCCTAGACATGGAGGGAATCGAGGGGAGAGAAACGAAAACATATAAATCATATGTGTTAATTGATAAGGTAAAAATGATCGTTTTCAGTTTATTATTAGTTTACGGCGTTTGCGTAGAATTTGAAGAGGACCGAATCGTATGTTTCTGCAGCTCTAACTAAGCATTTGTATATTTTTTGTAGACAACTAATGACGTTTCCAGTGCATTAGGTTTCTGCGTTTGCATAGAATCCGAAAAACAAAAATAGTCTTATCTTATACTTTGTAGACAACTAATCATGTATATTAAGTCATCGATTGGGTAGAATACAAATATTTATATGAAGTTTTTGACTTTGTTCTTTACTTGAACATTTAATTGTATCAGCCATCAGATCTCAGCATTCATATGCATTTAAAATATGCAGAAGTCAGCAGTAACCTTTTTCACCAAAACCAGTGATTCATATTAATCAATGTAAAAAGAAACACAAAAATATGTATTTTTTCCCCTTTAGCCTTTGGTTTACCAGCTGTGGAACGAATTTCAGAACGAACATTGATTTTTCTTCCAAAACATAGGAAAAGGGGTCTACTTTGGGATGGAGTCTATGTTTATCACTGGCATACTGCTGGATCCAACATATATATATATATATATATATATATATATATATATATATATATAAAAAAAAAAATTTGTAGCTATTCAACGTTCAAAACTTAAAATATGAACAAATTTCTCCTTTGTGCACCAATACTTCGCTGTTTTTCTTTCTTGCATCCCCATGCACTTTTTCTTTTTCTTATGATTAAAATTTGTGGGATAAAGAGCATTCACTTAAACAAACGTAAAGACATCGTACCCCTCCTCAACTAGCTGCCGAAATGTGATTTTAGATAAAAATAATTTTTAAAAAATTGAATCCTCTAACTCTAAAACCTTTACTGTTTCATATTAGTAGAATGATGTAAATATAAAAATATGCCTAAAATCCTCACTTCCTCCTATTCTAATGCATAATATAAAGCGATATATGTACAGAAAACAATTGGTTAATGATGAGCCAAAAATATTCGGTTAGTCAACAAACAGTCAACGTAGTTCAGGTTCAGCTACTTGACTTAATAGTCTCGGCCAGAAGGCCTCAGCCTCGGCCAGAAGACCTCGGTCTCGGCCACTATTATTTACAATTGAAGCGACTAAGGCAAGTTCAAGTATGTCTTGGACAGCTCGGCCACAAACCTGAGTCAGGTCGGCCCTTTTCTAATATGATCAGAAGTAAATGGATGTAACCATTCTTCAGATATCAGCTCAACTACGACATATATCCAATTGCCCATGAAGCATCTCAGCTCGGCATATTGCACCTCGGCTCAGTTATGCTTTAGTCAAAGCATCCGCCTCTGGTCAACCTCGGCAAATGAAAGGAATCAACAGTGCAAAACTTCTTTAAAAGCATATTCAGCTGGCCTCGGCACAGCTTCGGCCTCGGCCTCATTATCACCGAGTTCTAGCCTCGACCTTACTCTATAAAGGCCGTTGCTTAGAGTATCTCGGATAAGACCAAAGAAGATATTATCAGCTGTCCACTGGGACCCATCAAGACCTTTCTACAGAGTACTTTCCAGGTGTCATCATCGCTTGACTAAGTACAAAGTCATCATTGCTGGCCGACCTACAGGACATAGAGTCAGCCACTGACGCAGCTGCAATCACATGCACTTATCCCATTAGACTGCGCTTCTGCAGCAGACATGACAACCATCTTAGACATGCTACAATCACACCATTGGGCAGAGCACCACTGTCTCCTCAACCTTATGCATAAATACACCTCTTTCCAGACGGGGAAGGGGGATCCAAATTTCTAAACTCTCAGTAGTAGAGCTTCTCAAAGAGCCTTCTCGGCTAACGTTCAAACAAACATACTCTCAGGAAGATTTTATTACAGGTTTCATCTAAGCCTAAATTTCAGCATAAATTGTCTACCAAAACATCCATAACTGGCTTAAGCGTCGGAGGGTTTTCCCGGGGTAGCGTCCTGTGACCTCTAACGTTTCTTTCCTTCTCAAGTTCCGTTGACGAATTTAGACAGAGAGCAAATGGCACAACACAAGGATCATCTCTGATCCACCCGGTGAGAGATTCCTGACCTCATCAATTGGCGCTAGAAGGAGGGCCTGAACCTCCGTATTCCTTAAAAACAAGCCTTTCAAGGGCTTTCTTGGCAATTAACTTACCATTCCATCGTTGGGAGGATGGATAAAAGAGATGGGAAAGGGTCCAAGCGACCTATGGCCCCCAGAAGACGTCAACAACTTCTTCAACAACGACCGGAACAGTGTTTCCCAGAACCAACAGAATCTTCAGACCCTGTTGCATTCACCTATGAGGAGCATATGTGGGCCATTCGCTATGTGGCTCAGAATCCTAATGTATTCCAGGCTGTGGTGAAGGAGATTAAGAGAAAAGCCCCCGTGGCAGGATCCAATGGGTTCCATCCCAGTAATACTCCTCTGCAAAAGGAACTTCAGGAGTACTCTCCAACTCGGCCGGAGTATCATATTGAGCATCAGAGTAGATTCATGACTGAGGCTAGACGCTCAGGACAAATGTCTAGCCACCAGCACTTGAAACGCACACAGAATACGTTGCTGCCACTCAAACATGGCAAAGAAGTTGACAATAAAGGCAGAGCTCAACCACAGGAAAGGCGCTCTGTCAATATTCGGTTGAGAGGCCGAGGAAAAGAAATGAACTCTCTGCTGTCCTCAAAGGCTCACATTCTCTCTTACATGAGAAGAAGAATCTAGCAAAAGATCCTCAGCCCCTAACAGGACCTATCCACAAGAGGAACAATCAATGTACTGCCTATATCATCATGATATTGGGCATGATAGAGAAGATTGCAAGAAGCTCACTCAGGAGATTGGGCGTTTGATCGAGCTCGGCCAATAGCGGTTTTACAATCCGAGGTCGTGGCTGGACAATAGGCTGGATTTTGGACGGCCTCCTAATGACGAGAGTTGACAACCTGAATATCGGCACAGGTCGTCAAACGACGAAGACCCAGACACGGCTGGGCAAGGGCTGAGGGTTCCTGAGTTTATAAGGCTGACTTGAAGGCAAAACTCCATGACTCTGGGTTTTTCTCGACAAATGGGATCTGGAATCCCCATTATAACATGTTTAAGTTTATAAGCCCAAGTTCAACAGGATAAATATTTCGTTTAGATTTTGTCTCAGCGGGTCTGAGCTAACCGAGCAGGACTCGGCGTATTCTCAGGACAGGTTTCCCTACGAGTATTTTAACTCAGCAGGACTGAGTTAGGAGCAGGTCTCGACGTAAAAGACCTCAGCAGGTCTGAGGCAGATGCCCATTGAGGGTCAAGTTTGTGAAAACTCCAAATGTGACAGGTTTCACATCTCGGCAAGCATGTGACAGGTTTCACATCTCAGCCAAATGCGACAGGTTTTCGTGCTCCTTGAATGGCCCAGGTGGTCATCTTAGTTCTCTGCCTTATGGTTTTAAGGGAACTCCAAATGTGACAGGTTTCACATCCTAGCCAAATGCGACAGGTTTTGCAGCTGCTTGAATGGCCCAGGTGGTCATCATCGTTCTCTACCTTATGTTTTAAGGGAACTCCGAGAGTAAGACAGGTTTCACACCTTGGTATATCCTTGTGACAGGTTTCTCCACAAGTATTTTACCTCATCAGGTCTAAGCCAGCCGAACAGGACTTGGTATATTCTTTGGACAGGTTTCCCTACAAGTATTTTACCTCAGCAGGTGGGCTAGCGAGCAGAACTCGGTATTGGGACAGGTTTCCTATCAAATATTTTACCTCAGCAGGACTGAGTTAGCTGAGCAGGTCTCGACTAAAAAAAGCCCTCAGCAGGTCTGAGGCAGATGGCCATTGAGGGTCAAGTTCTGTGAACAGATTTTATAATCATCCTGATAGAGTGATGATGAGGTAAATCATGACTAACATGAACCTCATTAACTACTAGCAGGTCTAGAAAAAGTGTCAAGCATTTGTATAGCTATCAGCAGTGCTGAAGTTTGAATAGAAACAATGTTTTATGGCAGTGCCAGTATTAAGATTTCACAAAGTGTTATCTTTCAACTTGCTTATTTTCATCTTGTGTTACGAGAAACTCAGCAGGACTGAGGCCTAATAAGGATGGAATAAAAACCTTGGCAGAGCCGAGGTCAAGCACTTGCACTGTAAAGAGATCCTTCTGTGATCAGAAGCCGAAGACAAACATGTTAATTGACATCCTTGGCAGAGCTGAGGTCAATTACATGCTAGCCTTGAAGAACTATACTAAGTTGTTCTACACAATATCGGATCCAGACCGGTCTACGAAAGTTCAGTTCAAAGAAATGTGAAGGATTATCTCGACCGCTACAAGAAAAACCTGGGCCATATAATATAGGGCAGACCCGGGAGTCCAGATCGGTCCTATAAAGTAAATGACTCATCAGTCAAAGCTTGGAGGATCTATGAAATATTCGGAGGGCAGTTCCTGGAGTCCAGATCCGTCCTACAAAAGTTCAGTCCAAAGAATTGCTGAACAAAGTTATCTCGGCCGTTACAAGGAAAACCTGGGTCGTTCAATCTCATCTTGGCCGCTACAAGTGAAACCTGGGCCGCTACAAGAACGATCCTAGAGTCCAGATTGGTCTTATAAAAGTTGTTGAATAAACAAGCAACAAATAATCTTATCTCAGCTGAAACCAATGATATCTCGGCCAAAAAGCCTCAGCGTTGGCCAGATTAAAGACGGACACCTAGCTCTAAAAAAGGAAGGAGTGGTCTACATCCTTAATCAGAAGACAAATACATGTTAATTGATATCCTTGGCAGAGCTGAGGTCAGTTACATGCAAAAACATCTTGAAAAGCAGATTGCTGAATAGCCGAACAATGTTGGATACCATTATCACCTTTATGATGATGGCAGACTTAGAAATATTTTAAATATGATCTCAGCTAAAGCAGATCAAGTCTATTAGCTTGGACAAGCTTTGTTCTTATTCAATTCTCGGCTAAGATCAGCAGAATGACAGGTTTATTCTAAAAACTTAGAGTTTAATAACTTAGTTTATTTTAACTGAGAAGTTGAGATTAAGACATTCAATCTCGGCCACAAGTTTGAGAAATAAACTTGGCAGAAAATGCTGAAGTAAAAAAAGCATAGCAGAAAGTAAAGTTACAAGTTATAAAGACTTGGAAAGTTTTTCATTAATAAAGATTTCAGAGTACAGAATATAAAGAAGGATCCTAAGTCTAGTCCTCGGCCTCTCTCAAGTTAGATCCATCAAGAAATTGCTTGAATTGAGTATTGAACTCTTGTACAGCTGTTGAATTATATAGCTCAGTCAGCCGAGGATCTTCTTTGTTCAGCTCGGGGTAAACTTCTGAGCAGACATCTATGGCCTTTGTCTGGCCGACCTTCATAGCCAAGCTTTGCAGCAGTATCATGTTTGTGGACCGCGCACCTGCAATAAATACCACTAGAGGGGGTGAATAGTGGTTAGCGGAAATTACACTACAACCCTTTGAAAAAATCCCCTTTGAAAACAGAATATGAGACCACCTCAGATTCAAAACCTGTTTTTGAAAAATTCAAATCTACCTGTACACAACTCCAAAAATTATGAAACTTTCCATAATTGAACTTCAAAGTGTTAACAAGACTCTGTCCAAAAATCAGACAAAAATAAGATCATTTGACCCTTTAAACAAATAAAAGATTCAGATGGTCAATCTGGACAGAATTGAACAGAATGTTGCTGATTTTGCAAAACATGTTTCTCTTTGAATACTCAACCAAAAAGGTTGATCTTTATATCAAAACGCTCCTTAGGATGTGTAGATGAAGTTTCCAAAAGTTCCTGACCTTAAACAATTCTTGATAAACACAAAATTTAAGTTTTCTCAAAACTAGTCAGATTGCAGCCAGATTGGAGCAGTTATCTGGCAAAGACTGAAAGACTAACTTTCTCTGCTCAAATCAAGTGATTCTTGTTGCAAATGAAACTAACAATCTGAAGTATAACTCCACCAAAAATCACGAATTTTGAAAATGTTTAGCTATTTTTTCAAAACGTGAGAAGTTGTGTGAAAACTATAGTAAAAAGGGGCAGAAAACAGAAATGAAGAAACAAGGCAAGAACACCGAGGATTTATCCTGGTTCGGTCAATGTGACCTACTCCAGTCCCAAAGAACACCTTTCCTTGGATTTTACTATGAAATGAATCACCTTACAACAAGAACCAAGCTTGATCCTTGGGATATACACCAACCCTATTCAAGACTTGGATAATCGCCTTCTAAGCAACACTTAGTTGCAACACCTCTACCACCTATTGATGTAGCCTTATAAGTTGGCTAATCAATCTTATAAAATGAAGCCCAAGAGGCTTGTAGCTCAGCAGATACAACAAGAACACCTTTGATACAAAGAATAGAACAAGAACAACAACAAGACGAAGATGATAGCAAGACAATACAACAAATGCTTGTGAGCTTCAAGTGTGTTTCATCTTCTTCACCATTGCCTCTGTTTATAGTATGATTTGAGCCTTGGAGATAAGAACTCCAATTTGTCACCATCTTCAACATCAAATCCAAATGTCTTCTCATCATTGGTTGGCTTTGTACACTTGGCAAAATAAAGCACAATGATTGGCCCACCTTGGCAATGTCATGTTAGCAGAAATTTCCATCATGACAAGTCTCATTTATCCTTTGCAAAATATAGATAATATGGAGAAGATAATACCTCAACTTCTTGGCACAAGAATAGGCATGTGGGTGTTGACAACTTCAAAATAATCAGCTCCATCCATCAAGTAGCTGTTGGCTGTTTCCTTTTTTCTAAAATAAATTTTGATTTTCCTTAATAAAATAAGAAAGGATAATACCACCAAAATAACCTCAACTTCAAGCACAAAAATAGGACATGTGAGAGCTTCACTTTGACTCAAAAATCTGATCACAACAGCCTAGTAGCCGTTGGCTACCATTTTGAAATTTCAAGTTGGCAATTTTGCCAACTAGCTCCTTTTTAGTTGGTCCACTTGTCACCAAGCTATAAAATGAATGCCACATCATATCCACCTGATAAATCACATTTTTGGACATATAATATATATATATATATATATATATATATATATATATATATCAACTCAAATTTTTGAAGAAGAAATCACCAAATAATAATTGACAAGATTATGTCAATATATAACACCAAAATTCCAACTATTTCTTCTTGCATGTAGTGAACATTTTCACACCTTTGACACCATAAAATTCTCTGTATAATGATGATAAATATGCTCCCATAACATATATAAGAGGTTCTTCAAGAAAAAATAGAATGTGACATCTCAAATCATCACATATCCAGCTATAGTCAATAATATCATCAGTTGAGAGAATAAGATAAGAAATCACCAAATAATCCTCAAGATAATAATAACCCAACTCCAGAATGAAGAAAATAATATGCTCAAGAGATTCATTGAGTGAAAATACCAAAAATACCCTTGGGGGTAAAATGACCAAAATACCCCTGGTATGTGCAAACTCCAGAAATGACCCCGATGGCCAGAAATAATCATGACAACATCTTTATCATGATAAATAAGATGAGAATAAGTCCTTGATATATATCCACCACATCATGTTCCTATAAACTTAAAATATACCATTTTGGTGCTTTTGGTAAGTTTGTAGAAACTTCCAAGGCATGTTAGTCCACAAGACAATTAGAATCACCAAAAAACCTAATAATCACATAGTAAACATGTATAAATCAGATACAAAATGAAAAACGCCCAATTTATCGCATTTTAGAAAATATTTCTAAAAAACGCTAGACATCGATCGATGCGAATTGACTCACCTTCAAGATCGATGTCTCCCAGTAAGGTTCAGATTTTGTATCTGACCTACATCGATCGATCGAAGTGAGGGTTTCCATGTACATAGATCGATTGATGTGTCTCAGGGTTTAGAGATCGATGTCTCACAGAAAGATCTGTGAACTTTTCTGCCTTACATAGATCGATCGATGTGAGAGATCTATGTACATAGATCGATCGACGTGCAACGACCTGAGAGATCTATGTCAACTTTTTCAACTTTTAATCACATATAACACTATGTATGATATGTTTTAAGTATTCACCACTTAAAATCATGACTTTGAAAATTATCCAAACATTTTCTCAACAATGTTCTCTTCGAACAGTTGGGATCTTTTGAAATCAGCAACTGCTTTAGCCTCAGCCCTCGGGCTAATTTTTGACGCAGTTGAGCCAACTGCTCTTCAAAGGTATTTCTTTGCTGCAACAGCTCGGCTTTGTCCTTCTTCAAGGACGCATTTCTCTGCCAGAGCCTGGTTGGAGGCATTCTTCAGGTCGGCTATTTTATGTTCCAATTACATCCACCTTGGATTGGAAGTGGCCAACCTTGTTGGAACCGTGCACCTGCAATGAACACCACTAGAGGGAGAGAGTGAATAGTGGTTAGTGGAAATTACACTACAACCCTTTGCAAAAATCCCATTTGAAAACAGAATCTGAGACTACCCATCAGATTCAGACCCGTTTTTGAAAATTCAAAACTAATTTACACAACTCCAAAAATTATGAAACTTTCGAGAATATACTTCAATGTGTTGATAGACTTTGTTAAAAAAATCAGACAAAAATAAGACCGTTGGCCCTTCAAACAAATAAAAAAAGATTCAGATGGTCAATCTGGACAGAATTGGACAGAATGTTGCTGATTTTGCAAAATGTGGTTTCGCTTTGAATATTCAATCAAAAAGGTTGATCTTTATATCACAACACTCTTTAGAATGTGTAGATGATTTTTCAAAAGGGCCCTGACCTTAAACAATTCTTGAAAAATACAGAATTTAAGTTTTCTCAAACTGTCAGTTTTTGAGAAATAAAAAAGAGTTTGCCTCTGACCTACATCGATCGATCGAAGTGAGGGTTCGATGTACACGATCGATCGATGTGTCTCAGGTTAGAGATCGATGTCTCACAGAAGGTCTTAACTTTTCTGCCTACATAGATCGATCGATGTGAGGAGATCTATGTACATAGATCGACAATGTGCAACAACCTGAGAGAGTCGATGTCAACTTTTTCACTTTTTCAACTTTTAATCACATATAAAACCAGGTGTGACATTTTAAGTATTCACCGCTTAAAATCATGACTTTGAAAATTATCCAACATATTTCTCAACATTCTCCCCCTTTGGATGATTTTCAAAATAAACTAACATGATTTTATTGTCCAAAACTCATAACCAAAAATTTAACCAAATGTTTTCAACTATGCTGCTCCCCCTCAACTCATACCTCGCCTCCCTCTTAAACTATGCTCCAAAATTTATACCAATTAAAAACTTAGCATATGATTCATCATGACTTACCAACTAAAATCATGTTCTTATTCTTTCTCCCCTTTATTTTGGTAAATCATGCAAAAGATAGAACTATGCAATGGTATCGTAAGTCATCATTCCTAATTTGGCTCATAAGTTTTTCAAAAGTGGCTTGATTAAGGGGTTTGGTGAAGATGTCATCTATTTAGTGATCAGTTCTTATATGATTTATCACTATATCCTCATTTTGACATGATCGCGAAGAAAATGGTATCGCATCTCAATGTTGTTTGGCCGTAGAATGAAGCACTGGATTCTGTGAAAGATTGATTGCACTTGTGCTATCGCAGAAAATTGGAATCTTTTTCATTTTAATACCAAAATCACTAAGTTGCTGTTTAAGCCAAAGTATTTGGGTAGTACATAAACTCAAAGCAATATATTCGGCTTCAGTGGTAGAAAGAGCTACACTAGCTTGCTTTTTAGAAGACCAAGAAATCAAGTTGGTTCCTATGAATTGACAAGTTACAGCTAGTGGATTTTCCATCTAATTTGCAACCACCATAATCCGTATCACTATATGCGTACAATTCCAACTTGGCGTTTCTATCATACCAAAGTCCTAAGTGAGGTGTATGCTTAAGATATCTAAGATCTTTTTCACTGCTTGTAATTGATACCCTTAGACAGATTGAAACCTAGCACACATACACACAAACATAATATCAGGTCTTGATGCAGTTAAGTATAACAGTGATCCATCATAGACCTATAGAGTGCGTCGTCAAAAGTTTACCATTTTCCTCCTTATCTAGTTTGGTGCTAACACTCATGGGTGTAGATGTTGGTTTCAAAATCTTCAAAGCCAAACTTTTTAATCATATCATTGACATACTTAAGTTGGCTAATGTGAATTCCTTGAGGGGGTTTGATTTGATTTGAAGTCCAAGAAATAATTCAACTCTCCTACCATTGACATTTCAAATTCTGACTTCATACACTCTTCGAAGTCTTTTACTAAGGTAGGGTTAGTTGAACCAAAGATAATATCGTCTACATATATTTGAACTATTACAATCATTATCTTTCTTCTTAGGAATAATGTGTTGTCTATTGTTCCCCTTTGATAATTATTTGCAATAAAGAAAGTTTGCAAATCTATCATACCAAGCTCTTGGAGCTTGTTTCAAACCATATCAAGCTTTCTTAAGCTTATAAACATGGTTAGGATTCTTTGGATCTTCGAATCCAGGGGTTGTTTGACAAACACCATCTTCTTGGATGTATCCATTCAAGAATGCACTCTTGACATCCATTTGGAAGAGCTTAATATTGCTTAGACTTGCAATCGCAAGTAACAATCTAATGGCTCTAGTCGTGCAACGGGTTGCAAAGGTTTCCCTCATAATCTATTCCTTCTTGTTGATTATAACCTTGTGCGACTAGCCTAGCTTTATTTCTTGTAATTTTGCCTTGTTCATCCATTTTATTCCTAACAACACAAATACCCATTTCGTTCCTATTATTTACTTATTTCGGGTTTAGGTACTAAGTCCCACACATTAGTTCTTGTGAATTGATTTAATTCCTCATGCATAGCATCTATCCAAGATATATCACCTAAGGCTTCCTGTACATTCTTAGGTTCTAAGTGTGAGATTAAGCTATGTCCTTCAAGTTGACTTATATTTCTATGTGTTCTAAACCCCAACACTTGGATCCCCAATGATTAATTCTTTAGGATGCCACCAATTCCTACATTGATTAGTTCCACCCTCATCTTGTTCAAATGTTCATAGTGTGAACATTATCATATGTAATTGAATCAGTAGTTGTATTATCTTCTAAATGCAAAGTTTCTTCATTTATTTCATCTAAGGGTTCATGCATGTCTTGTTCAGGGGGAGTTGGTTCTAGATGATCAAGTAGGCTCAAGTAATACATCATCATCAAACATATTTTCAACATTTGTTTCTTGTTTATGTTGATGTTTATTCACTAACTTCAAAGCATGCATTTTCATTGAATTTTACATGTATGGATTCAATTATCTTTCTAGATGCAGGATTATAACACCTATATGCTCTTGAGTTAGTAGAATAACCAACAAATATGCATTCATAGACTTTTGTTCAAACTTATCTAGATTATCCTTAGTATTCAGCACAAAACACTTACACTCCAAATACTTTAAGATAATCTATCTTAGGTTGTCTATTGTTTAGCAATTCATAAGGTGTTTTTATTTAATTTCTTTCTTATAGTAAGCCTATTTATATTATAGCATAGCACAACTAACAGCTTCAGCCCATAAATATTTAGGTAATTTATTTTTACAAAGCATTGTCCTAGCAACTTTCTTGAATCGTTCTATTTTTACGTTCAACAACTCCATTGAGTTGTGGTATTCTAGGTGGTGAGAATTCATGTTTGATTCAATATAGTTCGCAAAATTTGATTACGTCTTTGTTTTTAAATTCTCCACCTCTATCACTTCTAATCCTTTTAACATTTTCTTCATAAATGTTTTCAAGTTGCTTAATAAGGGTTTCGATTGCTAATGGAGCATCGTCTTTGTGTGTTAAGAACAATGTCCATAGGTAGCATGAGTAATCATCTACTATGGCACACACATAGTAGTGTCCACCTAGACTTCTTGTCCTACTTGGACCAAATAAGTCTAAGTGAAGCAATTCTAGTACATGACCAGTACTCACTTCATGTTTCGGTTTTAATGTTTCTTTAATGTGTTTTCCTTTAATACATGTTTCAACACATTTGAAAATTATCTAAGTCTAACTTAGGCATTCCTCTAACTAAATTCTTCTTAGATAATTTCTTAATGGTTGAAATTCCTATATGGCATAATCTTCTATGGCATAAATTCACATCTAAGTCATGTGATATCAACACTTAACCTTAGCATCTAACATATTATCTAAGGTAAGAGTATAAATATTACCATCTCGGTTTCCTTTTAAAATCGTTTTTCTCCTTTTTCATTTATTATATCACAAGACTGGGAGAAAAGAGACATTATAACCACAATCTATAGTTGAGAAATACTAAGTAAATTATAAGAGAGATTGCTTACTAACACACATTTCAAATAATAATTGTTCCTTTTCCAACAACTTGTCCTTTGTTGTTGTCACCGAATGTTACTTTTCCACCATTCTTGATATGTTCCAATTCGATGAATAGTTTGGGGTTCCCTGTCATATGCCTCGAACATCCACTATCTAAAAACCATTTGGTTTTTAGATTCTTGACTTTGCCTCTTCTTTCATTCTTTGCGTTTTTCCTACAACGGAGACAAAGTTTTAGGTACCCTTTATTTGGGGTCCTTGAATGTTAGGGGCACTATTCTTATTTAGATAACCCTTAGGTATCCAAACTTGAACATACCTTCTAGGCACATTTTTAGCATGGTTAAAATAAGAAGGGTAAGCATATACATTAATCATTCCACATAAGTGAAGATGCATTGTTATCATGTTGCGCCATGGTTGATTATTATATGATGGCCGATTTTTATAATAGGTATAAGGCAATGCGATTTGTTTCTTGAATGGCGCTATATAAGTGTGTTCATAGGCATTTCTATAAGACTTATAAAAGTGTTGCCTATACCTAGGTTATAATAAGTTGGATGCATTTTATTCTTTCTAGTTGTATTCGTATATATATAGGCATAATTTCTAGGTTGTCTAGATGCAAAATTTGGCCTAGATGTATGTTTTATGCGTGTGTATATTGGTGGGTGTGTGTTTGTATTTTTGCCTTGATATAAGTAGAAGAAGGCGTAAGAAGGAGATGTAGCAGGCAAAGTTGATTTTGTATTATATGGCAATTTTATAACTTAGTCTGTTTATTTACTTTTTCATTTTCTTCTTTATAGCCTAAGCCGTGTTTTATCATTACCATACTTTTTTGATGAGATAAGTGTATCTAACATATTTGCACCCGTTTAAATTGTTCTAAACATTTTTCTAAGTTAAGTTTAGAAGACTTAAGTTGTACTATCTCATGTTCACAATTTTCCAACTTGGACT
Source organism: Eustoma russellianum (assembly GCA_036186865.1). Lineage (NCBI taxonomy): Eukaryota > Viridiplantae > Streptophyta > Magnoliopsida > Gentianales > Gentianaceae > Eustoma > Eustoma russellianum. The sequence goes on from AP025047.1 coordinate 13,059,295, forward strand.
TTAACATATTATGTTCCGTTTTTATCTTTTGTTCATCTTTCCTATATGATTCAATTTTATTCTCTAAAGAATCAAGCGTATTAGTAGACTCTTGTTTAAGAGATTCTAATTGATCAGAAAATTCCAAGTTGGACGTTTTCAACTTGTTATTTTTCAATTAGTTTTTTCTTTTCTTTAGAGAGCATCTTACAGTGAGCATGCATTCTTAAGAACTCTTCATACATTTCATCAAATGTCCATGTCACTATCAGAATCACTATCAGATGAAGAACATACCTCGTTGATATGAAGCAGACTTGAGCTTCCTCAGTTTCGGATTCTGAGTCGGATGAGTTGCTCTATGTGCTCACCTTCATTGCTCGTTTCCCTTTCTTGCCTTAGACGTCCTTTGTCTTTGTCGTTTGTGCCTCCTTGTCTTGGCTTGTTTATTATGTTGTTATTATTATTATTATTATTTTTCTTCGTGGGACAATCGTATGAAATATGTCCTTTTTGACAGCATTCATAACACTTTAATTCCTTATTATACCATTTATTTGTGTTATTTTTCCTAGGTTGAGAAGAAGAAGAAGAAGAACGTTGTCTATTCCTATTAGGAGACGCTTGAAAAACTTCCTAAGTTTTCTTGCAATTAATATCAAGTCATCATCTAATTCAGTATCACTATTATCATCATCATTATTTGTATGTGTTTCAGTTGTTTTGAAGGCTATTGACTTACTTGATGATTTAGATGACTCGGACTTCCGTTGGTTTAACTTTACCTCATAGACTTTAAGAGACCCGATCAATTCATCCATCTTGGTGATTGACTTTGTCTCCTCGGTTACAGTCACCTTTGGATCCCATTCAGCAGAAAGGCTTCGTAGCACCTTTTGAACCTTTTCATTGTTTGAAAATGACTTCCCTAAAGCTTCAAGGGCATTGAAAATATTAGTAATCCTCAAATCCATAGATGTTATGGATTCGTTCGGCAACATTTTGAAAGTCTCTAATTCAGTCATAAGCATGTTTATCTTGACTCTTTAACACCACTAGTACCTTCATGCTTTAATACAAGTGATTTCCACATGTCGTGTGTGCTTGTGCAATTTGACACATATCCTGCTTCAGAAGTTGTAAGGTCCATTCAAAAGTAATTGCATAGCTTTAAAACATTCATCGACATTTTCTTTTTATAAAAACCGAGGACCATTCACTTTTATACTTTCAAACCTCCTGTGTGACTCCACTAACTTGTACAACTTTCCATTGGAATGTACGGCCCATCTTCAACTATAGACCATAAATCGATGTCTATAGCCATTAAGAATAGCCTCATTCTTAGTTTCCAATGAACAAAATTATTGCCATCAAAAAGAGGAGGGCGTTGTGTAGACATACCTTCCAACTCACCTTTGTGAGAAACAATAGCCATTGTATAATACCTTGGATTTGAGTCAAGCAGTATATAATGAGTTGTTGTTTTATGGTCTTATATTTTTCGTATGGTGTTGAGTCTTGCTTCTTTTGAGTGGTGTTGGTCTGGCTCGATACCAAATGTTGGTACGTGCATCTGCAATGACACCACTAGAGGGGGGGTGAATAGTGGTTAGCAGAAATTACACTACAACCCTTTGTAAAAATCCCCTTTGAAAACAGAATCTGAGAACACCTCAGATTCAGAACCCGTTTTTGAAATTCAAAACTAATTTTACACAACTCCAAAAATTATGAAACTTTCCCTAATATAACTTCAATGTGTTGACAAAGACTCTGTCCAAAAATCAGACAAAAATAAGACCATTTGACCCTTCAAACAAATAAAAGATTCAGATGGTCAATCTGGACAGAATTGGACAGAATGTTGCTGATTTTGCAAAATGTTTTCTCTTTGAATATTCAACCAAAAAGGTTGATCTTTATATCAAAACACTCTTTAAGATGTGTAGATGATGTTTCCAAAAGGACCTGACCTAAACAATTCTTGAAAAATACAGATTTTAAGTTTTCTCAAAACTGGTCAGGTTGCCAACCAGATTGGAGCAGTTATCTTGGCAAAGACTGAAAGACTAACTTTCACTTGCTCAAATCAAGTGATTCTTGTTGCAAATGAAAGATAACAGTCTGAAGTATAACTCCACCAAAAATTACAAATTTTGAAAATTGTTTGCTATTTTTTCAAATGGTGAGAAGTTGTGTGAAATCTGCAGTAAAAAACGGACAGCAAACAGAAATAAAGAAACAAGAGAAGAACACCAAAGGATTTATCCTGTTCGGTCATGTGACCTACTCCAGTCCCAAGGAAACATCTTTCCTTGGATTTTACTATGAAATGAACACCTTACAACAAGAACCAAGCTTGATCCTTGGGTTATACACCAACCCTACTCAAGACTTGGATAATCACCTTCTAGGCACACATAGTTGCAACACCTCTAACACCAATTTGATATATAGCCTCATAAGATGGCTAATAAATCTTACAAATGAAGCTCAGAGGCTTGTAGCTCACCACATACAACAAGAACACCTTTGCTACAATGATGAAACAATACAACAAGAAGATAAGATGAAAGCTAGACAATTCAACAAATGTTTGTGAGCTTCAAGTGTGTTTCATCTTCTTCACCATTGCCTCTATTTATAGTGTGATTGAGCCTTGGAGATAAGAACTCCAATGTGTCACTATCTTTCATCATCAATTCCAAATTCCTTCTCATCATTGGTTGGCCTTGTACACTTGGCAAAATAAAACACAATGATTGGTCCACCTTGGAAACTCCATGTGGCCGAAAATTTAAGCTCAAAGATGACTTGGAATTATCTTGAAAATGTAAAGATAATAGCACCATAACAACTCCATCATCTTCTCAACTCTTTGGGCAAGATAATAGGCATGTGGAATTTACCATTTCAAAAACTCAAAATTCAGCTCCAAATTTGACTAAGTAGCCATTGGCTACCTTTAATTTTCCAACAAATATATTTTGATTTCCTTAATAAAATGAGAAAGGATAATACACCAAATTATCCTCAACTCTAAGCACAATAATAGGACATGTGAAGTCTTCATTTGACTTAAAAAATCTGCTGAAAAACATCTTGAATAACCATATAAGCCGTTGGCTATTTAGAAAAATTCCAAGTTGGGCAATTTTGCCACTAGCTCCTTTTGCTTGGTCCACTTGTCTCCAACTCACAAAATGAATACACCATCATATACATCTGAATATACAACGTTTTTCAAACATATTTATTATGTTTAGGCAACTCAGATTTTTGAAGAAGAAATCAATAGATAATAGTTGACAAGATTATGTCAACGTGTAACAATCGAAACTCCCAATATTTCTTCTTATATGTCAGAACATTTCTACACCTTTGACACATTAATATCTCTGAATAATGATGAAAAAATATTCTCTTATAACATATATAAGAGGGTCTTCAAGAAAAAATAAAATGTGACATCTCAAATCGTCACATATCCAGCTATAGTCAATAATATCAATCGGTTGAGAGAATAAGATAAGAAATCACAAAATAATCTTCAAGATATAATAACTCAACTCCAGAATGAGGAAATAATATGCTCAAGAGATTCATTGAGTGAAAATACCAAAAATACCCTCAGGGGTGAAATGACCAAAAATACCCCTGGTGTGAGAAAACTCCAGAAATGACCCCGATGGTCAAAAATAATTATGATACCAACTTTGTCATGATAAATAGTATAAGAATACACCCTTGAAATATTTTCACCATGTGATATTCCTACAAAACTCAAAATACCAATTTTGCCCCTTTTGGTAAGTTATAGAAACTTCCAAGGCACGTTAGTCACAAGACATAATAATCACCAAAAACACATGATAAGCACATAATGAGCATGTATAAATCATGTACAAATAAAAACAACCATTTTAGCACATTTTAGAAAAAATATTTCTAAAAACCCTAGACATCGATCGATCGAAGTGCCTCAGCTTCAGAGATCGATGTCTCACAGAAACTTTCAGAGTTTGCCTCTGACCTACATCGATCGATCGAAGTGAGGGTTCGATGTACATCGATCGATTGATGTGTCTCAGGTTTAGAGATCGATGTCTCACAGAAAGGTCTTAAACTTTTCTGCCTTACATAGATCGATCGATGTGAGAGATCTATGTACATAGATCAACAATGTGCAACAACCTGAGAGATCGATGTCAACTTTTTCAACTTTTAATCACATATAACACCATGTGTGACATTTTTAAGTATTCACCACTTAAATCATGACTTTGAAAATTATCCAAACATATTTCTCACAAACCTCAGCTCAGCATCCTCCGCCCTTTGTTGAAGATTGGAGATCTCAGCTTGCAGAGTATTGTTTTGCTGAGTCAGGCTGGCTCTCTGTTGGTTAGCTTATTCAAGCTCCCTTGACTTAGCTTGAAAAGCTTTGTAGAATCTTTGTCCTTAGGCCAGTACCTCCAACTTTGGTCTTGGACCTGCCAGGGAAACAAAGTAAAAAAAAGACTGTGTTAAACTAAATGAACACTTAGAGAAAATTCGACCCACTTGCTAGAGCAATATTGGAATGGAGGACATCCTTTAGGCTCTCCCAGGAAGCTGCTTCGAATTTCTGTTGGTCCCCCCGGGACAGAACCGTCACTTTATTCAAATTTTTGCTGTGGGCCGGATCCACAGCAGAATCATTCTCTGAAAACCCAATGAGAATTGGGTCTGACGTCTCAGCTGGCTGAGGCAGGACTTCCTCCCCCGGCCTGGAAGGAGTCACTTCTAAGGGCTGAGAAGGGCCTGCATCTCAGCCGCAAGATGAGCCTTCGTCCCGGTGCCTCTTCTTTCTTCGGCGAAGGCTCGAGCCATCACCAACTTCTGCCGATGTCTCAGGTTCAGCCGAGGCCTGAGGTTAGGGGTGGGCCTCAGGCTCATCATCTTGGATTTCAATAGGCAGAGCTACAGAAAACATATCAGACCAAGTGAGAATCAGATCTCAACACTTTAAAAATTTTGGGTTGAAGGAAAGTCAATTACCTGGCTTGGACTCTTCTTACGTCGGCTCGGCTGCAGGACTAGTTGGGGGCAAGGCTGAATTAGAGGTCCCCCCAGCAGGAGCAAGTGCAGGAATTCGTCTGGCTTGACGAGCTCTTTTTCTGGCCGCTGCCTCGGCCATTCTGCTGGCATAGTCTTTATTGCCAAAAGCCATTGAGCCTGCATCAAGAATGAAATAGTTATCAACTGAAAGTAAGAAAAAACAAAGTTAAGGTATATCAAGACCAACCTCTGACAATGATCATAGTATCAGGAGAAATGGGCAAGTAATTCTGACCCACAGCCAAATGGCTCAGGTCAAACCGCCACTAAAATGTTGTAGTCTACCCCTCTGCCAGTCAATTACGATGGATAGACTCCGAAGTCTGGCTACTTCTTCACAATATTCTGAGCTCGGCCTCAGATTGTCCGCCTTGCCAGACTTCCAGATGTTCAGTTTCGGCAGCTCATCCTTCTTGACATAAAAGAATTTACCTTTCCAATTCTTGGTAGAGGTAGGGATATTAATAGCAAGATTGAAACTCGCTATTGGAAGCTCGCTTGCTGAAATAATACTAGCTATGCGAGACCCGACAAGAAAAAAGAGCTCTAAATACAGTGGTATTGAAAGGAGACTCGGCTATTCTAAGAAATAGAAGATAACAAAGAATGAGTTTCAAACCATTTGGTTGGATTTGAGGAAGTCTGAGACCATAAGCACGAAGAATTCGGACAAGGAGTCCAGGAATGGGAAGAGTGAACCCCGACTTAAAATAATCTTCGTAGACTGCCTCATAATCCTTGCAGGACCGTAAGCAGTCTGACCTGGCAGAAGTAGAATTGGGCCGAACCGATCCCGGTCAATTCTATATGTCTTACAGATCCGGTTCAGATCGGCCTAAGACAAGGTGCAGAAAGATTCTTGAACAAAAGAAGAGGGCAGACCCCTATTGACTACCCCCGAATACAAAGAAGGAGCCCTTTGCAGAGCTGAAGGGTGTACAGTTGCCGAAGCAAGAGCTACAACTGACCGCTCCGGCGAGGACTCAACCACAGTGATTGCTCTGCTGGACTGAGCAGCATCACCGATGGTCCTACGCAATCTTACGATCGGACGATCACCAGAGACCGACCTACCAGACGGAGATGGAGAATTAGAGATTCCTCCACCACTTGCCGACGTAAGAAGCAACCCTCAGAGATATTTTGAGAATCACGGGAAGAAGTAGACATAATAAAGAGCTAGAAAGGAAGACTTACAGTAAAGCAGAGGAAAAGAGGGAAGATGACCAGAGGAAGATTGAGATCGTCAAAGGAGTTTGGAGGGGGTAACGCCGGAGAAGAAAAGTGCGAGAGAGCAAAAAAGTGAAGAAATGAATCGCAACTCTGAAAGCCCTATTTATAAGCCTCCATCTCGGCATCTTAAGGGACACCTTGAATGATTCGTCCTCGATTCCTACAAGCGCCAGATCTGAAAATGTGCATAACTGACGACTCGTGGTCTGTGCAAATAGTAAATGCGTAGTACGGCCCAATCAGAGACAGACGCGTCACACTTGAAAGGACAACTCATTAAAGGCTCTGAATCGATTAGCCTGCCCTTCCTGGTCAGCTTGGCCAAGCTAATCTGGGGGCAAATGATGAGCCAAAAATACTCGGTTAGTCAACAAAACAGTCAACGTAGTTCAGGTTCAGCTACTTGACTTAATAGTCTCTCGGCCAGAAGACCTCCATCTTGGCCAAAAGGCCTCAGCCTCAGCCAGAAGACCTCAGTCTCAGCCACTATTATTTACAGTTGAAGCGATTAAGGCAAGTTCAAGTATGTCTTGGACAGCTCGGCCGCACACCTGATTCAAGTCGGCCCTTTTTTAATATGATCAGAAGTAAATGGTTGTAACCATTCTTCAGATATCAGCTCAACTACGACATATATCCAATTGCCCATGAAGCATCTCAGCTCGGCATATTGCACCTCGGCTCAGTTATGCTTTAGTTAAAGCATCTGCCTCTGGTCAACCTCAGCAAATGAAAGGAATCAACAGTGCACAACTTCTTTAAAAGCATATTCAGCTCGGCCTTGACACAGCTTCGGCATCGGCCCTCATGTTATCACCGAGTTCTAGCCTCGGCCTTACTCTCATAAAGGCCGTTGCTCAGAGTATCCTCGGATAAGACCAAAGAAGATATTATCAGCTATCCACTAGGACCCATTAAGACCTATCTGCAAAGTACTTTCCAGGTGTCAATCATCACTTGGCTAAGTACAAAGTCATTATTGCTGGCCGACCTACAGGACATAGAGTCAGCCACTGACACAGATGCAATCACAGACACTTATCCCATCAGACTGTGCTTCTGCAGCAGACAAAAACAATCATCTTAGACACGCTACAATCCCATCATTGGGCAGAGCACCACTGTCTCCTCAACCTTATGCATAAATACACCTCTATCCAGACGGGGAAGGGGGTTAAAATTTCTAAACTCTCAAGTAGAGATTCTCAAAGAGCCTTCTCGGCTAACGTTCAAACAAACATACTCTCAGGAAGATTTTATTACAGGTTTCATCTAAGCCTATATTCCAGCATAAATTGCCTACCAAAACACCCATAACTGACTTAAAGCGTCGGAGGATTTTCCAGGGACAGTGCCCTGTGACCTCTAACGTTTCTCTTCCTTCTCAGGTTCCGTTGACGGATTTAGACGGAGAGCAAACGGCACAACACAAGGATCATCTCTGATCCATCCGGTGAGCAATTCCTGACCTCATCAGTTAAAGTTTGTTTTAATAGGTGATGCGTGTTTGACGGTGCAAAAAATCCGATCTTTCAAACTCTCTGCAACATTTTCTTCTTGTAAATGACGACGCAAAAACTCCGATCTTTCAACCTTCTGTATATCTTCTTCTTGTGGATTGTGTTCTATGTCTTCAACAGTAAGTAAATTTGCGATTGATTTAAATCTAAAGTAACTACTATTATGAGTTAAGCATGGATAATATATATTGTCAAAGTAATTGTAATACAACATCCTCATACCTTTCACCTTTCTACCACATGTGAGATTCCAACATCTGATGTTTAAGACGATTGTTGTTGAATATGGTTATCTAATTCACACTCAGCACCTCAATATTCTTTTTCCTGTTTTCGTTATTTGCATTTAAAAATCGAATTGGTTTAAGAATGTTGGAAAAGTATGTTAAAGTATTTTAAAATGTGCTCCAAATTTATATAAAAACATGTAACATGTTGTTTGGGAGATTGAAAGATGAATTGAACGCTTTAAACATGAAAGAAATCACTTGGATTGATCCATATGTGAGTTGGATCGAACCAAGTGAAAGCTGAAATAAAGTTGAGTGTTTCTGTTGGACATAGATCGATCACATCGATCGATCTATGTGTACATCGACCGATCGATGTGGTGTGGATGCAAAGCTGGAAACTCTCTGTCCAACATAGATCGATCACATCGATCGATCTATGTTGACAGGATGCAAAGCCAGAAGTTTCGATCGATGTGCCAACAGTCAGAATTTTTCAGTTCAAGTTGTCTATTTTGATCCAAGAATCATCTCCTTTCGGTTTTAAAATGTTAGGCAAACTAACATGGAAGTTGAGTAAACTGCTGAAACAAGTTTTAGAGATGGGGTTTTACACAACCCAATGCCTATAAATAATAGGCCTTGCTATCTTAAGAAAATACTACATATTTGCAAAATCTAAAAAATTTTCAGCAAGTTTCTTCCTCCAGCTTTCTCTATTCTACCTCTATTATCAAACACTTCTCTTTGCAAGCTCAATCCCTTTCTCGTAAAGCAAACGAACAAGGGAAGCCGTTAATCCAGGGAAGCATTCGCTGTCGTTCACCTTACTCAATTGGTAGAGGCAACATTGCTTTTAAGGACAGTGATCTTCATCACGTTTCGGCATTTTCATTTTGTTGATCTTATTTGTTTGGTTCATACTCACTCAGATTTTCGAACAATCTTAAGAGCAATTTCGGATATGGCAACCAAACAATCTGTTGTTCCTGATATGTCCAAATTAGAGCCTTTTGATGGAAAGTTCTTCAAGAGGCGGTCTGCAAAGATTCTCTTCTTCCTTTAGATGATGTCTGTCTCCTACGTGTTGACAAAAGAAAGACCTACAGAAGATGAAGAAGCACTCAAATATGATGCAGATAACATCACTTGTAGAGGACATATTCTTATTTTCTCTCAAATTCGCTGTTTGATATATATGTCAATTTCAATCAGTAAGCAAAATTTGGAGACCTCTTCAGAATAAATATGGTTCTGAAGATGCTGGTAAAAGAAAGTATGTGGTCAGTGAATTTCTCAAGTTTCAGATGGTCGACCACAATATCTATCAATGATCAGATTCATCAGTTTCAACAACTGGTGGACAATATTGAACAGGAAGAAATAAAGATTGATGAAACCTTCCAGGTTTCTAATTGAAAAGCTTCCTTCTTCTTGGAACAAACACAAGAAGAATTCAAGCATGATGACACTAAGGTCTCTATGGATAGTGTAATCAAACATATCCTATAGAAGAAAAAACATGCTTGAAGATGCAACTGGTAATGAAGATGAAGCCAAGGCCAACGTCATCGAACATGATGACAAGAGACTGAGATTTCAATCCAACAAGCACAAAGGTAAGTGAAAATGCAAGGACAGTACAAAGCAAAACCAAAGGGAGCTTATTGGGTGTGTGGGAAGCAAGGTCACAAGGCGTTCTTCTACAACAAACGGAAAGGGCAATCAAGCAGTCAGACCAACCTTGTGGAAGGAGATGCAAAAAGATGCCTTGATGAAGGACGAAACCATTGCTGTAGTCGTCGTCGATGAGGTAAACCTTGTCGGAGGTACAACAGAATAGGTGGTGGATACTGGAGCCACCAACATATTGCAACCATCAGAGATCTATTTCTTGATTATCAAGAGATAGACATCGGTGACCAAGTCTTCTAGGGGATGCACGAGGAACCCAAGTGATCGGAAAAGGGAAAAATGCTCTTCAAAATTGACCTCTGGGAAAAGGCTGGAGTTGAGCAATGTGCTACATGTTCCTATCATTCGGAGGAATTTGATTTCTGGAGCATTTTTGAACAGGGCTAATATTAAGCTTGTTTTTTATTCGATAAACTTGTGTTATCTAGAAATGGGAATTTTTTGGGAAGCGTATTTGCTCTGGGTTTTTTTTGTACTTGATGCTATGTGTTTAAATAATAAGAATGCATTTAAATCTGTGTATATCGTTGACTCCTTTGATTTATGCATGCTAGATTAGAACATGTTAATGCCTATGCAATTAGAAGGTTAAAGAACACCTGTTATACCCCGTAACTTTTAAGTATGACTTTTAATAATTAGAAGTCAACTTTAAATGTATTCTTATTAAATGCATAGGTTTAAGGAGGCTTTGTCTGATAAAATTTAGGTGAGAAAATTATGGAAATTAACCTAATTACCAAAACATCCCTCCCTCAATTAAGTGATGTGGGCGTTACACTAAGTAGTATAACTCCCAGGAGGGGTGGGCGGTTGAGAGGAGCAAGAACAAAGGAAGAAAAAAACGCCTGGAGAGAAAGGAAAGGAGAGAGAAAGAAGAAGAAAGAGAAGAAGAAGAAGAAAGAGAGGTCAACCTAGGTCCAATCCGTTCCAAAATTCTACCATACACTCGTAAACTTATCTAGATTCTAAGGCAAATAATCTTTCTATACGCTTTACGCAAATTTTTGATTCAACATGCCCTATGTTCTTGTAAAGAGATTATTCGGATCACACGTTAGTAATCTTAATTTGATTATGTTACATGCTCTATTATACTTATTTTTTGTTGTTTGGTTGATTAAAGTCATGTCCTTTGGGCCTAAATATGAAAGTATCCATGTTGTGCTTAATTATTGATAAACATGCCCTTAAAGTATTATCTTTTTTGTAAATATTGTTTTGTGATAATTGTCATGTTCTTTAAAGGTTGCCTTAGGTGATTTGAGATGAGTTGAGGAAGATTTGAAGGTTGAGAGGATGCGTGAAACAAGTTGGGCATGGGGTAGAAGATTGATGATACATCCGGGAATATGAATATTAGAAGATTTAAGGGTTGATGCAAATTGATAGGAGTAAGGATTGAACTATGTAGTTGTGTGTTATACATGATAGGTTCAAGTAATAAGGTTGAATTCTAGGAGATTAGATGAAAGGAGTGAAGGAGGAAGATGAAGGAGGGAAGTTGCTGTAGAAATTTGCAGTTTTGGAAGTCGTCAGTACGCTTCGAACACCTACTTTAGGGCGCTCAATGTCATATTAGGCGCCTAAAGTAGGCATTCAATGTGTTTCAGTGAATTCCAGAACACTTCGAGCACCTCATAAGGCGCTTCATGTCACACAAGGCACATTATGTAGGCGTTCGATGTGTCACAACAAGCAGATATTCTAGAATACTTCGAACACATCTGAAGGTGTTCAATGTCACTTGAAGCGTGTCATGTAGGAGATCGATGTATACCAGCACATTCTAGAACACTTCGAACGCCTAGTATAGGCGCTCCATGTCACTTTAGGGCGCCTCATGAAGGCGTTCCAAGTGTACTGGAAGTCCCTTTGACCCACTAAGCGCTCCATGTATGTGTGATAACTTATTCTCTTCTTTTGATCATAAAATACAATGGTATTTGAGGTGTACTTGAGGTGTAAATGTTAAGTGTGAATAAGTAAGGATAAGAATGAATTCCAAAGTGAGTTTGTGATACGAAAAAACTTGGAAAGGTACGAGCGTGGAGTGTCCTGAGGCTCAGGATCTTGTACTTGATATGTAAGTTGTGCGTGTATGTTTACATGTTTGATATGAAGTTGCATGAGCATTCTGCATCACGACATAAATACTTTGCATTTTGACATGAGAATTGCTTTGCGAAAGAATATGTGTTTTCAAAAGAAGATTAAAGTTTTTGAAAAGCAAACTATGGCTGTTGGTTGATCTCAGGTATAAAAGTCACGCCTGCGAAAGCAGGGTATAAAAGCGTGACCTGTGAATCAACAACAGGGTATAAAGTATTTTATGGAGCCGTGGACCTATCAACACGGATATAAGATATATGTTATGGGGCTATGGACCTATCAGCACGGGGTATAAAGTTATATGTTATGAGGTCGTAGACCTTTCATCACGGGGTATAAAGTTCTGTTTGCTATGGACTGATCAGCCACAGAGTATAAAGTTCTGCTACGCGAAGAATATGAAACTTTTTATGAAACGACACGCATAGCATGTTTACGAAAAAAATATATGCATGGGTTTGTGTGTGGTTTTAAAAGAGTACATGCATCATGCCTCACGAAGCATAAGACTTGACATGCAGAGATTGACATTCGCAAATGATTTTTTATGTAGTATGTTATTCTAGATACATGTTAGTTTTTGTATTCGCGTATCATTTGTGATTTCTTTGATTTGCTGAATTGTTTCAAAGATGTTATTGCTAACCCAAGCACCTTATTTTGGACAATGATTTATACACCGGGACTCGTCGTGTATGATCCCGTAAGGTGCATAGACGGGTTACTTGCTGGCAACGTTTTCGCTAAGAAAATATACTCTATCTTCTTTTCAGGTAAGCCAGAGTACGAAATGATCTTTCTAGAAGACGGCGACGAGTGGGCTCATTGGGATGATGGTCATTAAAATGGACCGACTTACAGTCTTTATATTTTAGTTGAAGGATTTATTGTTAAAGCTTTGTATTGAAGGATATTTTAGACACTTTCTCTGACACGTTTTATTTCCGCTGTGTTTCATTTGGGATATTATGTTATTGAATTTTTTAAATTTATGACATTTTTGTTGATTTATCTTTCGTTATGAATGACGTATGCTTGTTTCGCTTTGGCGCTTCATAGTTCTCGTAGCAGACTACGGCAGATGCACTGGTACCGATGTCCAGTATCGGGAAGGGGCGCTACAACACTAGTCTAATTGAAGTAAACAATGAGATCAAGTTTAACAAATGTCAATATTGTATAGAAGGAAAACATCATAAGAAACCTTTCAAGTCAATCAAAAGAGCAACAGAAAAATTGGAATTAATTCATAGTGATCTAGGATATTTTAAGAACACTATGAGTAAAGATGGTAAACGATATTACATTACCTTTATAGATGATTTTTCTAGGTTGATAAGGTTTACTTGCTTAGTAACAGGGATGAAGCTGAGAATATGTTTATCAAATACAAGAATGAAGTTTAGAATCAATTAGATAAAAGGATTAAAAATGTAAGACCGGATAGAGAAGGTGAGTATAGTACTTTGACTTTTACAAAAATTTTGTGAAGATAATGGGATTATACATGAGTTTACACCTCCGTATACTCATCAATCTAATGGTATTGGCGAAAGAAAAAATAGGACACTTAAGGATATAATGAATATAATGCTATTGAGTTCTGGATTGCCAAATAATATGTGGGGTGAAGCTATACTTTCAGCATGTCACATTCTCAACAGAATACCACATAAGAAAACTTGTTTAACTCTTTATGAATTTTGAAAGGTTATGCACTCAACTTGAATTATTTGAAAGTGTCGGGTGTTTAGCCAAAGTTGGAATTCCTCAATCCGAAAGGAGTAAAATTGGTTATAAAACAAAAGATTGTGTGTTTGTTGGAGTCTCAAACAGACTCTGAAACAATGGCATAAAAAATTTGATAATGATATGGTTACATTGTGAATGAAAGTGATCGCTGTATTTACAGTAAAGTTGAGGATTCTGGTTGTGTAATTGTTAGTTTATCATCATCCGTACCCAGTATATCCCAACGACAACAAATCTATCGCTAGAGTCTGGGAAGGGCAAGTTGGTAGGCAAACAATACCTCTGTCCCAAGAGATAGAGAGTCTGCTTCTAGTGAGACCCCTGACTCTAGATGTACCTGCATAAATGACATAATAATAGGGGTATGCTGTGCTAGTGTGTTAGTGAGGAAATTTAGGAAATACAAAGAAGAGGCTTTCGATATTAAAATACACATAACGTGTATATGTGCATGTAATGCAAAACAACGGTAAAACATAAACAAACAAGTGCAAAGTCAACCTAAAGCGTAGATAGTGTCTACGCCTATCTATGTCCCTAAATATACTCTAAGGTGTCCCTATATATGACATATACCTTGTTAACATTCATTTTATGTCTCTATGAACTCCTATCCTGAACCATATATGTTGATGATATGTTGATTTTTGGCAATAACATGAATGTGTTGAATAGTACTAAATCATTCTTATCATCTGTCTTTGATATGAAAGATATGGGTAATGCTGATTTGAGACTTGGTTTGAAGTTAGTCAAGAATTGTGGGGGTTATGCGCTTTCACAATCTCATTATGTATAGAAAATGTTGAAAATGTTTAATTTCTTTGATGCAAAAACCTGTAAGTAGTCCTTATGATCCTGCATTTCACTCGAAGAAAAATAGAAATAATAACGTTTCACAAGTTGAATATGCTAGAATAATTAGAAATGTGATGTATCTAATAAATTGCACGAGACCCGACATAGCCTATATAGTAAATAGACTAGCGAGATATACTCATAATCCAAGTAGTGAACATTGGACTACTTTAGAAAGATTAATGAGGTATATTAAAGGAACGATAGATTTGTGTCTTGTGTTTAATGGATTCCCAGCTATGTTAGAAGGTTTTATATTGCAAATTGGGTATCCGATAATGATGAAATAAATTCAACTAATGACTATATATTCACTTTGGATGGTGGAGCCATTTCTTGGAAATCTTCTAAACAAACATTTATAGCAAAATCTACTATGGAGTCTGAGTTTATTGCTTTAAAACTTGATGCAACAGAAGCTAAATGATTAAGAAACTTGTTAGTTGATATTTCTTTGTGGTATAAACTATGCTTTCTGTTTCTATACATTATGACTCGCAGGTAGCGATCGCTCGAGCAAAGAATAAGATCTACTATAGAAAGAGCTGGCATATCAGATTGAGACACAATATTGTGCAGGATCTAATTAGCTCAGGGGTGATTAACTTGGAGTATATAAGAACCGAGTTGAATCTGGTAGAGCCTATAACTAAAGGACTAAATAAGAAGTTAGTCCAACAAGCATAGAGGGGAATGAGACTGATTCTTTTGTCATGAACTTTGTATGACGGCAACCCAACCCACTATTGGTAGAGATCCTACAAACGGGGTTCAATGTGGTAAAAACAAGTCATATAAAAGTTCTGCAAGTACTATCATAATTGTCCCTTCCTATGGTGTTGTTGAAGATAGTTCTCTCTGCAAGTAAATGAGGGTGAGATTTATTAGAATCTCTTAATGAAATCTATAGCCATGTCGTGTGGTGGTGTGAGCAGTGTACACTTGATGAATTTCACCTATATAAGCGTGGAGGTGGTGCCGCTTCCTATGAGAGTTTGGAACAGCTCCCTAGAGCGCTTTTGAAAACCTTGGACTGGGTGCATGGCCGATATCATACCACACCACGAACTTGCCTGAAGCTAGTCAACGACATGTCGGTTATAAGTTTATATAAACAAGAGAGGTAAGATTCAAGACGTCAATGTCATCTTATTTCCATTTATATACTTCTTCTAAGAATTCAATACGCAAGTCGTTGTCCATTATGTGTCATTGTCTTCGTTTGATAGTGGAGATCTTAGTTGATTAACGTTCGAGAATGTTTATACATAAGTTTGGATCAGGTGGATGATTGTTGGAAAAGTACGTTAAAATACTTTAAAATGTGTTCCAAACTTATATAAAAACATGCAAGATGTTGTTTAGGAGATTGAAAGATGAATTGAACACTTTAAACTTGAAATAAATCACTTGGATCGATCCATGTGTGAGTTGGATCGAACCAAATGAAAGCTGAAATGAAGTTGATGCTCTGTTGGACAACCAAGTGAAAGCTGAAATGAAGTTGATGTTCTGTTGGACATAGATCGATCACATCGAGCGATCGATGTGGTGTGGATGCAAAGCTGGAAACACTATGTCCAATATAGATCAATCACATCAATCGATCGATGTGACATCGATCCATAGATTGATCGATCTATGTTGACAAGATGCAAAGTTGGAAGTCTCTGTCCAACATTGATCGATGACATCAATCAATCAGAACTTTTCAGTTCAAGTTGCATCTTTTGATCCAAGAATCATCTCCCTTCGGTTTTGAACGTTAGACAACTAACATGGAAGTTAAGTAAACTGTTGAAACAAGTATTAAAGATGGTTTTTTACACAACCCAATGCCTATAAATAATATGCCTTGCTATCTTAAGAAAATACTACATCTTTGCAAAATCTGAAAAATTTTCAGCAAGTTTCTTCCTCCAACTTTCTCTATTCTACCTCTATTATCAAACACTTCTATTTGCAAGCTCAATCCCTTTCTCGTAAAGCAAACGAACAAGGAAAACCGTTAAATCTTGGGAAGCATTCGTTTGTAGTTTACCTTACTCAACCGGTGGAGGCGAAATTGCTTTTAAAGACAGTAATCTTCATCACGTCTTGACATTTTCGTTTTGTTGATCTTATTTATTTGGTTCATATTCACTCAGATTTTCTAACAAAGAAGGATGGAAAAATGGGAATCCAATAGATATTACTTATCATTTGTGAATATAAAGTACATTACGCAAGTTTTAAATGTAACACACAGTTACTTCTTTATTAGTTCATTTTCAAATATATCATTTGTTTGAAATAATTCACAATGTTGCATTAAATTATCGAATCTTGCATTGTGGCATGTATATATTGTACGATGTTTGACATAGTACAACTGCCGTATACAACACTTTTTCGTTAAACAAAAGCAATAAGAAATTGTTCGAGAAAGACGTAGGTCCGAAAAAAGACACATACATCGTGAGTGTTTTACTGTTGTCTGAGCCAATAATGGATATGTCATTGTACTTGATCTAATTAGGTTAGAGGGTTGCTGACCCAGTTTGTATTAGACGTCTTGTCTGCGTTTCTATCAATGTCTTATCAATCTAAGAGGCCGTTAAGTTCCTGATTTGTATCTACATGAAACTCTTTGGTGCTAGAGGAGAGAATTATTGACCTTTTCTGGACTTACTTCCTCCTTACTTTTTTTTTTTGTTATTATTTTTTTAAACATCGTAGCTCTTACTCTTAAAGGTTCGAATTTTGAAGTGATTGGATAACTAGAATATTTTGTTACTCCCAACCATTGAAATATACAAGTTATATGCAGATTCCTTATCATGATATCAATCATTAAGCCATTGTTTAGATTTTGTTATCATATTAGATCATTTGTTGTTTCATTTATATAGTCATCACGTAAGATAAAACATCGTCTCCAACAGCCCAAAGCTTTTTTTTTCCTTTTTCATTTTTTCCCTCTTCACATCGATGTGCGACATATATATAACGAGTCAATTGAGGTTGATTTTGTAGTATTTATCCTATATTGGAAAAATAAAAGAAATAAATAAATGATATTTAATTGTATGAAAAAGTACTGAGGCCAATTTTTGTTTGTGTACTAACGCAACTCCGGGTCCAAAAACACCAAATTTGATGACTTATTAAAGAAAAGAGGAAGTAAGAGCATACCATTGGAGAAGTTGCAAGTCCTCCGCTGATTATACAACTAACATCCACGCTCATACTCAGTATATTTCAACAACTTCGAAAATTATCGTTAAACCTCCATTAATTGTGCACAAAGAAAATATGAGTTTAAAGACAGAATAAGGAAGGATTTAGTTTACAGAGATATTAACTCTGTAAAGACGCGCTTCCTCAGCTGAAGCCGACCAGGTCCAGTTTGGGTCCGGTCTAAGCTCTGTTTAAGCCCAGCTTATGCCGAATTTGAGCCCATTCTCAGCTCACAAAACAACCACTCTCTCATAAGAGAGCTCACATCAGGTTGCTTTAGCATCTACTTCCAGCATAAATTCATACAAATATGTCTGAAACTGACTTGAGCATTGGAAGATTTTCTCTGGGGCATTAGTCCGGACCTGTAACGTTTTCTTCCCCTCGCAGGTTATAAAAAAAGACCCAACAAGATGCTAGCGGTTTTATCCACATATCACCTCTGATCTACCTGGTGGGGATCCGACCTCATCAATAATCTAATTCACACTCAGCACCTCAATATTCTTTTTCCTCTTTTAGTTATTTGAACTTGGTGGACATCATCAATAATCTAATTCACACTCAGCACCTCAATATTCTTTTTCCTCTTTTAGTTATTTGAATCTAAAAATCGACTTGGGTTGAGAAGGATGGGAAAACGGGAAAACAATAGATATTACTTATAATTATTTGTGAATATAAAGTACATTACACAAGTTTTAAATGTAACACATAATTACTTCTATGTGCACATAGAGCCGGGGGTCTCACTGGAAGCAGACTCTCTATCTCTTGGGACAGATGTATTGTTTACCTACCACTTACCCTCCTCAGGTCCTAGCGATAGCTTTTGCTGTCTTTGGGATATATATACTGGTTACGGATGATGATGATATAATTACTTTTTTATTAGTTCATTTTCAAATATATCATTTGTTTGAAATAATTCACAATGTTGCGTTAAAGTATCGAATCTTACATTATGACATGTATAGATTGTACGATGTTTGACATAGTACAACTGCGTATACAACACTTTCTCGTTAAACAAAAGCAGCATGAAATTGCTCCTAGAAAGGCTTATGATCGAACTCGGACATACGCAGCGTGAGTCCTTTACTGTTGTCTGGACTAATAATGGTCATACCATTATATCCGTTCTAATTAGGTTAGAGGATTGCTGACCCAGTTTGCATATGCATTTTGTGTGGATTCCTGACAATGCCCTACCAACCTAAGAGACAATTGAACTCCAAATTTGTATCTCTACGAAGCTTCTTAGAGATGGAGTGGAGAGGTATTGACCTTTTGTACCCAGAAAAGCCATAGGTCTTACTTCCTACTTACATTTTTTTTTTGTTATTATTTTGTAAAACATCATAGCTCTTATTCTTAAAGATTCGAATTTTAAAGTACTTGGATAACTAGAATATCTGGTTGCTCTCAACCATTGAAATATATAAGTTGTTTGCAGATTCTTCATCATGATATCAACTATTACGCCATTGTTTAAATTTAATTATCATATTAGATCATTTGTTGTTTCATTTATATACTCATGAAGCAACATAAAACATAGTCTCCAACAGCCCAAAGATTTTTTTTTCCTCAATTTTTTTCCTCTTCACATTGATGCGCGACATATAATTTAACGAGTCAATTGAGGTTGATTTTGTAGTATTTATCCTATATTGGAAAAATAAAAGAAATAAATAAGTGATATTTAATTGTATGAAAAAGTACTAAGGCCAATTTTTGTTTGTGTACCAACGAAAGAGAGAGGGAGAGGGGGAGGGTCAAAAAGCACCAAATTTGATGTCTTATTAAAGAAAAGAGGAGGAGCATACTATTGGAGAGGTTGTAAGGCCTCCGATGATTATATAACAATAACATCAAAAGCTATCGTTAATGATTCTGTTGATTGTGTACAAACAAAATAAGAGTTTGAAGGCAGAATAAGAAAGGTTTTAGTTTATAGAGATATTAACTCTTTCGAGAATTAATAACATGTAAATTATGTTAAACCAAGACTAATCAATATCCGTCCAATTATTTTGTTTGAAGTGTAGTAAGGTCAACTTGATTAATAGTTTTTGGGTCAATGAAATTGAAACTCCAAAAATATGAGGAAATGAGGTGCACTATCCTATCTCACATTTAAAAGAAAATTGGGTATATAAATATGAGTCTAAAATAATAGATTGTATTTTGGAGGAAAAAACTATACAATTTAAAAAAAAATACTAAAGCTAATTTATGTTAATTATTTTTGACTTAGCAAGAACGAGATCCAACCGTTACATTACTTATTATAGTACGGCAAGGCTCAAATTCTGCAAGAATTTGACGCTTAACATTACCGAACTCAATAAGGGGCGGATATAAAAAAAGGCTTTTCGTTAACGAACCGAGCGGAACAGAATACTAGGTTCTCAGATTCGAATTCAGATTTGTTTAGCTAAACAAACTGTTCGGTTTGGTTCGTTTAGCTAAACGAATTTTAAAATTGGTTCGAGGTCTGCTCGAATACACAATATTTAAACGAACCAAACAGGTCACCTGATATGTATTTTAATATCGAAAGTCTTTTCTTTGTATTTCTTGAATTTCCTCACTAACACACTAGCACAACATATCTCTATTATTATGTCATTTATGCAGGTACATATAAAGCTGGAGATCTCACTGGAAGAAGACTCTTTATCCTTTGGGATAGAGGTATTGTCTGCCGGATATAAATAGGGCCTGAATTGTGGACGTATTTGGACTGTTAGAACTTAAAAGCATTTTTTGTGCTTTCAAGCACATTATAATTTAGAAGGATTGTAGGTTGGTTTAAAACAAAAGGAAAAATTGACTATCAAATAGGCACCATATCATTTTCACATAGAACGGGATATAAATTATCTTTCGTTTACTAAAACAGAACTTTTTTTTTTCCCTCCTTCTGTTTTTCTGCTTTTCTACAATTAATCAACGTTTTTACGTTTTCTATTCCTTCCTACGCACGACGGGTTTACATTAAACTTTGTAAAAAAAAAGGGTAATCAGTTCCAACCAATTAAATCCAATGCTCAAATAGTTATGAGATAAAATAGAATAAATCAATAGAGCAGCACCTTATAATTCTGGAGAGTGGACACAGAGACTACTACTACTACTACTTATTATTATTATTATTATTATTATTATTATTATTATTATTATTATTATTATTATTATTATTATTATTATTATTATTATTATTATTATTATTATTATTATTATTATTATTATTCAATCATCACTTCCACGTAGGGGTGAGCAAAAAAATGAAAACCGTAAACCCAAACCAAAACCGAACCGAAAATATGGGTTTTAAACCGAACTGGAACTGTGTAGCTTTAACAAAATTACAATGATATTTTTAGGGTTTTGAGAATTTTTTTTATTAAAAGAAATTACATACCATGATCCCAGTGTAGAGTATAATGTGATCCGATGCATACACACCAGGATTTTGATGGGGAGGAAATCCACGTTTGAATTTTATATAAAACTCGAGCTTATATTTACTATGTATCCGGATCTCGGTATATAATACACCGTGATCATGGTATCATACACACCAAGGTCATGATATATGGTAAATTCAACATTATTAGCCGTTGTATGTTGCCGTGAACAAAAGGTATTTTCAGAAAAAAAACAACAAAACACCTTAGTGCAGCATAAATATTTTTGAGTGCCAACATTATGTATCTGAGCTCAATTTACCCACAATAGTTGGTCGATCTTTTATTCAAGTGGGCTTATTATACACGGGCTCGAATTTTCTGCCCAAATTTCTTGTTTAATGAGTGAAAACAATTTAAATTAAAATACAACTTTTTCACATGAGAGGTAAAAATGTAGAGATAGCTTTTGCTGTCGCTGAGATATACTTGGTACGATTGATTATTGATGATGATGATGAAATCTCAACCCATATATGGGACGGGCATACTTTGACATTTTGGGCGTCCTCTCATCAATACTTTAGGCATCATGTGTCCAAATTGAGTGGACTAGATGTACAGATTTCTTTGATGAGGGAGTGAGTTCTCCCCATCTGTACCAAAGGCCCCTTAGTCAGATGGGATGTAAATCGAGTGATGTGCTCTACCGGCAGCCCTACAAAGGGGGAGGACACACGAGACTCAGCCAGCCCAGAGGCAACCCTTGTAATATTTCAACAAGGATTGTCTCCACACGGACTCGAAAAAATGGATCAAGCTTAGTTGCAAAAATGGATCGATTCCATAGTTACCAAATCAACGCTTGAATTGCTCACTAAGTTTTTTTCCTTTTAAGTTTGTTGTAATAATTCATCAAAAAAATTCGTTTTGTTTTATCTGAAAAACAAAAAAATATATTAGAGAATGTTGAATATTATATTGTGGATGTCCAAAGATGTTCTTAAGAGTTACAAAGGCTATACAAATCCAAATGTGTCCTAGAGAAAAACAAAGGATATAACCAATTCAATGTACTTTCATTCCCAAAGACCAATAAATAGAACACTATGTTGTATATGTTTTATATACCTTTGAATAAAAAAAAAAGAATACATTCTTACTTCTTATCATCTCTTGTCTTTAATATTTTTTTATATTTCATTACTTAGACTTATAATATGTTATTATCATGATTGTTCTAAGAAACAAATACAAGAAAGCAAGAAAAGTATTAGAGACACAAAAAAAAGAACAACATTAAATTTTTGGAGGTGCTAAACAGTTCTGCGCAGGTCTGAGAAAATTGCATTTGCCAAGTTGTCGATCGTTGGATCATCACCAAATTTTGACGTATTGTTCCTAACATACGGAGATACGTTTTGAACAGTGGAGATGTCTTTTTAAGATCTATAGGTTGGTTTAATCAGTGTGTTTTATTCCTCTTTTGCATTTCTATTATTGCACACTTCTATCTTATATTAGAAATACTCATAAAGAATTAATCTAAGTTGAAGTCTAGATTTAGTTTGAAGCTAGAAAAGAATAATATAAGGCTTGAATCCCTAAGATAAACAATTGATATACCCAAAGTATAAATAGTTGACATGCCCGAAGAAAGAACAGTTGACATGCCTGAAGCATGGATAGTCGAAATGCCCGAAGCATGACATGCATGAAGCATATAATATAGACTCAAACTTGTAGTTCTGAGAATATATAATTTCTGAGATATTATTTGTGCATACTTAGATTCATGGCAAACATCACAAACTTGGAATTCTCTGCCCTTGACATTTCTAGAAGAAATTATATGGCATGGGTCCTTGATGCCGAGATTCATTTAAAGCTAAGAATCTTGGATACTATCAAGGACAGAGTTGAGGCAAGCAAACAAGATAAGGCAAAGGCCATGAAATTTATTCGACATCACCTCCATGACGGGCTAAAAGCCAAGTATATTGGAATAAAAGATCCATATTCTTTATGGAAAAATTTAAAGGAAAGATACGATCATCAGATTAGTGTTATCCTCTTAAAAGCTCGATATGATTGATTGCACATGAGGTTGCAAGATTATAAGACAGTAAATGAGTATAACTCTATGATATTCTCTATAGTCGCACAGTTAAGATTGTGTGGAGACAATGTTACCGATGCTGATATGCTAGAAAAAAACGTGCATCACTTTCCATGCATCTAAAATGCTCTTATAGTAGCAATATAGGAAAATAAAGTTTGAAAAGTATTCTCAGCTGGTTTTATGTCTACTAAGCAATGAACTTTTGATGAAATACCACAATTCTCACCCGACCAGGTCACAACCATTTCCTGAAGCGAATGTAAGTCATTATAATAATCGACGTTGTTACGCCCCGCACCCTCCGTAAAATAAATAAAAGATAAAAAGAAATTGAATGAGATTAATGGCGGTCAACGGTAATGAATAACGAATTAAATAATAGGATTAATAGGAATTAATTGAGGGTTTTAATTATTGGAATTAATTAGGATTTAATTTTTGAATTAAATATTAGGAGATTATCCTTTAAGATAAATAAGATAATAGATATAATTTAGAAACTCCAAACTTTCCCCTTTCTATATAAAAACTGACAGGACGTCAGTTTTCTCATTTTACGCAGAGAAACCGCCGCCCTCTAGTTCATTGAGCGATCTCCTCTCACCTCTGCAACCTCCAGAACCTCAATCCAATCCTCTCCCGTTTCTCGTTTCTCCTTCGAGTAATCAAAGACAAGTAATCTACTTATAAGTTCTTACGTTTTTGCGAAAGAAAATGGCCTATTTTGATATCAAATTGGATCACCATGTAGTAGTTTCTTTCCGTGAATTCTATTTGTGATTCATGTGTTTTGGTGTTGATGATTTGGCCGTTATATGTTGAAAATCATTTTGTGGTTGTTGATTACTTGAGATCATGCAAATCCCTACCCCCTTAAATCCCTTCTTGTTGTGATCTCATTGTTGTGTGGGGTTTGAGGGTGAAAGGTGACATTTTTGGATTGATAATGTTGGAATATTTGAGTTCTAGGCTTGAATCCTTGTTTGGTATGTGCATAGTGTTCAATCTGCAGTTTAAGCATGAGATTATAGCAGGGATTAGGCTTGAATTGATTGGGATAAAGATTGAGACCAATTGGAGTTATGACTCTGCAGTTTCTGCAGAAATCGCAGAATTTTTTTCTGGAATAGTAGACATCGATCGATCGATGTGAGGGGATGAAGTACTTCGATCGATCGATGTGAGGGTATGATTTCCTCTGATGGACATCGATCGATCGATGTGAGGGGATGAAGTACTTCGATCGATCGATGTGAGGGTATGATGTCCTCTGATGGACATCGATCGATCGATGTGAGGGGATGAAGTACTTCGATCGATCGATGTGAGGGTATGATGTCCATCAGTTTTGTGGAAAAATAAGGGAAGAAAGAGGGAAGCTAGGGGAGTCTTTGGGTGACCTTAGAGACTTCTTAAGACCTGATTAAGGGTAGTCTAAGTATCGGGAACATGACTTAGGATGGTAAATCAACTTGGTGGCTTCAGGGGGTTGTCTACTCGGATTTCAATGTCGACGACTTAGAAGGGTTAGTAAATGAACGGACAAGGTGTCTAAGAGCTTAATGAGGGGAGTGTTCACATTAGAGTATGAGGTTGGTAGCAAGATTAAGGTATGATGAAGCTTGTTGTAGCCTAAGTTTGAAGTGCAAGTTGGTGAGTATCTTGTGTGTGGCTTATACTTGCGCATGTGAATGTGAATTGCATAACAGAATGAGAAATGTGATTGAAACGAGGTGTCTTGCATCATGGCACTTGCATTTGCATATTGATTTGAAAAGAGATGTGCTTCGGCACAGATTTGCGAAGGTGACCTGCAGTGTTAACCGTGATGGAAATTTAAGTCGGGGTGCATTGTAGGGCACAAAAGACTGTAACGTAAACCGGGATGGAAATATAAGCCGGGGCGAGTTACAGGGTATAAAGTTGTCTGCAATGCTAATCGGGATGGAAATATAAGCCGAGGTGCATTATAGAATATAAAGTTGGCTGTAACGTAAACCGGGATGGAAATATAAGCCAGGGCGCGTTACAGGGTATAAAGTTGTGTGAAGTGACCGGACATCGTGACATGCATTACACTTTTTTAAAAGAGAAAGTGTTCATGCATATGTGAATGTGTAGTGTAGTGCATATTTTGACATGCATCACGAGGGTCAATGTGGTATGAATGTGTGCGTTATTTGATTGGCAATGAGTTGTTATTTGCGTGCAAACTGCTGTACTTGCTCTATTGCGTTATTTGTTTATATATTTGGAAGTTTACAAGACATGTGCCCCACAAGTCCCTTGAATTACATATTACTCATGTCTTGCCATGTGTTGATCCCGTATGTCTTATAAGCGGGTTACTTGCTAGCGTTTTCGCTAAGGATACTGCCTTTGTCTTTGCAGATGAACCTAGTTACGACATGATTTTCATTGAGGACGACGGCGAGTGGGCAGAGTGAGATGTTTAGACCTTGTGGAATGGATTGATTAGATAGTTTTATGTCATCTCTATTTCTTAACTCATTTGGAATTTTAGATGGCTACGACTATACACAGTTCTTTTGGTATTCACATTGTCGGTTGACGTACTGTATTGATGATTTAGATTACCGAGATATGTTTCCGCGCTTATTTCTCTTACGTCATTGATGATGTGTATTCGAGAGATGAGACGTCTTGTAGTCTTCTCAGTAAGCTACGAAGTGTGTACCGATTCGGATTCTGCTGTCCGGGTCGGGGCGCTACAGGTGGTATCAGAGCCTAGGCTTCAGATCTACCTCGGAGACCTAGGTTATGACATGTAGAGTCTTAAGCTATGATTTTCACCTTAAGTTGATCTTTAGGTCTATGTATCTGATCGTATATGTAAGTTTGATTGGGATGGGTGTGTGCGAGCGCGATAAAAGTTAATCAATAAATGTTACTCTACTTAGGGTACAAATTCTACCTTGTACAACGCATAGGGGCTTTCAGTACTTATATTTTTGTAGTTTCTGAATGCTAATAAGCGTTGATTTTGCAACAAAAAAAATGCCTCCCAGAAGTAGCAACCAAGGAAACGGTGGCAATGGGGACGAGAACCCTCCACCACCACCAGTGTCAGTACCCCAGGCACTGATAGACGCTATCACTGTGATAGCGCAAGATGTTGCTCAGCAGCAGCATCAACCCCCTCCTCTACCACCGCCTCGGCGTAGCATAGGGTATTACACTGAGGAGATGCGAAGCGTGCACGTCCCAACCTTTGAGGGAACCACTTTGAGGATACGGCCCCATCGCACGCCGTACTTCTCCAGGCCCTGATATTAGAAAATAACTGACGATTTTGCCCCTAAGACATAATCTTAGACCTAAGTGATGATTTGAACTTAAGGTGATGATCATGAACATAGGCACTGACCTCAGTTATAAGCGATGATTCTGCACATAAGTCACGATCTTAGACGTAAGTAATGATATTGATTACGAGTTGACTTTAGACATAAGTATGGAATTAGTAATAGGTGCTGATTATGTACTAATTATGATTGGGAGATAAAACGCGACCTTAGAGGTAAGAATGACGATGCTAAGAACGATCCTAGAGATAAGTTATCATCCTAAACTGAAGAGGGCCAACGGTTTTGGACGCACGTACATCTAAGATACCCCATACAATTCTCCCTTATCTAAGGATGATCACAACTCTCTAAGCCGTGATCTTAGTAACCCTAGTTGAACAGTATATAATTGATTCGAATGAATTATGATGTCAATCAGAACATCCTAGTACAAGCCTTAGATCCATATTACCAGGTCAGGCAGTAACTCGGGCTACATTACCATAATTGCAATATAGTACTTGACACCACTAGGGTAAACTAGAGAAGGTCCATGTTCTTACCTGGACGGTAATACCATAGTAGGCTTAGGACTAAGTTGGGACCATAGCTACTAAGAAATGAATAGTAATAGTGGAGTAAATACTAAGGGAGGATTTATAGTAGCATGACAGAAATTAAGCAACGATTTATAAGCATTATGATCAGTAGAGTTAGTGAAAGATACTGTCAACGGAGTTTATAGTTTACAATTAAGATGTCAATTTTAGAATTACCAAAATAGGCCGATCATATTAGTCTCATTATCAATAATGATCGGTAGCGACATACGAGAATCGACTATATTTTACACTGTGGAGCAATAAAGTGTCACAAAATCTTTCGCTAAGTGATGAACCCCTAGAAACAATGGGTTACTTGGCTTGAGTCGGGTTGGCTTGAAATTGCAAGGGAGCAATCATGAACAAGTAATGATTGCTTTTCAGGTGAGATTTAACGGAGTTAGCATTAGCGGTTAAAAACAACCCAGTGAGAAGTGCAATGGATCAGGGTGGCCCATGGAAGTACGGTGAATGAGAATACCTTAAGACGATTAATATTTAGTTTGTCATGCTAAGATTGGACAGTCTCAGCTAAAGATGTTAGCATGAATAGTCGAACATTAGACCTATAAGTTACGGTACTTAGGTAGAATTAACCTTGACCGTAAGAGTGAATCATAGAAATTACACGAAGTATGGGCAAATATTTTTCAAGTGGTTAAGTATTTATACATGAGCACGTATGCCAAGAGATACCTTATATTTCAAAGATTTTTCAATGTTTCTAAGTATTTTAATTAGGGTGCTTATTTGTATAGTCTGCTAACTTAACAATGCTATATTTTCTTCCGTATTCGTATTTCAACCTGATGGAATTTCAACTACTGTTGACAAACTCTAAAAAAATAGATACATTGTAAAATGTTGACGATTTGAAGAGCAATATGTTTATATATTTCTTATATTGTTGCACAAATTTTCGTTTAGCTATGCTTAGTTTGTTAAAATAATTCGAGTTGTCGACTGTTGATATTGCAAACATTTTAATTTTTGAATTATCAACCGCTTGCAATGAAGTTGCCTAAGTTTGTGAAACAAAAAGGTAGTTTCAAAACATACATGCCTTTTCTTTAGAAAAAAAATATACCATTTCCAGATCGTTTTATAAAACTTTACGTCGTTGAGTTTCAAATGGTTTTAAGGCGGTCTTACTTGTAACTCTTTTGTGAGTATATTATACCTATATTCTGTTTCCTTGGGTGAGACACTCTTGCGAACAAGTTAGTCATTCCTTTTATAAGAGATCACGCGAAACAACATATGCGGAAACGATTTTATAATACCTTAGCTCTCATGTTTAAAAAAAAATTTAGGGATACTGTATAAATAATTAAAGCTATATTTTGAATTATAACCGCTTAAACTACGTTTAAAAAAAACATGCCCATACATATATTTCATATACTAGGCTTATGACGGTATCTCTGAGAATTTAAGAGCATGATCATAGAGCTAGTTGGTAAGTATATAAGAACTGTTTTTGAAGACTTAGTTGTGTTAGGAAGGGGTAACGGTTACCTCCCTGGCATACGCAAGGACGTTAGTATGGTGGAGTATCTAAGTGGTAAACCATATGTGATAAGTTTATAAATCACGGATTGTAGATTGCAATAAGTTGGGTGATACACGTCAAGGGGCGTAAGTGGAAGATTATAAGCACTCATTATCGAGGACTAAGTAAGGACTGAATCGCATAAGGATTAGGTCCCCTTGAGAGATGTTAGTATTGACTAAATTAAATCGTACTAGAGTACATCGTATTTCGAAAAATACATATGGCTTCAAGGATGAATCTTGTGCGCAGGGCGTAAGTTAAAGATTGTGCTACCCCTAAGAACTGATTTTAGAGGGTTGGTCAGGATGGCAAATATAAGTACGATATAGACTGACGATTAAGTCATGAAGCGAGTATATTGACGGTACCCTTAAGGCCGATTCGAGAACTATAGAAGGAATAGGATACGATCTATTAGACGGAGGACGATGGATTTACAAATTACATCGTATGCATACACATGGAATGGTTCGAGGACTTAGTCGTGTATCAAGGAAGTAAAAAAAGGAAATATCACAGAATACGAAGGGATACTAAGTTCGGTCACTATCTAGATAAATGAATTATATAGGACGATACTAAGTTATTCAATGCGTTGCACACAAGTTTCGAGGACGAAACTTTTTGTAAGGGGGGTGGAATGTTATGCGCCGCACCCTCCGTAAAATAAATAAAAGATAAAAAGAAATTGAATGAGATTAATGGCGGTCAACGGTAATGAATAACGAATTAAATAATAGGATTAATAGGAATTAATTGAGGATTTTAATTATTGGAATTAATTAGGATTTAATTTTTGAATTAAATATTAGGAGATTATCCTTTAAGATAAATAAGATAATAGATATAATTTAGAAACTCCAAACTTTCCCCTTTCTATATAAAAACTGACAGGACGTCAGTTTTCTCATTTTACGCAGAGAAACCGCCGCCCTCTAGTTCATTGAGCGATCTCCTCTCACCTCTGCAACCCTAGAGAAGAATCTCTCCAGAACCTCAATCCAATCCTCTCCTGTTTCTCGTTTCTCCTTCGAGTAATCAAAGGCAAGTAATCTACTTATAAGTTCTTACGTTTTTGCGAAAGAAAATGGCCTATTTTGATATCAAATTGGATCACCATGCAGTAGTTTCTTTCCGTGAATTCTATTTGTGATTCATGTGTTTTGGTGTTGATGATTTGGCCGTTATATGTTGAAAATCATTTTGTGGTTGTTGATTACTTGAGATCCTGCAAATCCCTACCCCCTTAAATCCCTTCTTGTTGTGATCTGATTGTTGTGTAGGGTTTGAGGGTGAAAGGTGAGATTTTTGGATTGATAAGGTTGGAATATTTGAGTTCTAGGCTTGAATCCTTGTTTGGTATGTGTATAGTGTTCAATCTGCAGTTTAAGCATGAGATTATAGCAGGGATTAGGCTTGAATTGATTGGGATGAAGTTTGGGACCAATTGGAGTTATGACTCTGCAATTTCTGCAGAAATCGCAGAATTTCTTTTCTGGAATAGTAGACATCGATCGATCGATGTGAGGGGATGAAGTACTTCGATCGATCGATGTGAGGGTATGATGTCCTCTGATGGACATCGATCGATCGATGTGAGGGGATGAAGTACTTCGATCGATCGATGTGAGGGTATGATGTCCTCTGATGGACATCGATCGATCGATGTGAGGGGATGAAGTACTTCGATCGATCGATGTGAGGGTATGATGTCCAATGATGGACATCGATCGATCGATGTGAGGGGACGAAGTACTTCGATCGATCGTGTGAGGGTATGATGTCCATCAGTTTTGTGGAAAAATAAGGGAAGAAACAGGGAAGCTAGGGGAGTCTTTGGGTGACCTTAGAGACTTTTTAAGACCTGATTAAGGGTAGTCTAAGTATTGGGAATGTGACTTAGGATGGTGAATCAGCTTGGTGGCTTCAGGGGGTTGTCTACTCGGATTTCAATGTCGACGACTTAGAAGGGTTAGGAAATGAACGGACGAGGTGTCTAAGAGCTTAATGAGGGGAGTGTTCACATTAGAGTATGAGGTTGGTAGCAAGATTAAGGTATGATGAAGCTTGTTGTAGCCTAAGTTTGAAGTGCAAGTTGGTGAGTATCTTGTGTGTGGCTTATACTTGCGCATGTGAATGTGAATTGCATAAGAGAATGAGAAATGTGATTGAAACGAGGCGTCTTGCATTATGGCACTTGCATTTGCATATTGATTTGAAAAGAGATGTGCTTCGGCACAGATTTGCGAAGGTGACCTGCAGTGTTAACCGGGATGAAAATTTAAGCCGGGGTGCATTGTAAGGCACAAAAGACTGTAGCGTAAACCGGGATGGAAATATAAGCCGGGGCGCGTTACAGGGTATAAAGTTGTCTGTAATGCTAATCGGGATGGAAATATAAGCCGAGGTGCATTACAGAGTATAAAGTTGGCTGTAACGTAAACCGGGATGGAAATATAAGCCGGGACGCGTTACAGGGTATAAAGTTGTGTGAAGTGACCGGACACCATGCATATGTGAATGTGTAGTGTAGTGCATATTTTGACATGCATCACGAGGGTCAATGTGGTATGAATGTGTGCGTTATTTGATTGGCAATGAGTTGTTATTTGCGTGCAAACTGCTGTACTTGATCTATTGCGTTATTTGTTTATATATTTGGAAGTTTACAAGACATGTGCCCCAGAAGTCCCTTGAATTACATATTACTCATGTCTTGCCATGTGTTGATCCCGTATGTCTTATAAGCGGGTTACTTGCTAGCGTTTTCGCTAAGGATACTGCCTTTGTCTTTGCAGATGAACCTAGTTACGACATGATTTTCATTGAGGACGACGGCGAGTGGGCAGAGTGAGATGTTTAGACCTTGTGGAATGGATTTATTAGATAGTTTTATGTCATCTCTATTTCTTAACTCATTTGGAATTTTAGATGGCTACGACTATACACAGTTCTTTTGGTATTCACATTGTCGGTTGACGTACTGTATTGATGATTTAGATTACCGAGATATGTTTCCGTGCTTATTTCTATTACGTCATTGATGATGTGTATTCGAGAGATGAAACGTCTTGTAGTCTTCTCAGTAAGCTACGACGGGTGTACCGATTCGGATTCTGCTGTCCAGGTCGGGGCGCTACAGGTGGTATCAGAGCCTAGGCTTCAGATCTACCTTGGAGACCTAGTTTATGACATGTAGAGTCTTAAGCTATGATTTTCACCTTAAGTTGATCTTTAGGTCTAAGTATCTGATCGTATATGTAAGTTTGATTGGGATGGGTGTGTGCGAGCGCGATAAAAGTTAATCAATAAATGTTACTCTACTTAGGGTACAAATTCTACCTTGTACAACGCATAGGGGCTTTCAGTACTTATATTTTTGGAATTGCTGAATGCTAATAAGCGTTGATTTTGAAAAAAAAATGCCTCCCAGAAGTGGCAACCAAGGAAACGGTGGCAATGGGGACGAGAACCCTCCACCACCACCAGTGTCAGTACCCCAGGCACTGATAGACGCTATCACTGTGATAGCGCAAGATGTTGCTCAGCAGCAGCAGCAACCCCCTCCTCTACCACCGCCTCGGCGTAGCATAGGGTATTACACTGAGGAGATGCGAAGCGTGCACGTCCCAACCTTTGAGGGAACCACTTTGAGGATACGGCCCCATCGCACGCCGTACTTCTCCAGGCCCTGATATTAGAAAATAACTGACGATTTTGCCCCTAAGACACAATCTTAGACCTAAGTGATGATTTGAACTTAAGGTGATGATCATGAACATAGGCACTGACCTCAGTTATAAGCGATGATTCTGCACATAAGTCACGATCTTAGACGTAAGTAATGATATTGATTACGAGTTGACTTTAGACATAAGTATGGAATTAGTAATAGGTGCTGATTATGTACTAATTATGATTGGGAGATAAAACGCGACCTTAGAGGTAAGAATGACGATGCTAAGAACGATCCTAGAGATAAGTTATCATCCTAAACTGAAGAGGGCCAACGGTTTTGGACGCACGTACATCTAAGATACCCCATACAATTCTCCCTTATCTAAGGATGATCACAACTCTCTAAGCTGTGATCTTAGTAACCCTAGTTGAACAGTATATAATTGATTCGAATGAATTATGATGTCAATCAGAACATCCTAGTACAAGCCTTAGATCCATATTACCAGGTCAGGCAGTAACTCGGGCTACATTACCATAATTGCAATATAGTACTTGACACCACTAGGGTAAACTAGAGAAGGTCCATGTTCTTACCTGGACGGTAATACCATAGTAGGCTTAGGACTAAGTTGGGACCATAGCTACTAAGAAATGAATAGTAATAGTGGAGTAAATACTAAGGGAGGATTTATAGTAGCATGACAGAAATTAAGCAACGATTTATAAGCATTATGATCAGTAGAGTTAGTGAAAGATACTGTCAACGGAGTTTATAGTTTACAATTAAGATGTCAATTTTAGAATTACCAAAATAGGCCGATCATATTAGTCTCATTATCAATAATGATCGGTAGCGACATACGAGAATCGACTATATTTTACACTGTGGAGCAATAAAGTGTCACAAAATCTTTCGCTAAGTGATGAACCCCTAGAAACAATGGGTTACTTGGCTTGAGTCGGGTTGGCTTGAAATTGCAAGGGAGCAATCATGAACAAGTAATGATTGCTTTTCAGGTGAGATTTAACGGAGTTAGCATTAGCGGTTAAAAACAACCCAGTGAGAAGTGCAATGGATCAGGGTGGCCCATGGAAGTACGGTGAATGAGAATACCTTAAGACGATTAATATTTAGTTTGTCATGCTAAGATTGGACAGTCTCAGCTAAAGATGTTAGCATGAATAGTCGAACATTAGACCTATAAGTTACGGTACTTAGGTAGAATTAACCTTGACCGTAAGAGTGAATCATAGAAATTACACGAAGTATGGGCAAATATTTTTCAAGTGGTTAAGTATTTATACATGAGCACGTATGCCAAGAGATACCTTATATTTCAAAGATTTTTCAATGTTTCTAAGTATTTTAATTAGGGTGCTTATTTGTATAGTCTGCTAACTTAACAATGCTATATTTTCTTCCGTATTCGTATTTCAACCTGATGGAATTTCAACTACTGTTGACAAACTCTAAAAAAATAGATACATTGTAAAATGTTGACGATTTGAAGAGCAATATGTTTATATATTTCTTATATTGTTGCACAAATTTTCGCTTAGCTATGCTTAGTTTGTTAAAATAATTCGAGTTGTCGACTGTTGATATTGCAAACATTTTAATTTTTGAATTATCAACCGCTTGCAATGAAGTTGCCTAAGTTTGTGAAACAAAAAGGTAGTTTCAAAACATACATGCCTTTTCTTTAGAAAAAAAATATACCATTTCCAGATCGTTTTATAAAACTTTACGTCGTTGAGTTTCAAATGGTTTTAAGGCGGTCTTACT
Organism: Eustoma russellianum; assembly: GCA_036186865.1. Lineage (NCBI taxonomy): Eukaryota > Viridiplantae > Streptophyta > Magnoliopsida > Gentianales > Gentianaceae > Eustoma > Eustoma russellianum. The sequence continues at coordinate 13,093,466 of AP025047.1, forward strand.
TGTAACTCTTTTGTGAGTATATTATACCTATATTCTGTTTCCTTGGGTGAGACACTCTTGCGAACAAGTTAGTCATTCCTTTTATAAGAGATCACGCGAAACAACATATGCGGAAACGATTTTATAATACCTTAGCTCTCATGTTTAAAAAAAATTTAGGGATACTGTATAAATAATTAAAGCTATATTTTGAATTATAACCGCTTAAACTACGTTTAAAAAAAACATGCCCATACATATATTTCATATACTAGGCTTATGATGGTATCTCTGAGAAATTAAGAGCATGATCATAGAGCTAGTTGGTGTTAAGTTGTAAAACGTTTTGATGATGAAAAGATGTTTTGAATGAGTTAAAATTATGTTTGATATTCGATGCAAGATGGGCAAAACATATTATGTCCAAAGATGGTTGAGATTAGAAGTCACTGGTTGACATTGATCTCTCAAGCTGGGGACATCGATCGATCGATGTACTTCAGCCCCTGACATCGATCGATGTCTGTCTGAGAACATCTAACCCTCAACCACAAGGACATCGATCGATCGATGTCACTTCATCCCCTGACTTCGATCGATCGATGTTGAATTGAGTACTTCAGTCTCTAAACCAGGTGACATCGATCGATCGATGTCACTTCAGCCCCTGACATCGATCGATCGATGTCATGCAGTGCAGGATTTTTGAAAATCTTCTGAGGACATCGATCTCTCCTTTCAGGGACTTCAATCGATCGATGTCCTCCAGAATTCAAATTTTTTGAACGTTAGAATAAAATCCAAGGTTGATATTTAAGGTTTTCTCTTTCCAATCTTCTTCAAACTTCTTGTGGACTTTAACCCAACTTATTACATGCTTCCTTGACTATTGTATACATGTCTAAGATTCTCTAGGGTGGCTATCCAAGATCAAATCACTCCATAGGGTGGCTAGACACTATTTGGGCATTATCTTGACATTTTTGAAGATGAAGACTTGGTGGAGAGTCTCAAAAACGTGGTGAACTTCATCTATAAATAGAGGAGGCTTGGATGAAGCAATTACACACTTTCAACATCATCTAGCTTCATTTACCATTGTTGTATATTTCTCTCATACTTGTAAATTTGTTTAAAGCTTGTCTAGCTTTTCTTTGATCTTCATTATTGTATATTGAGAGAAAAAGAGTCAAGCACAAGAGGAACCATAAATATTTGATCTCTTGCTTGTGCTTAGACTTGTGAGAAAGTGTGATCCTTACCATATTTCTTCAACCCACTGTGAGAAGTTCGTGAGGGAACTTTTGTTGAAGTTGTGAGGAAGCAAGAAGTTGTTCTTGCTAATAGCTGTAGTTGCTGTGGTTGCACAAGTGTGTTGTGCAAGAAGTTGCTGTTGTTGTGGCTTACACTAAAGCGTTAGTGTAAGTGTTGCTGTGGTTGTTCTTATTGTTCATAATAAGAAGAGTAGTTGTTGAAAATCCACTTTGGAAACAAAGTGGTAGTGGAGTAGAATCATTTACGATTCGAACCACTCTATATCCGGTGTACTCATTCACTACTTCTCATCTCCATTCTTGCTCTGATTTTGAATATCCTTTTTTAGTTGAGACAAACGAGAAAATTCTGCAAAAAGAGCCAAACACTCTATTCACCCCCCTCCCCTCTAGAGTGTATTTCGGACCTAACAATTGGTATCAGAGCCTAACCTTGATTGCTTGGCCTATCTTTGCAAGTAGCAAGGTTAAAGATCATGGCAATGACAACCTCAACCTCAACCTCTTCATCTCCCAAGCCTACTGCACTATTTTCCGGATCAAACACTAATGCTCCTATGTTTGATGCCCAAAACTATTCTTTATGGAAATTTCGAATGATCAATCATTTGAAAGGCTTTGGATTTGATATATGGAGAGCTGTTGTCAAAGGAATTGAAGTTCCTATGATTACCAACTCAAAAGGAGAATCAATGTTCAAAGATGAGGATGACTACACCGACGAAGAGAAGGTAAATTTCGCCATCAATGGCAAAGCTTTTGACATTCTCTCAAGTGCTCTTACCACCACTGAGCTCATTAGACTCCAAGGTCTTGAAACAACCCATGAGGCATGGAAAATGCTTGAAATGATACATGAAGGAACTGAGCAAGTAAGAATGGCCAAAAGACTCATGCTCATGAAGGAGTATGAGATGTTCGGAATGAAAAGTGGTGAGAAGATTGAGGAGACACTCGATCGATTCACACGAATAGTGAATCAACTCTCCATGGTTGACAAGAAAATCTCAAATGAAGATCTTGTCTCAAAGCTCCTCAACTCTTTGCCAAGAGAATGGACACCCAAAGTCACCGCCATCACCGAATCAAAGAATCTCAAGACTCTTACCCTTGATGAGCTATCTGGTAATCTTCTTACTCATGAAATTCTTATTGATGAACAAAATAGGATGAATCTCATCAAGTCTACACAAACATTACACAAAGGATTGGTGGTAGAGTCCGATGAATCGGATGAGGAAGTTGCCCTTCTAGTAAGAAAATTTAGAAGAATGGCAACTAGAAACAAAGCTCAAGCAAGAAAGTTTTTCAAGAAACCATCTAAAGAAAAGGAAGCAAGTGAAAATTGCTATAGATGTGGTCGACCCGGTCACTTCATTGCCGATTGCCACGTAAAAGAGCCGCAAAAATAAGAGAAGAAGGTTTTTCCTCAAAAGAAGAAAGCCCTCAATGCGGAGATAACCACGTGGGATGATCTTCTTTCAGAATCGGAAGGAGAAGAGAGTGAAAATCAAGGTGTTGGACTTGTGGCAATGGTTGACAATCCAAAGTTTCAACATACTTGTCTTATGGCAATTGAAGATGACCTTGAGGTAAATTCTAACCCTTCAAATTTGCATGATGAAATAGGAGATTTGCAAGATGACTTTGAGAAATTAAATTTGAAATATAAGCATTTAAAGAAAGAATTCAAGAAATGCATTTTAGAAAATAAGAGCTTGCATGACAAAAATATTTTGATGTTTCAAGAGCATGATATCATACTTACCATGCATAAAACCGTAGCTCTTGAAAATGAAGAAATTAGAAAAGAATGTGAGAAACTAAAGTTAGACTTACAAAGACTAACAAATGGGAAAAACAACTTAAACATACTACTTGGAAATCAAAGGATTGGAAATGATAAATCCGGTTTAGGATTTAACTCATCATCTTCTATTAAACCTAAGTCCTTAAAGAAAAAGGCAAACAATAGAAAAACACAACAAGATTCATCATCTTCTAAACCAAAGCATGTACCCACTTGTTTCTATTGCAACAAACTAGGACATGTAAAGAAAGCATGTAAAGCTCGATTTGAAAGCACATATGTTTGGAAGCCTAAGGGTCGAAAAACTAACCCTAAAGGACCCAACCATCAAAGGGTACCAATGCATACATCTTTTGGTTTTCTAGGCTCTCAAGATAAATGGAGTAGCCAAAGAAGAAGGAACCAAATGGCTTATAGACAGCGGATGCTCAACTCACATGACTGGAGACAAGACCTTGTTCACCAAGCTCAAGCTCCAAGATGGTGGAACGGTGCATTTTGGCAATGGGAGAGCCAAAATCCTTGGACATGGAGAAATTGGTAATTCTTTCTTTACTATTAATAATGTACTATATGTAGAAGGGCTTAAGTATAATTTGATAAGTGTTAGCCAACTATGTGATGCTAATTTTCAAATTGAGTTTGTGAAAAGAAAATGTGTTGTGAAAAAGAACGATAAGATTGTTTTTGAAGCTATTCGTAAAAATGATGTTTACAAATTTAGCACACATGATTTGATATCACAAAATGTTTCTTGCCTAGTTGCCAAAAATGATTTGACTCAACTATGGCATAGACGACTTGGACACATTAGTTTTAAGAATTTCAAAGAGATTTGCAAAAATGAAAAAGTCCAAGGTCTTCCAAAATTAAATTTCGAAAACCATGGCTTATGTGACACTTGTCAAAAGGCAAAACTTGTTAAAACAAGTTTCAAGCCCAAAAGTGAAATCTCCACCACCAAACCTCTACAATTGCTTCATATGGATTTGTATGGGGATATTGGTACAGCAAGTCTAAGTGGAAAACATTACACCTTTGTGGTGGTAGATGACTATTCTAGGTACACTTGGGTAATGTTCTTAGCTAAAAAGAATGATGCATGTCAAGAATTTGTAAAGCTTTGTAAGAGATTAGAAAATCAAAGAGAAGACACAATTAAGGAAATTAGAAGTGATAGAGGTGGTGAGTTTGATGGAGAATTTCAAGAATTTTGTGTATCCAAAGGGTATGGACACAATTTTTCAGCTCCAAGAACTCCTCAACAAAATGGTGTTGCGGAAAGGAAAAATAGAACACTTCAAGAAATGAGTAGAGCCATGCTAAACGAATTTGAGCTACCCAAATATTTTTGGGCCGAAGCGGTTAATACCGCTTGTCATGTGATCAATAGAGTTTATTTGAGACCATTTCTCAAAAAGACTCCTTATGAGCTTTGGAAAGGTCGAGTACCAAATATTGGTTATTTCAAGGTTTTTGGTTGTAAGTGTTTTATACTTAACACCAAAGACAACTTGGATAAACTCGACTTCAAAGCGGATGAAGGAATCTTTATGGGTTATGCTCAAAATAGTAAGGAATTTAGAGTATATAATAAAAGAAGCATGAAAGTTGAAGAATCAATCCATGTCAAGTTTAGTGAACTCACTGAGGATAAATCAAACATTAATGAAGATGATGATGATGAAGAAATAATTGAAGTAAGTCACATAGAGAAGTTTGAGAATCCAAAAGGTAATATCGTTATTGACCTTAGGATTGATCCTCTTGAACCTAAGGTGGAAGATGAAGAAGTAGGAGGGGATACCTCAAATTTACCGGATTCATATAAGTATAGGAAAGATCATCCTAAAGAGTTGATACTAGGTGAAACTAGCCAAGGCATAATGACTAGGAGAAAATTCAATGAAAATGCCTTTATTTCACAAGTTGAACCTAAAAATATAAAGGAAGCAATAAACGATGAAGATTGGGTATTAGCTATGCAAGAAGAATTAAATCAATTTGAAAGAAGTGATGTTTGGGAATTAGTTGCTAAACCCAGTGATCATCCCGTAATTGGCACTAAATGGGTATTTAGAAACAAAATGGATGATAAAAGAAACATCACTAGAAACAAAGCTAGGTTAGTAGCCCAAGGCTATAGGCAAGAGGAAGGCATAGACTATGATGAGACTTTTGCCCCCGTAGCTAGGTTAGAAGCTATTAGGATGTTATTAGCATATGCATGCTATAAGGATTTCAAACTATATCAAATGGATGTGAAATCCGCATTCTTGAATGGAATAATTCAAGAAGAGGTCTATGTAGCTCAACCTCCGGGGTTTGAAAGTCATGATTATCCAAATCATGTTTTTAGACTCAAAAAGGCCCTTTATGGACTTAAACAAGCTCCTAGGGCTTGGTATGATAGATTAAGTAACTTCCTACTTGAAAACGAGTTTTCAAGAGGAAAAGTCGACACTACTCTTTTTATTAAAGAACAAGGAAACCATCAATTGCTTGTTCAAATTTATGTGGATGATATCATATTTGGTGCTACTGATGATTCTCTTTGTGAGCATTTTGCAAAATTGATGGAAGGAGAATTTGAAATGAGCATAATGGGTGAACTCAACTACTGACTTGGTCTACAAATCAAGCAAACTCAAGATGGAGTGTACATATCTCAAACAAAGTACACAAAGGATTTGCTCAAGAAGTACAAATTCGAGGATGGAAGAAGTGTGAGCACTCCGATGAGCACAAGTACAAAGCTTGACAAAGACGAAAAAGGAAAGCCGGTTGAGGTAACCAAATATAGGGGTATGATTGGTAGTTTACTTTACTTAACCGCTAGTAGGCCGGATATTTTGCATGCTGTTTGCTTATGTGCTAGGTTTCAAAGTATGCCTAAGGAATCGCATTTAATTGCCATTAAACGTATCTTTAGGTATTTAAAAGGAACTTTGAACTTCGGATTGTTTTATCCCAAAAATGGTTGTTTTGATCTAAGAGGATATAGTGACTCCGACTATGCCGGAAATCTTGTTGATAGGAAAAGCACCTCCGGGACATGTCAATTCCTTGGAGATTGCTTAGTTTCTTGGTTTTCCAAGAAACAAAATAGTGTGTCACTTTCCACGGCGGAATCCGAATATGTATCGGCCGCTTCGTGTTGTGCACAACTACTTTGGATGATCAACACCTTGAACGATTACAATGTTAAGTTTGAAAAAGTTCCCATCCTATGTGACAATACCTCATCCATAAGTATAGCACAAAACCCGGTTCATCATAGTAGAACAAAACACATTGAAGTGAGGCATCACTTCATAAGAGATTGCATTCAAAAAGGATTGGTATGCGTTGAGTTCGTTCCAACAAATGACCAACTGGCGGATATTTTTACCAAATCCCTTCCCACCGAGACATTCGAATCAATTAGAACAAGATTAGGAATGATAAACAATGATTAAAGGGTTAAAAATGTCAAAATTGCAGAAATCTGCACACATAGATCGATCTATGTGAAAAATCTCAGAGACTGATGTCTATAAAGACATCGATCGATCGATGTTCAGGACATCGATCGATCGAAGTCCCTGACATCGATCGATCGATGTCATCGGGACAGGGTTTATAAAAACTGCAAAAACCCTCATTTCTTCATTTCAATACTTCGAACCCTAAAACCTCTCAGGCGAAAAACACAACCTTCGATTCCCAAATTGCAAAACTCTTGCTCAAGCCTCATTTTTCTCTTCAATATTGTCTAAATCCACACATATTCCTCAAAATCCATCACCATATTCAAGAATTTCGCGACCTAATCTTCTCATGGCCCCAAGAACAAAAAATCATTCCAAGAGGAAGAGAACATCTCAAGGAGAAAATCAACCACATGTTCCAACGGGCTCAAGGACGCAGGATTGCAGAAGCAACCAGAGCCATCTCAAGAACACCTAATCCGTGAGGTCAGAGAAAGTCTTCATATTCGAAATTTCCCTTGGCTTAAAACTGGAGAATATGAGAATGCACTGGCTGCACCTCTAGGATCAGGTATATACACTCATATATCTCATAGAGCCCAATTATTATTTGCACAATGGGAAAGTAGCAATAGGTCTACTATTCCATTGAAACTGCTCAAAATTGAGGACATTTTGAGCAGTGCAGAATTGAAACCAATCATTGATATGCTATATGCTCAAAACTGGATGTTTCTGTGGGATTCCTCTGAGATGGGTTCAATGTCTACTCGTTATACCCGGTTGTTCTATGCCAACCTCTGGATTGACTATCTAAATGGAAATCCATTTTCTCTGAATTCGGTTATTGATGGTCAAGTGGTCTCATTTCACACCACACAAATTAATGATATTCTTGGTGCACCTAATGAGGGAGTCAAGGATTTCGATCCTTGGAAGTGGGACTTTCACAAATACCAAGTGACTGAAAATGAAGTCAAAACCTTTCTTGGCTTTCACCCTACGAAAAACACAAATGATATGCCTTTGCTTTACCGAGTTTTGCTTGCAATAGTCACCTTCTGTGTAAATGGAAAATCAGCCAAACTTCCGAGCAACCTAGACTTCTACATCACATACCGCATAGCCATGAGAGAGCAGGTAAACTTTGGAGAAGTATTCTTTGAAAATGTGTTAGAGGCAGTTACCAATAAGTCAAAGGCACTTCCTTACAGTAACCTGATATATAGATTATTGAGAAACGCAAATTTGGTACTGGATGACGAATACGAAGAGGCAATCACAAATAAGGACTATTACTCAAAGACTAACATCCAGCAGATTCTTAAGTCAAGAAAGGAAGCGCAACGACGGGGTGGTACTCAAGACCCGGAGGAAGATGAAGCTGAGAATGAGCCGGAAATACCACCACATCCTATTGAGCCAACTGTTGAACCCCAACCTAACCCTCCAAGTCCTACATCCCGAATAGACAAAGGCAAAGCTCCAATAGAGGAAGACAGTGACTCCGGGGATGATTTCGATGTTGAAGCCAAGATAAATGACATCCAACGCACTCTTGGTCAATGGGGTGAAGAATTGACCACGGAGGCTGTTCGTATAGATGATTTGGAGAAAGGCTATACGACATTCCAGAACCGCTTAAAAACGCTAGAAACAAAAGTGGACACTGAAGTCAAGACACTAAAAACTGAGCTGAACGTGCAAAAGACCAAGTACCAAAAGTTGAAAACAAAGCTCAAAGCCGCTCTCTCCGGACTATGTTTCTCCTCCGATGAGGAGTAGTACTTTATGATTCCCCATTCCCTCGTACTTATGCTAGTTTTGCAAGTTTGAGTTTACATATGTATCTCAAAACTTGATATTTTCTTCATGGTATTTATCTTTTCGTGTTGGTATCTCTCATTTTTTTGATGCTTTCAAAAAGGGGGAGAAGTTTTTGGTATTGTTAGCATGATATCGTTAGCATGTTTTGGTATCGTTAGCATGATGTCGTTAGCATGTTGACATGATAATTGATCTTGGTTGTGTTGACATTATTTGGTTTTGGCATGACTTGTTTTGCCTTGGTTTGATATAGCTTTATGCATATCTAAATTGATAAGTTAGTACTAGTTGATGATATATTTTTGGCATGATGGATTGTTGGGAAGCATAATTGGGTATTAACATGTGTATGGCGTGTTTTGGCATATTTAGTTGGACATGATAGCATGATTTGGATAGACATGGGTATTCAAATGGCTAAACTTAAATTGGTTGTTTTTCATCACATAATTTTGCTTGAGAAGTTGAATTTGGTATAACATGACATGAAGTCTCTTGATATGCTTTACATATTGAAATGATGCATAGTTTGAGGGGGAGCATGTTGGGTAGACTGATAAGGGAGCATGAACTAAGGGGGAGTTGTAAAATATCAAGTTTAGTTGAAAAAGTATCATGTAAAAATATCTTTTGAATTGTGGTTTTGAAATCATCAAAAAGGGGGAGATTGTTAAGTTGTAAAACGTTTTGATGATGAAAAGATGTTTTGAATGAGTTAAAATTATGTTTGGTATTCGATGCAAGATGGGCAAAGCATATTATGTCCAAAGATGGTTGAGATTAGAAGTCACTGGTTGACATTGATCTCTCAAGCTGGGGACATCGATCGATCGATGTACTTCAGCCCCTGACATCGATCGATGTCTGTCTGAGAACATCTAACCCTCAACCACAAGGACATCGATCGATCGATGTCACTTCATCCCCTGACTTCGATCGATCGATGTTGAATTGAGTACTTCAGTCTCTAAACCAGGTGACATCGATCGATCGATGTCACTTCAGCCCCTGACATCGATCGATCGATGTCATGCAGTGCAGGATTTTTGAAAATCTTCTGAGGACATCGATCTCTCCTTTCAGGGACTTCGATCGATCGATGTCCTCCAGAATTCAAATTTTTTGAACGTTAGAATAAAATCCAAGGTTGATTTTTAAGGTTTTCTCTTTCCAAACTTCTTCAAACTTCTTGTGAAATTTAACCCAACTTATTACATGCTTCCTTGACTATTGTATACATGTCTAAGATTCTCTAGGGTGGCTATCCAAGATCAAATCACTCCATAGGGTGGCTAGACACTATTTGGGCATTATCTTGACATTTTTGAAGATGAAGACTTGGTGGAGAGTCTCAAAAACGTGGTGAACTTCATCTATAAATAGAGGAGGCTTGGATGAAGCAATTACACACTTTCAACATCATCTAGCTTCATTTACCATTGTTGTATATTTCTCTCATACTTGTAAATTTGTTTAAAGCTTGTCTAGCTTTTCTTTGATCTTCATTATTGTATATTGAGAGAAAAAGAGTCAAGCACAAGAGGAACCATAAATATTTGATCTCTTGCTTGTGCTTAGACTTGTGAGAAAGTGTGATCCTTACCATATTTCTTCAACCCACTGTGAGAAGTTCGTGAGGGAATTTTGTTGAAGTTGTGAGGAAGCAAGAAGTTGTTCTTGCTAATAGCTGTAGTTGCTGTGGTTGCACAAGTGTGTTGTGCAAGAAGTTGCTGTTGTTGTGGCTTACACTAAAGTGTTAGTGTAAGTGTTGCTGTGGTTGTTCTTATTGTTCATAATAAGAAGAGTAGTTGTTGAAAATCCACTTTGGAAACAAAGTGGTAGTGGAGTAGAATCATTTACGATTCGAACCACTCTATATCCGGTGTACTCATTCACTACTTCTCATCTCCATTCTTGCTCTGATTTTGAATATCCTTTTTGAGTTGAGACAAACGAGAAAATTCTGCAAAAAGAGCCAAACACTCTATTCACCCCCCCCCTTCTAGAGTGTATTTCGGACCTAACAGTTGGTAAGTATATAAGAACTGTTTTTGAAGACTTAGTTGTGTTAGGAAGGGGTAACGGTTACCATCCTGGCATACGCAAGGACGTTAGTATGGTGGAGTATCTAAGTGGTAAACCATATGTGATAAGTTTATAAATCAAGGATTGTAGATTGCAATAAGTTGGGTGATACACGTCAAGGGGCGTAAGTGAAAGATTATAAGCACTCATTATCGAGGACTAAGTAAGGACTGAATCGCATAAGGATTCGGTCCCCTTGAGAGATGTTAGTATTGACTAAATTAAATCGTACTAGAGTACATCGTATTTCGAAAAATACATATGGCTTCAGGGATGAGTCTTGTGCGCAGGGCGTAAGTTAAAGATTGTGCTACCCCTAAGAACTGATTTTAGAGGGTTGGTCAGGATGGCAAATATAAGTACGATATAGACTGACGATTCTCAATTTTCTCACCTGAATTGTATTATATGATTGTACATCTAGTAGAATCTAATACTATGTTGAACCAGAAGTTCAATGATACAAATCCATTTATGTTATGGCATGATTGACTTGGTCATCCGAATGATGCGTAGAATTATACAAAACTCATATGGACATCCTTTAAAGAACCCGTATATTTTTTTACCTTGTGGTTGTGTGTGTATCGCTTGTTCATGAGGGAAACTAATCACTAGGTCATCCCTGATGAAGGTTCATGTTGAATCCCATATGTTTTTACGACAAATACAATGGGATATTTGTGGACCTATTAATCCACCTCGTGGACCATTTCATTATTTTATGGTCTTGTTCTATGCCTCCTCGAGATGGTCTCATGTGAGTTTGCTCTCGACAAGAACAATAGCTTTTGTCAACCTTCTTGCTCAGATTATGCGCTTAGGAGCACAATTTCTGGATTATCCGATTAAATCTATTCGTCTTGATAATGCCGGTGAATTTACTTCTCAAGCTTTTAATGATTATTGCATGTCGATTGTGATTGATGTTGAGCATTCAGTGGCATATGTGCGCTCTCAAAATGGTCCGGAAGAGTCATTTATCAAACGTTTACAACTGATTGCTCGACATATGATTTTGACATCAAATTTACCCACATCGGTTTGGGAACATGAAATTCTGCATGCATCTGCTTTGTTCTATCTTAAACCAGTTTGTTTCAACCACACTCGCCATTGTAGATGGTAGCTGGCCAGCAGCCTGAAATTTCACATTTAAAGATTTTTGTTGTGCGATTTATTTTCCGATTGACCCACCACAACGGACAAAACTGGATCTTCAAAGATGTTTGGAAATATATGTGGGTTTTGATTCTCCTTTATTGTGAAATATATTGAGCCTTTAACGGATGATTTATTTCAGGCAATATATGCCGATTGCCATTTTGATGAGCAAGTTTTACCAATAGGGGGAGAGAAAGTACCGTTTCCTGAAGAACGGCATGAAATTACATGGAACGTTCCTTCACTTTTTCATCTTGACCCACGAACAAATTAATGCGAGCAAGAAGTAAGAAGGACAATCCATTTAAAAAATATTGCAAATCAGTTAACTGATGCATTTACTGATAGTAAAAAGGTAACGAAATCCCACTTACCAGCGATGAATATGTAGATTTGACTTGATGTCTCTAAAAGTCACAATGATGGTATACCAACATCACTGTCTAAACGTGGGTGCCTAGTCGGTGCAAAAGATAAGAACCCTCGAAATGGAAGGGTACAAGTTAATACTCCAGAAGAAAAAAGAAGTTTACAACTTGAAAGCGGTATAGAAATAGAAACTGATCAGTCTAAAATTGATGAACAAGTTGCTCCTATAGAAGCACGTGAACAAAATTTTGAGGAGATCTCTTTGAATTATGTAAGTACAGGAGAAAATTAGGATAGGCAACATGTTATTATTGATCATGTTTTTACTCATGCGATTGTATGTGAAATTCTGAATAAGGATCCTAAACCGAGATCAATTGAAAAGGATCAAAATAGAAATGATTGGCCAAAATGGAAGATGTAATCCAAGCAGAACAATTGTTAGGATGTCGTAAAGTATTTGAACTTGTAGTCCAAACCTTGAAGGGATAAAACCTATTGGATATAAATGAGTTTTAGTACGAAAATGCAATGAGAAAAATGAGGTTGTGTGATACAAGACACGTCTTGTTGTGCAAGGTTTTTCACAAAGATCTGGGCTTGATTATGATGAAACGTAATTGATGCCATAACATTACAATATCTAATCAGGCTAACTGTAGCGCCTCGCCCGAAACCAGAGTTCCGGCTCAGTGCACCCGCCATACTCTACTCCATAGAGTACAAGGCGTCGATACCATACATGTGCATGTCAACATGAATTGTAATCGATATAGCGGAAGCATCTTAAAATAAGCTCACGACATGCATAATATTATTACAAACCGTTCAAATCCACACAACCACAAATACAGCTTCTCACGATAATTTTATTACATCACAATAAAATAAAGCTCACACAACTGGTATATAGCTTCAGCCTACATCTTCGCTCACGGATACTCTATCTGGGGTTCCTCCTCAATGAACACGACATCAGGGTTCCTGTTCTCTGAAATGTTAAGAGGCAAGTATGAGCGATAACCACCATCTTTTAATCGCTCAGCAAGTATTCTTTATAGATACTTCATGTGGATCATACATGGAGAGACAAGTAGTAAAAAGTAACAATATACGTAATTACATCTCCATTTATAATGATAGCATTATATATAAGAATTTTGCATCATACCTTATGGGTCGTGTCATGCCTCCTCAGCATATCCTTAGCCTACTTTCCGAACTTGAACACTAATCCATCTTATACTAAGATCATAGCTTACAATCATCACTTCTACGTGCATAATCTTCCTTAGTCATCTTAAGGCATCATGATTGTACAAATATACTAATCACCACCTAAGGGACATGACCATGACATGATGCATAAAACATGACTTTTCATAAAATGGCTTTTCGTAAACATGACTTTTCATAAAATGGCTTTTCGTAAACATGACTTTTCATAAACGTGACATTTCATAACTTGACATGATTTTCATAACTTGCATAAATTGACATATTCATAACTTGCATAACATGACATTTTCATAACATGAAGACATAACATTTTCATCATTGGCTATAGCACTTTTCATAAGAATAATAACACACGACCTACCGATCGATTCCTCATATAGTACATGTACGACATAAACATCATAAACATATGTACATGTACAACGGTGACGCGCTATGACGGAGATCCCGTGTCCCAGACCCGTTGTTACACTCGGCCATATACGTAATCATATGCCCCTGACATCTACCACCCCGGTACCAGTGTCACGCCGGCGAACATAACATAGTCATAATCATGAACATAACATAACATATCGTGTGTCAATTAAATTGATCGTCTCGTGTTTATTATTCACATGCATATAAACTTTTAAAACATGATATGCACAAGACAACTTTCAAAACTTTATTTTCATGCAACATGAGACTTGTTCATATGAAGTATTATGGTAGTCTACATCATATAACATCCTCGTTTACTTATTTTCATACTACATATCATAACTTAAAGAAAATCCTACTTTGACCATCAAGTGGCCATTCGGCCATAGCAACCCAAAACAACCCATTTTCTCATTTTTTCCATCCAACACTACTTTCTTAATTTGTATCTCCAAATACACCTCATATTCCAACACTTAAGGGAATCAACCTTTAATTCCTAATTTCTTCAACTTCTCACTTACAAGTACCTCAACATATACCATACTTTATTTATTACCACACATTTTACATATAAGTGTCCATAACATTTAACTTTAAGAAACATTTTTGAATTCTTAAATGGCCTTTAAGGCCGAATGTATATATATATACACACTTATATATATACACATTTCATAGTAATACATTTTTATGCCTATATATATACATATATATTCTATATAAGGTAACTTGTATTTCTAATACATTAATGGGCCTTGTTTATATATATAGGATCATGTTTGAATATATTCTTTAACATGTCTTTCATTTTTTTTATGCTAAAATTTTTAAGGCCGAAAGTTTGGCCATTATAATGCACCTTTATATTTCATTTTTTTTCTTTCTTCTTCATTTTTATGTATGTACGTATTATATTTGATATATTTCCATATTTAACATGTAACTTTTAATTAATTCTATAGTTATGACCTTAATGAAACACATGAACATAAACATAATGAAAATCATCAAAAAAAAATGTACTCATTGAGTTATAGTCATCATTTAAAGACACATCTTGAAGATGGAATGATGAGGCTCAAGTGGAGTACCCAAATAGGCCATTTGACTGTGTATAGGTGGGTGTATAATGAAGATGATGATCATCAACAACCATAGAGACCATGTATATATATCATGCTTATGATGCATACACAAACATGTTAAAGACATGATCTTGAAACATATGAACACTAAAATACATAAAATACAAACATGATGATCATCACAAATGAAAAACATAATCAAAACAACAAAGTTGTATTCTTTGTACACTTTTCTTAAGGTTCTTCATTTCCTATCATTTGTTCAAAGTTTATAGTTATATATATATATATATATATATATACATAACCGTAGGTATGCACCTATATATGTGTATATATATATATGATTAACCGTATATATATATGTTGCATTTAAATATATATATATAGCCCTTTTATATGTATATTTACATATATTTATATATTTATAACATTTACAATCATAGGTCTTTCATATTCTCATGACAAAACTTGAACATACTACATGATGATCCCATTTTTAATATAAACATAAATATTGAATTTGAAATCCATGAAGGATCTAGGAAGAGTACTTACCTTGGTTCACCTCTCTTACACTTAGAAGATGTTTCCTTCACTTGGTTTGGAAGAGAGTTCTTCTTTCTTCCTTCCTAGTATACACGGTTTTTAGGGTTTAAAAGAAGGGTTAGTGAGCAACTTATGAAACTAAACATATGGAAGAATCAAACTTAAACTTCATAAAGTTCTTACCTTAATTGCCTTTGGTTCTAGATGCTACAACCTTCTTGAATCTTTCCTAGTTGATGGAGTGTTTATGGTACTTGATTTGAGTGATGTTGGTGTGAAGAAAGGAGAAGAAAATCTTCTCCTTATGGAGAGGGAAGTTTCGGCCAATATAGGGAAGAATGAGGGTGTTGGAGTGTTCTTGAGTTTTTTCCTTGGAGATAGTATGAAATTGGTTGGTTGAAAATGCAATTATGTGAGGGGTTAAAGAAGAAATAATATTCTACTTTCTAAGGGGGGTGGCTGGCCAAGCATGGAAGGGAAATGGGGTGGGAGACAAACTTTTGGCAAGTATAGGTTGAAGGGATGAGTTAAGGTAAGATTCTTGAGCATGCTATTATTTTAATCTAAGTGTAAGACAAGTTGTCTTCACTTTTCTTTTTCTTTTTCCTTTTCTTTTACTTTGTATGTATAATAATTGTTTTTCTTTTATTTAATGTAGTATAAAATTGTTGTGTCATGTATTTCTTTTTGATTTAATTTATCCTAATAGTTGAAGTTGTTACCAACTAATTTAATTGGGTTTTTATTGTATAGACTCAAATGTTTGTGATATTTTTGCTAATGTATTTGGTATACCAGTCTAGTTTTATGAATCGTACACCTACGAAATTATATTTACGGTATTGGAAGTGGTTACGACATAACGAATTTTCCGGGCTGTAACACTAACAGTCGCTAAAAACCTTGGTATGCTGTTAATTGATGTGTTTACCGCATACTTATATGGATAATCAGATAATGATATTTATATAAAAATCCCAGAATGAATTAAATTTCATGAAGCATATAATCAAAGGATGCATGGATTATAATCAATCAAATTACAGAGATCCTTGTATAGATTAAAAAAATCTGGTAGGATGTGATATAATCGTCTTAGTCAGTATCTTATTAAAGAAATATATATAAATAATTCAATTTATCTTTGTGTATTTATCAAGAGATCTGATAGTAGATTATCTATAATTGTGTTATATTTTGATGATTTAAATCTTGTTGGAATTCCTGAAGAGATTAAAAAACTGCTAAATATCTCATGAAATAGTTTGAGATGAAAAATCTTGGCAAGACCAAATTTTATTTCGTCCTGCAGATCGAGCATTTGTCTAATGAAATTTTTCTCCATCAATCTACATATATGGAGAATATCTTATAATAATTCTATATGGACAAAGCTCATCCATTAAGTAGTCCTATGGTTGTGCGATCATTAGATGTAAAGAAAGATCCATTTCGACCACCAGAAGATAATGAAGAATTATTAGGTCCAGAAGTATCATACCTTAGTTCTGTTGGTGATTAATGTATCTTGCAAATGCTCAAGACCAGATATAACATTCTCAGTGAATTTATTGGCAAGGTATAGCTCAATACCAACACGAAGACATTGGAATGGTTTCAAGCACATTTTACATTATCTTGGTGGAACACCAGATATGGGTTTATACTACTTAAAGAATTCCGAGTCACAATTAGTAGGTTATGCAGATGCTGGATGTAGCGCCCCGATCCAGATAGCGGAATCCGAACCGGTACACTCGTCGTAGCTTACTGAGAAGACTACAAGACGTCTCATCTCTCGATTTCACATCATCCATGACGTAAGAGAAATAAGAGCGGAAACATATCTCATAAATTAGAAAACATCAATGTCGTATTCCAAAAGACAATGTGAATATCATAAACTGTATAAAGTTGTAGCCATCTAAAACCTCGAATGGACTAAAATCAGAAAGAACATAAATCGTCTAATGAAATCCCCTCAACATGGTTTAGGCATCCCATTCCCCCCACTCGCCGTCGTCCTCAATAAAAATCATGTCGTAACTAGGCTCATCTGCAAAGACAAAGGCAGTACCCTTAGCGAAAAACGCTAGCAAGTAACCCGCTTATAAGATATACGGGATCAACACATGGCAAGACATGAGTAATACATATAATTCCAGGGAGTTGTGGGGCACATGTCTTGTAAACTTCCAAATATATAAGCGAATAACTTAATAAAGCAAGTACAGCAATTTGCACACAATTAACAATTCATAGGCAATCAGATACCACACACATTCATACCACATTGACTCTCGTGATGCATGTCAAAATATGCACTACACTACACATTCACATATGCATGAACACTTTCTCTTTTAAACAGTGCAATGCATGTCACAATGTCCGGTCACATCACATACTTTATACCCTGTAACGCGCCCCGGCTTATATTTCCATCCCGGTTTACGTTACAGCCAACTTTATATCCTGTAATGCACCTCAGCTTATATTTCCATCCCGATTAGCATTACAGACAACTTTATACCCTGTAACGCGCCCCGGCTTATATTTCCATCCCGGTTTACGTTACAGTCTTTTGTGCCCTGCAATGCACCCTGGCTTAAATTTCCATCCCGGTTAACATTGCAGGTCACCTTCGCAAATCTGTGCCGAAGCACCTCTCTTTTCAAATCAATATGCAATGCACGTGCCATGATGCAAGACTCCTCGTTTCAGTCACATATCTCATTCACATATGCAGTTCATGTTCACATGCGCAAGTGCAAGTAACACACAAGACTTCTCTAGCTTCCACATCAAAGTTTATGCTTCAACTAGGTCATCAACACTTAGTCTTGCTACTAACTTCACACACTCATGCGAGTACTCCTATCTTTCTTTCGAAGAACACTATAACACCTCATACGTTCATTTCCTAACCCTTCTAGGTCATCCACGTTGAACTCCGATTCGAATACCCTTCAAATTCTACAACCTTGATTCACCATCTTAAGTCATGTTCCCAAGACTTAGACTAGTCATAATCAGGTCCTAAGGAGTCCCTAAGGTCACACAAAGGATCCCCTAACTTCCCTCTTTCTTTCTTTAACTTTCCACAAAACAGATGGACGTCATACCCTGACGTCGATCGATCTACGTACGTCATACCCTGACGTCGATCGATCGACGTCCATCTGAGGCACGTCGATCTCTCACTCAACCTACGTCATACCCTCACGTCATACTTACACGTCATACCCTCACGTCACACCCTCACGTCATACCCTCATGTCATACCCTCACTTACTACACGTCATACCCTCACTCTGAACTACGTCGATCGATCGACGTGCATCTGAGGCACGTCAATCTCTCACTCCTTCCACGTCGATCGATCGACGTGCATCTGAGGCACGTCGATCTCTCACCTGCTATACGTCGATCGATCGACGTCATAACTCTTCAGAATCTTCATCCTGCGATTTCTGCATCAACTGCAGACCTATATCCCAATCGTTTTCCAACGTTCTTCCCACCAATCTAAGCCTAGTCTTCCCTATCAATCCCTTCTTAATCTTCTCAAACCAGATCCTTCACACGCACGTCAACGATTCAATCCTAAAACTCGAATCTTTCATCCAATCAACCCCAAAAAAACCTAACCTTTTCACTCATCCCTCCCTTCAACCGCCATCATCAAGCAAGTGGGATTCAAGGGATGGGGATTCACATGATCACACATAAACCATGAACAACAAGCAAGATTTCAACATATAATGGCCAAATCGTCAACACCAAAACACATAAATCATATACAAATAATCACGGAAAGAAACTACTGTATGGTGATTCATTTAATATCAAAGTAGGCCTTTTCATTCGCAAATACGTAAGAACTTATAAGTAGATTATTTGCCTTTGATTACTCGAGAACTGATTGAAAAATGAAGGAAGATTGTATGACTTTCCGAAGCGATTCTTCTCTAGGGTTGAAGAGCCTCAAAACCGCCTAGAGGGAGAAGAGACTGTGCGTCAGTTTCTTTCTGCTAATGGGAGAACTGATGTTCAGTCACTTTTATATGGAAAGGGGAAAAGTTTGGTGTTTCTAAATTATATCTATTATCTATTTATCCTAAAGGATAAACTTAATTATTTAATTCTAAATTAAATATAAATAAATTCTGATATTAAATCCCCTCATTAACTTCTAATTAATTCTCATATTAATGCCCACTTAATTTCCGTTGACCGTCATTAATTCCCGTAACATCTTTCTTTGTCTTTTAATTACCCTATGGAGGGTGCGGGGCATAACACTGGATATCTATCTGACCCCATAAGAGAAGATCACAGAGTGGATATGCCTTTACTTGTGGAGGTACAACCATATCATGAAGATCAGTGAAACAGACATTAACAGCCATGTCTTCCTACCATTACAAGATTTTGACGTTGCATGATGCAAGTGTGAATACATATGGTTGATGTGCTATATATACACTGTACTCTTTTTTCTTTGTCTAAATTTTTATCTCGAGTTTTTCTTGACAAGATTTTAACGAGGCAGTGCATCACACGAACCAATTATCGTGGTTTACTATAACCAGGCTTAGTATTAACACTCCAGTTGATTAATTAGACTATGTAAAATACTAAGATATCATATAAATAAGGGCATAGACGACTCCCCTTTTAAAATGGTTAAGGTTAAGCAGGCCCTTAACCCACCCACTTATATTGGTTCTTCAATGTAAATGAATATAGCGTGAGCAGCAATACAGTGCCAACAACAGCACACCTAAATATCCGCTAACTAACAATATACATTCTCAACAACAGCAGAAAGAGCAGAGAAGAAATGCATCAGCTTTTCTAGAATTGAGGATTTACTGTTTGAAGATGATCAAAATGCGGATCAATGTTTTTCTGTATTTCATTGATTGTATTTCTCTGTACAAGAAGTCCCTACTTATAACCCGTATTACTACTCTATACAAGGAATAATCAATCACCTACTTAATTGCTAAATCAATCATCTGCCTAATTAGTCTCTAGTCAATCAATCAACTATACAAGGTAAGTATATGATTACAGTAGTAATGGAAAGAAATCTGCCGTGATCTTCTCAACACACTCCCTCAAGTTGAACAGTAGGGTCTCTTATGTTCAACTTGTCTAGAACACTTGCAAAGATTCGACCATTGACCGCCTTGGTGAGTATGTCTGCGAGCTGATCCTCTAACCGAACAAATGGTATTGTGATGACGCCACTGTCCAACTTTTCTTTAATGAAATGACGGTCAATCTCAATATGCTTAGTTCTGTCATGCTGGACCGGGTTTTCCGAGATACTGATTGAGGCTTTGTTATCACACCTTAAGCATGTTGGTCCTGCTGTTAGAAGACCAATCTCCCCCATGAGTTTGCGTAGCCATAATACTTCAGTGATTCCTCTAGCTATCCCTCGAAACTCTGCTTCCGCACTAGAAAGGGCAACCACTGATTGTTTTTTACTTCGCCAAGTGACTAAATTCCCACCAACCAACGTAAGATATCCAGAGGTGGATTTTCTATCTACCACGTTTCCGGCCCAGTCTGCATCTGTGTATGCCTCGATGTCGAGATGTCCATGATTCTGAAATACGATCCCTCATCCAGGTGTACCCTTGAGATACCTTAGAATTCTGAAAACTGCTTCAAGATGATGTTTCTGCGGACTGTGCATGAACTAACTTACCACTCCAACAGCATGTGCAATGTCTGGTCTAGTATGTGAGAGGTAAATCAATTTCCCAACCAATCTCTGATACTGTTCCTGTCCCACCAATGTAGGTCTCGGAGTCACTTCTAGCTTCTGATTTTGAATCATTGGAGTATCTGCAGGTTTCCCATCCAGTAGCCCCACTTCAGTTAATAGGTACAGAATGTATTTCCGCTGAGATATATAGATCCCTTCTGATGACCTTAGCACCTCGATTCCCAGAAAGTACTTTAGGCCTCCAAGATCCTTCATCTCAAATTGTGTAAACAAATGGTTCCTGAGACGAGATATTTCGTTAGTATCATTTCCAGTAATAATCATATCATCAATATAAATGATAAGAAAAGTGATACAACTTCCCTGTTTTTTGAAGAAGAGGGTGTGATCTGCATTGCTTTGTTTGTACCCATCTTTCTTCATGACTGAAGTGAACCTTCCAAACCATGCCCGGGGTGACTGCTTGAGTCCACATAATGCTTTCTTTAATCGACACACTTGCTTTGGTTCGAACTCACCAGAGAACCCTGGAGGAGGTTCCATGTAGACTTCTTCTTGCAGTTCTTAATGCAGGAACGCGTTCTTCACATCAAATTGTAGCAGTGGCCAGTCTTTGTTTGCTGCAATAGAGAACAACACTCGGATTGTATCAATTCTGGCAACGGAAGAGAATGTCTCCGAATAATCAATCACATACGTCTGTGTGTATCCTTTCGCAACCAGCCTGGCTTTGTGTCTTTCAATACTACCGTCTGCCTTGTACTTTACAGTGAATACCCATCTGCACCCACGGTATTTTTCCATCCGGTAATTGACATTTTTCTCATGTCTGATTCTTCTTTAAAGCTTCCATTTCTATGTCCATGGCTTCCTTCCATTGTGGTAACTTACGAGCATCATCCACAGTATGAGGAATTTTTTCAGAACAAATTGTTACAAAGAAAATTTGTGCTAACTGTGATTCATTATTACACACGGTTTTTATTGGATACCTTGACGTTTGAGCTACCTTGGTCGGGGAGTATTTTTCGGGTGGTATGCCCCTGGTTTTTCTGGATGATAGTATTCGCCCTTGAGTCCCTGGGAAACGGTCAATATTGTCCACATAATTTTCTTGGGAAGTGGGATTATTTGTCTCAATGGAAGAATTGGGATCAAAGAAATTAGGACTCTTATCAAAAACAGTCTCAGACTCAGAATTAGATTTAGTAATGTCAACATGTATACCATCGCTTACCTGTTGCGGAACATTCATCTGAGGAGCATCGTTGGGTGGTACTAAAGAGACAAGGTCTTTATCATGGTCGGCTGCTGTGCAATCGGCGTCATCTACTTGCCGTGTTGGTTCAGTCGCCGGCGAGTGTGACTCTGACAGCCAGTCGAGAGTCTAATCTCTATCAATCTTCCCCTGAGACTGAGAGTGGGTGTCAAATAAAGGTTCTGTTTCAAGAAAGGTACAATTCATCGTAGTGATGATTCGGCGAGTGCGAGGGTTATAACATCAGTATCCCTTTTGGGACGGTGAGTAGCCAACAAAAGCACACTTCTTAGCACAGGGGTCAAATTTGTCGCGTTGGATTTTTGGAACGTGGACAAAGACGGTACAACCAAAGACTTTTGGGGGTAAGGTAAGGACAGAAGGAATTTGTGTCTGGGTGGCTAACACCTGCAGTGGTGTTTGATGGTGCAGTATGGAGGAGAGAAGTCGATTACTAAGGTAATTTGTTGTGGACACTGCCTCCGGCCAAAAAACCTGAGGTACATTGGCATCTATCATCATGGCTCATGTCATTTGCAAAAGTGTCCGATTTTTTCTTTCGGCTACCCCATTTTGTTCCGGAGTGCTGGGACAAGATGTTTGGTGAAGCATGCCATGTAGGGTAAGAAATTGTTTTAGTGCCCCATCGAGGTATTCCCCACCATTATCAGAACGAAGAATTTTGATGGATGTATTGAATTGAGTTTTAATCATTTGGTAGAACTCCATGAATTTGGTAATGACTTCTGATTTGTGTTTAAGAACATATAGCCAAGTCATACGGGAGAAGTCATCAACAAAAATCACATAATAACGATAACCAAGAGAAGTAGGATGCGGGGATGGTCCCCATACATCAGAATGTACTAAGGAAAACATATTGTCAACACGGGTATTATTTGCCTTATATGTAGCTCGCAGCTGTTTGGCATAGAGGCAAGTGCTACAAGTCAAATTATGCATTGCGTTTATTTTTGAAAAAAGGTCTGGAAAAAGAAATTTAAGATAGCTAAACGATGAATGTCCTAACCGACGATGCCAGAGCCACAACTGTCGAGTAACCGATCCGGTGGCAAGATTAGACCGGCTCTGCTGCTCTACGACATCCACATAATAAAGGCCTCCTCTCTTAGTACCACGTCCAATTATGCGCCCCGTATGAATGTCCTGCAATATGCAAAATGAGGGATACATTAGAACCACACAATCTAATTCCTTTGTGAGTTGGCTAACTGATAGTAATTTAGTTGATAATGAAGGCACAAAAAGACAATGTGGTAAAGTAATTTGTGGTGTGAGATAACAAAGTCATTGGGGTCAAGTTCTCCATTCGCGGTTTCAATGTGAGTTTTTAAAAGGGTGGAGTGGCTAACAAAGTCATTGGGGTCAAAGGACATAGTGTCCGTTGCCCCGCAGTCAAATATCCATTTAGATGTGTCGTGAGGTATGGGCCGGCTACTATTTGTGCATTTATGGAGTTGGGCTAAAGTGAGGGTGTTTCTAGAGTTTTTAAAAGTAGAAGGACCAGTTTGTGATCAAAACAAAACTTGAGGGACTAACTTTTCCGTTTCTGAGGGATCAGGGACGGAAATTGCCACCGCAAATTCTCCAGGGACTGCGGGTATAATTTCTGGAGTGGTGGGGGAAATATTTGCAATTACGAAAACATGAGCGACTATAGGGGTAAAATCCGCATATAAAAAGGAAGAAGGGGGGCTAGGGTTTCTGCCCAGCCCCTTTTTACCTCCTGCCGCAGCTGAGAATCCTCCAGCTGCTGAGCCCGTTGGCTGCTGCTCTGAGTTTTTCTCTGGTGCTGGCTGGTTCAGTTCTGAGTTGTGGCTCCCTTCTTCCCCTTGGGAAAGCATGGTTGTAGCCCCTGTTCCTCCAAAACCGGTGGTTGGCTTTTTTCCTTCCCACCAATCCAGGTACCCTACGATTTGGAAGCATCTTTCCTTTATGTGACCACGCTTCTTGCAGTGGCTGCATGTCTGATTCTTATCCTTGTTCTCCCACGATGAAGAGTTTGAGCGAGAGGATAAAGTTCCTCCTCCTCTGCCCGGCCTCTGTTCGTGGCTGGTGTTTTTCCGGTGAGTCCCTGTCCGATTCCCGAGGATGAATGAGATGAGATCTCTTCTGAGGGAAGATTGCCTTTGAGCACTTGACCTGGCCTCTGCACGTCTGATTTCTGAAAAGGCTGCTTCAAGAGACGGCAGATGGTCCCTTTTTACTATTTCTTTCTTCTCCTGCTCAAATTGGTCGTTAATGGCCATCAAGAATTGATATTGTCTTGTGGCCTGAATTTTTTGTCTGTAAATCCCAATATCCTCTGGACACGCATTGGATTTGGGTCATTTGTATCTATGGTGACCCACACATCTTGTAGCTTGTTTCAGCACTCTTCCACTGTGCCTGTGCCCTGCTGAATTCTATTGGCCTTCTTGTGAAGGTCAAAAATTTGTAACCCATCTCCCCCCATTCCGTATGTAAGTGCTAAGCCTTCCCATAAGGCCTTAGTAGTCGGGTATCTGGTAATGTTGCTAATTATGGTGGGTTCAACGTTTTGGAGGATCCATGTGAACACTTTGTTGTCATCCTGTTCCCATTTTGTATACTCTGGTTCAAAAGGCTGTGGGGGTTGCGGGATACCTGTCAAATGTGACATCTTTCCTTGACCGAGAATCGCCCTGTATATGACAGTAGACCACAAAAAATAATTTCCACTGTTCAATTTTACATAGATGTGTAATGTTTCTGGCGCAGGTGATGAAATTATGGATTGTGATGGATTGATACGAAGGCTATCTCGAAGAATTTGGGCCACTTGTAGTGCCCATTCCCCGGGGTTCTGGTTGCTCGAAGAGGACTCTGGTATGGGGTTTGAGTCTTCTGTTTTTTCAGCGTCTGACATCGTTTGGTGTGTGATGCAGGATCTGTTGGAGAAGGCAGAGCCACACAGTAATATGACTATGAGGGTTCACGAGATGATCAACAGACCGTTTGGCTGAGGAAGGTATTTAGCCGTTAGGCCGAGTAAGGTATAAGGCTATGATGAATCTTTTCTGAGCCTAAGCTTCAGAAAAAAAACTTATTCACAGAGAGGGATTTCTCTGCTCTGATACCATGTTTGAAGATGATCAAACTGTGGATCAATGTTTTTCTGTATTTCATTGATTGTATTTCTCTGTACAAGAAGTCCCTACTTATAACCCGTATTACTACTCTATACAAGTAATAATCAATCACCTACTTAATTGCTAAATCAATCATCTGCCTAATTAGTCTCTAGTCAATCAATCAACTATACAAGGTAAGTATATGATTACATTAGTAATGGAAAGAAATCTACCGTGATCTTCTCAACATACTTAGTAAATTGTAAACAAAACTGTGAGCTTGGATCAGCGGCAGCTTCTCAAGGAATATCTAGTGTTCTTGCGTGACAAAACTGTGATCTTAGTAATCCCAATTCAGTAGATGATCAATGTATGAAGCTTGTATTTGCTAGCTCTCATAACCTATAAAGGTATTTGCATATAGGGTAGAATGAGCTTAGTTGATAGATTCTCACACTCAATGATGCAAAATATGGATAGAGTATTGAGTGAGTATGTGTTCCCAGAGGTTTAGTAAGGCTTAAGGAAGTATCAATATGCTTCCCAGTTCATAGCTATCTCATGTACTTTGGAAGCTTTAAGGTTTGGATAGATACAATGTGAAGCCCTTTGTATCCGTTAGGAAGTGGTTGAAAAGTCTTCATCACTTCATAGAATATATTCAATTTGATATAAACGTTGCCACACGGATGCAATCTATCACCAGTTGAATTACGGCATGAGGTCGATTTTTCTTGGGGTATTGTGTTGTCGAACCTTAAAACATGTCTGTTTCATAGGTAGAAAAGTCTTCGGTATTCTGAGATACGAGATTCTTGGCGTTTGAACTTGATTATGATTTGAAACTATCTAATACACAAAACCCATCATATAGATTTCTTAGATATCCACGAAGCCGGTAGGATTAAATCATGATATCCTCGTAAGAAGAAGTATGAAGAAAACAAAGCCTGAATTTCATCTCTGAAGAACTTCTATATTCTTCTGTACGAGCTTCTATGTCTCTTTGTAATGCGCACAGGTTGTCCAAAATCACTGTAAACCTTTTGAAATCCTGAAAGAAAATATTAGTAAGTTAAGTGTATGTATGGTTTCTTCGTCCTTAGGTGTGTCAGATTGATTTATAAACCAAAGCATCTTTTGTTTTTAATTAATTTCGGAAACAGCACAAGGTTTTTGAAAAGAAGGCCTGCCCTTCGAAATGCTAAGATAACTTTTTCCCACTTGCTGCTTTCCCTTTTTCGCCAAGAGGATGTTCCTATGGGTAAAAGAGAGGTTATGACCATGTATGACTTTTTTCGAACTGGGAGTGTCCAACGGATGATAAGGGTCCAGAAAATTTCTAAGGGCAAGACAAGTAGGTATAGGATCCCTTCACCCGCAAACCTGTGACGCGTGACCGCACGACACGTGGCAGCAAGAGGAGGGTGGTGAGCTAGATGCGTCGTGCGGTCACACGTGGAATGAGGAAAAGTAGGGTGAGGTGATCCCAGACAAGTGTCGGTGATAGTGAAGAGGAAGACGAGGAGCCAATGGAGGAGCAGGATGAAAGAGAAAACCTGCCTCAATAAATGGGCATCCACTGATTCTGAAGATTCGGATATCAGAAGAAAAGTTTGGACATTCGAGACACTAGCGAGCGATTGACTAGGCCTGCAAATGAACCGAATCATAAACGAATAATTCGGGTTCGATTCGTTTATGGTTCGATTCGAATTCGATTATAGCATATTCGAATACGAATTCGAATCATATTTTGAGTTCGAAATGTTTCACGAACCGAATTCAAACTAGCGGGTATTCGGTTCGAAGATTCGATAAAGCTTCGATCAATTGAACTATTCAAAGGCTCGATTCGTGATTCGGTTCGACTCGACATTATGGTATAAAAACAAAATTTCCTACCCTAGAATTTCATCCCTCAGCCAGTGGCCGCCATTACCCCTGCGAGCTGCGACCTCTTCTGCAAAATTCATCAACCGGAATCGCCGCTTGCCCAGTGCCCACCAATCCACCACCACTGTCTCAACCTCGTCTCTCTCTATTTCTCCCTCAGCTTTCGGAATAGGTAAAAACACTCTCGTTCTTCTGATCAATTATTTCCGAGATAAATGTTGTGTGTGTAGGGTTGGATGATTGATTTTTTAGATTCCAAGCTAAATCTTGATGCTTTTTTCGACTGATCTTTGTGGGAACAAGAATTCAAAGGCAATTCTGATTATTTTATTTATGTTTGCTTGCTTTTGTTCTGGACCGATTTTGAGTGATGACAGTTTGAGTGTTCTGTGGTTTTTTCATATGGTTGGTATTTGATAATTGAATCATTTCCTGCTTTTCTTTCTCCCTAGCCAAACGGCGCTGGGTCCGCAGTTTCTTCTGCTCTTTTTTCGTCAGTTTCAAAGGTTGGGGTATGGGTGGAACAGGCTCAGCAGGAGGCTCTATAGGGCAAGGATGTTCAACATAGATGGTAACCTTATCCAGCTTGAGTTTGTCCTCAGCTAAATCACCGTCAACAAGAATATTATAGCTCCCAGACTGTAAAAATGGTACGTCCCTGGAAAGATAACCAAAAGAGGCACAGAAACATGAGAGAAGAGAAAGGGACAACCAACAAAACCCAGCAGTTTCTAAGCAAACAATCAATGCTTTTCCATATTTATGACAATAAAGAAGCACATGCACTTTTTTATTGATTGAAAACTAGATACAGAGCTGTCTCCCATTAGGAACACCATGTAAGGAACTTTCCAGCTACCACATCAAAAGTCAACACTAAATTGCCAGAGACTGTTACTATCATTCAAATAGAAATTCTTGTGCACCAGTATGATAACTTACCACCACTCAATCTCAGGAATCTGTTCTTTGGGTTTTTCTTTTGCATAGACCCTTTCTGATACCTCAATCAGATTTGGATTCATATCTGCCTCAGCTTTGGCCTTAGCATACTGTGCTTGCTTGGCTTTGAGCTCCGTGGTCCGTGCTTCTCCAAATTGGCTCTGCACATGCCGTTGAGAAACATATATACACAAGCACACGAAGAAACATATATACAGAGTTAGATACATACATACAAAAATAATAAATATATCTTTTTCATTATTTCAGAAAAATGCAAGACAGTGGCCAGGATTTGGAGGTTGGGTTGCAACAGCCAGCTGATTTTACCTCAGAAATTGATGTAAGAGAAGGTGGCCTGGAGGATGAACATGGAAGGGAAGAAGAACATCCTTCGACCACACAAGAATCAACTGCTACAGATGCTCCGTTTCAAAGAAAGAAAAGAAAGAAGACTTCAAAGGTTTGGGAGGAATTTGTACAGATTGAGCTGCCAAATGGGGAAAAGAAACTTCAGTGTGTGCATTGTAAGATGAAGCTGTCTGTTCAAAAAACTGGGGTGACTACTCACATGGACAGACATCTGAAAAACGCTTGTACTGTACGAGCACTGAAGTTGAAGAACCAGTCCAAGCTTAACCTTCAACCTCAAGAATCAAAAGTGGAAGCACCATTTTTGTTTTCGGGAAAATATGATCATGCGAAGCAAAGGGAAGCGACTGCTCATTGGGTTCTCATGAATGAGAAGCCTTTCAATATTGTTGAAGAAGATGGATATAACTTCATGATGCAAGTCAATCAGCCAGAATTTACTAAGATTTCTCGAACACAAGTGAGGATTGTATATCCGTTTATGAAGAGGAAAAGAAAAAGCTGAAGATTCTTTTGAGAAGTGTGGGTAAGATTTCGTTGACTACGGATATTTGGACTTCAACGTCCCAAAAGTTATCATACATGTGTTTGACAAGCCATTTTGTTGATGCTGATTGGAAGCTTCAAAAAAGGGTCTTGAGTTTTGTTGAAATACCTCCTCCACACTCAGGTATTGAGGTTGCTGAAACTTTAAATAGATGCATCAAAGATTGGGAAATTGAGAGTAAAGTTTTCAGTGTTTCTGTTGATAATGCAAGCTATAATGATGTAGCAATTAGAATTCTCAAAGAAACATTCCTTAGAGCTAGAAAGTTGCCATTAGGAGGTAAACTTTTTCATGTTAGATGTTGTGCTCACATCCTTAATATTATCGTGCAAGATGGTCTAAAGTCAATTAAGGATGTGATTTTTAATGTTAGAGAGACAGTTAAATTTATTAATTATCCAGCACGTTTGAAAAGATTTGGTGAGATTGTTAGTCAAATGAAGCTTCCCGTGAGAAAAATGATCCTTGATTGTCCTACCCGTTGGAATTCAACCTATGATATGTTGGTGGTGGCTTTACAATTTAAGAATGCATTGCCCGTTTTTCAAGAATTTGAGCAAGGATATGTTGGTGGTGGCTTTACAAAATTTTGTCGAAGATGGCTTGTGACATTTTAGCTATCCCAGCAAGTACAGTTGCATCTGAGTCTACTTTTAGTGCCGGAAGTAGAGTCATTGATCATTACCGAGCCTCCTTAGCTAAAGAGACTGTTCAAGCATTAATATGTGGAGGTGACTGGGTGAGAAAGCTTCATGGGGTGAAGAAAAAGGCAAAGGTACTATCTGTAACTTAAGCTTTCGTTGAGAATAAATTTTTTTTCAAGTTTTCATTCATGTATGAGATTTATCTTTATTGTAGGTTGATGAAGAACCTGTTGAGATCCAATTGGCACAAGAGTAATAAGACGGAAGGTCATTATTTACAACCTTTCTTTCAATTCTCTCCCCTGACCGAAATTCTGGATCTTTACTTTAACAAAAATATTTCTGTTATGATGATTTTCTTATTTGTGGTTGTATTTTCTTAGATGGTATTTTCTCTGTTTTTGCTCGGTTTTGCATACAAGTATGGTGTGCTCGGTTTCTTTGTTATAAGTACTTTGTTATTTCTGGGTTTCAATTCAATTTGAGCTTCTGATTTTACGTTGCCACTGAAGGATGTATTTTGTTGTTGTGCAGATCATGTTGGCTTTTGGTGAAGAGGAGCAAATAGATTGTTGTACTGATGTTGGGTTTTATTTTGGGTTATATTAGCATGTTGGACTGCTGGTGCACAATGCTTTTTTTTGGTGTTGGATTGCATTTATGGCGCAAATGATGATATATTTTGTGTAATTTGGCTGCACTTATGGTGTAATTTTCCTAGGAAAACAACACTTTATCATTTACCAGCAAATTATGATGACTGATGTATATTTTGCTTTGCTGCTTTATTTGGATGAGTTGGCTCTAGAAATTTTGCTTTCCTGCTTTATATATTTTGGAATACAGGTATAGTTTGTTGTTTGGTCATTGAAATTACATCTGAGGTGCTGCGCCTGTTTTAATTTTATGGAAACTTCAGTGACGTGTTTATATTGGGAAAAATACAGTTGGCATTTGATTCTCACGAAAATTGGTAATATTGTTTGCTCGCGAATCAATCTAAGTTTGCGAATCGAATAACTATAACGAATAATTAATCGAGCTTCGAACCGAACCTAAAATTTACCGAATCCGAATACGAGCTGAATTTTAGGTTCGTCACGAATTCGAACTCGAATTCGAACCTCAAACAATATTTTCGAATCGAACCTATATTTTATAGTATTCGCTAAGATTCGATTCGTTTGCACCCCTATGATTGACGAATGAGGCTATACAGATTTATGACCAACATCATGTCAAAGGCCTCCAAGAAGCCCTAAATCAAGAACAAGCTAGGAACGGCATATTGAAAAGAAAAAAAAAATGAAAGCCAGACTTGGCATTACTCTCTTCTGATGTTGAGTCTTAGTGTCATTTTGTTAAACCGTGTTCATGAGTCTACAAATACAAATTTTACAATGGTCAATGACTAAGTATGATTAGTTAATCATTGACCAATGAAATGTGTAGAAAATTTATAGGTTTTGGTCAATCACCCCTTGCTTGCATGTAAGATAAAACTTATTTGTCATTATTTTATTGAGCCACTATTTGATTAATGACTACAATAAAGTTTCTGCTAGACGAATAGTATTACATGTGTTCTATAATAACCATTTGAATGTAATAAAAAGGAAATAACAACTATTAATATGGTAGTACGAGTTTAATGAATAAGACATATATTCTTATCAGTTTCGTAACATCATACGGTTAATCAACCTAAGAAATGGATATACTTGTCTCCTTAACTTTTTAGAAGTGTCCCCCATAAGCGAAATCAATTGACTCGTGGGAACATCTTATCTCTACCACCGCTAAAAAACGGTGATTCATCTGTTTTAAAAATATTATTATTTTATTATGTATAAATTACTTATGTTATAAAACAAAAGAAAAATATTTTAGGAATAGAAAGAGTAACTTGAAGAGGGCTTCTACTAATTCTTTATACAACACGTCACATGTATAGTATTCTGATTTGATGTAAATTCTGTTTTGTGATAAATAAGGTAAATTTTTTCGACAACAAAAAAATAGGTAGGGAGTTAGGAGAAGTTATAACCGTTAATAGTAAGGAAATGCATTTATTTCTTCTGCATTGACCCGATCATAATACTATTGGAGTGAAAGAGGGGGTCTAAAGGGCTAGACTATATTAATAACAAGTAAACCTTTTGTGTGTATCTTCAAATATTTTGACAATAAATACCAATCCTAAGGTCTGGGACGACCCAGAAAGCGCTTGATTATATCATGATCAACCTTGTAAGCCTACTTGGGTATTGAGTATTTATTTTTAAGAACTTAACTTTAATTAGCCAATGATAGATTTCGCGCCACGGAATGAATTAAAGAACTGAAGACGTTGCCAATACCGACCCTCCTGCTTAGTCCAGTCTAGGAATCCTCTTCCTGATTTCCAAGAAGTGACAAAGAAACAATATAAGAAAGGAGTGTAGGATTGGTACGGGTCACGCACAGGCTGCCCCAGCTCCCAACTCATCTGGAGAATTTTTTTGCCCCTATGTTTTTTGTATACTAAATTTTTGTTTTTAAGCAGGATCTGGAGACCGGACGTATCGCTTCGCTATCTGATGTACATAGCTTTACTTTACATTTTGTTTAAGTAGTTGTTTCTGATGCTCGAACGCATAACCTAAAGATCACAAAATAATAACTTTATCAATTGGTTCAAGATTCGCTCTCGGTCAACAGCATATGATTTACTAAAAAAACAAACAAACATTATGATGCAAACGTTAAAATCCTTCCACGTGGTAGAGAAAGCATTTATATAACATCCGATAATCTTACTTCGTAAAAAGCGTGTAATTATGTAACTTAATAAATAAGAAAGAAAAAAAAAGCAAAAGCAAAAAAAAGAAAAAAGAAAAAAGCACAATACTTTGCCTCCCATCTGATGCGAACAGATTCCTTCTTCCTCTCATATTGGAAAAACCAAAGATCCGAAACCTCAGAGAATTCACCGACCAAAATATGGCATTGGAGTGGGTAGTTCTAGGCTACACCGCCGGAGCAGAGGCGATCATGCTCCTCCTTCTCACAGTCCCGGGTCTTAATCCGATCCGCAAAGGCCTAATCTCAGTGATCCGGAATCTGCTCAAGCCCTTCATGTCGGTTGTCCCCTTTTGCCTTTTCCTCTTGATGGACATCTACTGGAAGTACGAGACTCGACCCACTTGTGAATCGGGTGGGTCTTGCACCCCATCGGAGCATCTTCGTCACGAGAAGTCGATTATCAAGTCCCAGCGCAACGCTTTGCTGATTGGGGCTGCACTGATCTTTTACTGGCTGCTCTACTCTGTTACTGGCCTTGTTGTTCGCATCGAGCAGTTGAATAAGCGCGTTGAGAAGCTCAAAGCTCAGGATTGAGTTCGTTCGCTTTGTATTTCCCCTTCTTGGATTTTGTTTCGTTAAGTATTGCTGTATGTTTTGTTTCCGCGGTCGAAATCTGATGGATATTGAGAAGTATTTTATGTAGTACTGTGTTAATTTGAGAATTTTGGGTTCTTCAGTTTGTTTGATTTGTTTTTCCTCTTGAAATTGGTGATATATTGGTAACTTTATTAATGACGTCAATTAGGAAGTGGAAGGGACGGGGTTGTGTTTATTGGCATTCACAGCTGGAAAAAAATGGTTCTTTTTGAGTGTTGTGAATCTTTGTGCTTGAGCCTCTTTGTGATGTGGATGTTTGATGTTGAAGAACCATCCTTTTATTTAGAATGCAAAATTTTGTTGTTAATTTAGCGCTACTGTTTAACGGAGTAGGTTCCTTTGGCTTATGCTGCTGTGGATGTCATCGGGAATACGTTGTCCTCATATTGTAGTACACTAGTGTGAAGGGTAAGTATATCATGTGCAAAGAGGTGGGTACTTGATGGTTTCCTTTGTTTTTGGTATCGCAGCATCTTACTCTATGGTACTTCTAGTTGTGACTTTAGGTTTTAAGCTAGAGATGTGCTCTGTTGCTAGTTGAAGAGCATCTCTATACAACTAGCAAATGCATATTTCTTAGTAAATTAGAGGATGGACGAAAGATGTGGAATGTATTTGTATTGCAACTTTTAACGAATGGATTTGTGCCGTCTGTGTAATTACATGATATCTAGGGATGTTGAACATGTATGAAAACTAAGCTGGAAGTTTGCTCTCTCGCTAGTTGAACTTGATAAATCTAGGCTAAGACTAAATATGAAAT
>AP025047.1:13127474-13149456 GCA_036186865.1 Eustoma russellianum
AAGGGACGGGGTTGTGTTTATTGGCATTCACAGCTGGAAAAAAATGGTTCTTTTTGAGTGTTGTGAATCTTTGTGCTTGAGCCTCTTTGTGATGTGGATGTTTGATGTTGAAGAACCATCCTTTTATTTAGAATGCAAAATTTTGTTGTTAATTTAGCGCTACTGTTTAACGGAGTAGGTTCCTTTGGCTTATGCTGCTGTGGATGTCATCGGGAATACGTTGTCCTCATATTGTAGTACACTAGTGTGAAGGGTAAGTATATCATGTGCAAAGAGGTGGGTACTTGATGGTTTCCTTTGTTTTTGGTATCGCAGCATCTTACTCTATGGTACTTCTAGTTGTGACTTTAGGTTTTAAGCTAGAGATGTGCTCTGTTGCTAGTTGAAGAGCATCTCTATACAACTAGCAAATGCATATTTCTTAGTAAATTAGAGGATGGACGAAAGATGTGGAATGTATTTGTATTGCAACTTTTAACGAATGGATTTGTGCCGTCTGTGTAATTACATGATATCTAGGGATGTTGAACATGTATGAAAACTAAGCTGGAAGTTTGCTCTCTCGCTAGTTGAACTTGATAAATCTAGGCAAAGACTAAATATGAAATGAAATATGTGGAATACATTGATTGAAACTTTTCATGAATGTGGCATATGATTTATATTTATACCATATGTCCTTAGCCGATATCCAGGGCTAAAAAAAATCTACGAAGATGAGAATCATATTTGTTGTACAAGAATGTCAGCATGTTTAAGTTTTGTAATAGCTATTCTCCACAATATCTTTCTTCTGTTCCTACTACTTAGATTTGTAGGATAAGTGGTAGAAAATATATGTCATCCCAGCTTCTTCAGTTGATATTTTGCTGCTCAACAATGTGTCTCCACAGCTTAGAGTTAGCGAGTACTTTTCAATAGAATATTGCCGGGGAAGATATTCTTGTACATGAGCTGTCTTTTGCATTTAAGATTTCGTGGACTTCAGAGCTTCTGGTCAGAGCAATAAAAACCTTCTTTACTTCTGGGGATTATGGTCAGCGTGTGGACCTGTGTTAGTGGAAGCTTCACGCTGATCTGTGTATTCCTTATATATCTTGTTCGTGGGTACCCTTATGTTCTCTTTTGGTTTTATCTTAAGTTTGGCTAAATCCTGGTATTTAGTATTTGCTAGGATCTACTGTATTGCTTCTGTCGGCGGTGCAGTTGAGGAATTTAGTCATGTTTGACCCTGTTTAAGTAGGACAGCTGCTTGCAATCTGGCCTTCTATCCCATGGCTGGATTTTAGATTCTTTTATTCTTACAGTATGGTTTTGTGGGCTGTTAAGTTTCTTTATTCTTGTCTATCAACATGCTTTCATTTTCATTATACGGGTCCAGTCTTCCCTTGGAAATAATAGCAGCAGAAGCTATTTCTTTGTTTAGGGTTCTAACAGTTGGGTTGCTTTCCAAATACTCTAGTATTTATAATGTTTGCTTTTGGAGTGGCATCAAGCTATTTTGGGCCTGAGAAGAGCTATGTGTTGTATTTTTCCTCCACTCATACTCTCACTGTTTTTTTCACATGTTCAGTTCCCCCGCTTGGATCTCTGATTTTCCCTTAATGGTAAACAGCTAAGAACCTTGTTACCTGTTGGCTGATTGATGGAAGATTTCTGTATTTACTTCTCCTAAGTGCAGTTGAGCCTTTGTTAGATGAACAGAATCTTCCATACTTTAGTTTGAGTTGCAGTTGATACTCAAGGCAATAACTAAGATCCGCACAGATGCACTAGGAAATGTATGCATAACATTGCATGTGTATATACCATTGCATATTTTTGGTATTTAGTTAATTGCTTGTTCCTTGGGAAATGTATATATACCTTTGCATGTTGTTGGTCCCTTTGAACTATGGGCTGTGTCTTCTTAATGCAGCTTATGAAATGTATGACGATATGTTAGCTCGTTATGTCTTGCCCTTTAACATATTTTGAAGCTTTTTTGCATTAATATCCGTCTTAGATGTATTGCCATGGTATAAATATTTCAGATATGTGGATGTCTAAAGCCATGATGTCTGGTTTAATTCATGTGAGATGTCTAAAGCTTCCCTAGAAGGAGGAGTTGTTAAACCATGTGATATTCGTCTTAGATGCCACCTTTTTATAAAAATTTGTCAAATTTGCTATGGCAAGTTGAGAGTTTCTCTAAAAAGAGCAGGCAACAGAAGCTTAGTGGGAGAGGTTTTTTTTTTTTTTTTTTTAAAAAAAAAAAAAGCAGATCAGTTGTATTTCATTAGATTGTCATCAAATTACATCAAAAACCACAGGGCCATGGCCCGCAAAAGAAATATCCCCCAGGCCCGCAAAATATGTACCCTCACACCAAACCCGCCTGCCCATTATCCAGATACTTCTACAATTGCCACCCCAACTGCCCCCAACCCCATCATTAACTCTAAATCAGGAACTTGCAGTAAATGCCACAACTGATCATTCCAATGGCATTGAATTCTCAGCCATGATCGTTGTTCTCCGACCAAGTTCTCTCCGTGCTAATGGCTGCCTGAATCTGGTTCACAGCCCTCTTAATTTGGCCAACGACGATGTTCGCAGCCAGGGTGGAGACATTCGGGTTGTGCAATTTCTGATTCCTCCAGCACCAAATATGCTTCACAGTTTCCCTAAACAGGTACTCCCACTTCTGGTTTTTCATTATTCTTTTTGCGTCCGGCGAAAGATTCCAATCAACACATTCCTTTTCCTCCGTAAATCCGAAGAACTGATGCCACCCATCTCTATTAACTGTTTGCTTCCAAATTTGTGCAGCCCAGTTGCAGTCCCGGACCGCATGCAAGTTCGTTTCTGGGTTGCAATTGCATCTGGAGCAGTATGGGGATGAAGCAATTGCACGTCTGTACAAATTCTCAGCGGTAAGCAATCTGCCTCTACGAAGCTTCCATAGAAGTAGGTTTCCGTTGTTGGGGCCTTTGATGGCCCAGATGCGTTTCCAATTCTTTTTGTTCTCAGAATCAGTAGGTGGATAGAGTAAAGAATAGGCATTGGATACCACAAAGTGGTACGTCTCTATCTCATCCTCCTGATTGGGATCCTCTGTATTGTTCACAGTATTCTCAAATTGTAACTGTGTTAGATTTTCATCCCTAAGCCCTTGCATGGCATATTTTAGACTTCGCCAGACATATGAGGCATTATGCTTAACCCGGCTACTTGATACCTAGTGGGAGAGGTTTCATGTTGTTCCGAAACTTCTATATATCTTGTATATTTGTACATTTGATTGGTTAAGAAGCAACTAGTTATATTTGTTTTAGGAGCGTTGAGAAATTAACGTGAGAATGTTCTATTTTTGACAAGAGTCAAAATCCAAGACCTCTTGGTATTCGGTTGGTTCTAAATAGGACCTCATTGACATATGGCAGATGTAAGATGTGTCTACCTCTCGGCCTGCGCTCAACTTTTCTTTCTTTTTGGGGGAAGAATATGGCTTGATCTTTCTAGGTACTTGTCCATGTTTGTTATCCTATCTGTTTTATTATATATGTCGTTTATAGTTTTAGTATAAAACAGCCAAAAAAAAGAAGTCAAATAGTAGTATCATTATAATAGGTAAAGGATGAAATTTAACTTCCATTTCAATACACTTTTATCAAGCAACAACAAGCGTACTCAATATATTATAACGACATCAATGGCTACCGCTAAGGTCTGAGGAGGGTAAGAGACATGTAAACAATACATCTATCCTAAGGGTCTGTTTTGAGCTCATTTTTTTTTACAGTTGTACTAGGTAAGCTTACAAAACAGATCCAAGAGGCAGTTCTATGATGTATGCTTTTTGTTGACGATATCGTATTAGTCGTAGAGAGTAGACATACTTTGAGTATGAGGCTAGAGGAGTGAAGAAGTGCTTTAGCGAGAAAATGCCTAAGGATTAGTCGTTTTAAGACCGAGTATATGCATTGCGACTTTAGCGGCCTAGCCAATTGTGAGAATAGTCAGCCACCATCGATGGTCAAGTGGTACCACAGGTAAGTGTGTTCAAATACCTAGGATCGTTTGTACAGCAA
This sequence comes from Eustoma russellianum, assembly GCA_036186865.1. NCBI lineage: Eukaryota > Viridiplantae > Streptophyta > Magnoliopsida > Gentianales > Gentianaceae > Eustoma > Eustoma russellianum. The sequence continues at coordinate 13,131,548 of AP025047.1, forward strand.
GATGAGGACATAGATAATGACGTAGCATACCGAGTTCAGGCAGACTGGTGTTGGTGGAGGGCGGCCTCAGAGGTGTTGTGTGACAAGAATTTTTCAACTAAATTAAAAGAAAAATTTTATAGCGTGGCAGTGCAGTCGACAATGTTATATGCAACAGACTTCTGGGCCATCAAGAGGATATAAGCGCAGCAGATGGAAGTGACAGAAATAAGGATGTGAGGTAGATATGTAGACACACAAGGCTAGACTGGATAGAAAATGAGGTATTTAGGAAAATGTGAGGGGTGGCTAGTATAGCAGATAAGATAAGGAGGAGAGACTGAGATGGCTTGAGCACGTCATGAGGAGACAGACAACGACATCTGTTAGAGCAGTTAAAAGCCTCATTGTAAAAGGGAAGAGGAGTAGAGGCAGGCCAAAACTGACGTGGGAAGAGCGGATTAGACATGACCTACTAGTTTTACACCTCTCTGAGGACATGGTCCAGGATAAGAGTTCATGGAGGGAGATGATTAAGGTTAAGGAGGTTTAGGCAGGATATAGTGCACCTTATAGTATACTTAGGGGCTTAGATACTCTCTACACTTTAGGTTGACTTTACACTTTTTTGCACTTTTCTGTTTTTGTCTGTCTTTCATTATGTGTGCATATACATGGTTATGTATTTTAATAGCTTTCTATTTGTGTTCAATAAATTCCTTCACTAGTATACTAGTACACCATATGTATATTATTATGTTATCTATGCAAATACATATGGAGCTGTTGATTTCACTGAAAACAAACTCTCTATCTTTTTTATCATTTGTGCTTGATACTTTTATGAAGGACAAATAATAAATTCTGGTAGATTACAAGAACACTTGGTGCAACATGAAAAACTATAAATATCTTGTTCATGGCTTATTTTTCTTTTGGAAATGATGTATCACATGAGGCAATTGTTTTAGGTGACATACATTATAAGTGCATGATATAATTTGGTGGAACTGTAGAGTAACTTTTTTGTGGTTCTTAACCAGCTACCCATGATCATAACAATTAGTAATCGAATGATTAGATTTACACAAAGGTGTCAGATTATCGACATAAGATGAAGCTATACGTTCATAACAGGAGACACCTATATTACCCATCGCTCTATTTCTTTCAGAAAAGAGTTGTTTGTACCATGAAAATACATTTCATAATTACCTTACATTTATAATCTATAGGTGTCAAAGTGATATCTCCTCCCCGTGAAGCTTTGTATCAACAAATTTAAATGATTGGACATATGGAAAAATGTGAAAGTTATCAACATAAAATGAAAACATATGAGGAAACATTTATTGTCATGGGGATTCTGACACGACTCGAGTTTGTGACTCTACATATGCTTATGCGTGCTTGTCATTGTTAGTCTATCCGCTTGTTTTGTTTGTCCTCCTACCAAAGTACAATAAATGCTATATAAGTGAATCCGACTAAAATACGTCAGTAAACCACATATCACATAAGTGAATCGGATAAAAATACGTCAATAAACTGCATATCACATTCATTGTATAGACAAGTACAAAATTTCCATAAAAGCATAATTCATCTCCACTTCATTCTCCTTTCCACCATAAGGTATCACTTCAAACTAGGCCATCATCCATTTCCCAAGTGAGTCGGAAACTTCTGACCCAGATAGCAGTGTAATACCCACACTACGTCTGTCTTCGGTTTCGAACCTGCACCACTTGGAATACAATCTGTCACACGAGTACTAAATGTTGAAGGAAGCAAGATGTTGGATGATGAACCACAACCTGAAGCAATTGATGAAGCACAGTGATGACTAAAGCTGGAAAGCCGTGGAGTTGAAGATTTGTTGGATAACAGCTCGAAATCAGTGAGGAAGAAGCTTGTAGGTGGTGCAGATGGAAGGTTGATTGAAGGCAGCTGCTGGAAGTGCAGACTGAGGAAGAAGAAGAAAGGAATGTTGACGGGAGTCATTTAAATATAGTGAAATGACTATTATGCCCTTGAATTAGAAAAATAAAATAGTGTAGGACCAAGGGCAAAATCGTAAAATCTACACTGAATTCTTTCTTTCCTCTTCTCTGCATTGGTTATAACTACCCGGCAACAGATATTCTCAATATTGAATGAGGCAGTTACAATTTCTTCCTTCATCTTATTGTCCTTTCTTGTTCTTGTTTTCTCTCTCCTTAATAGCTTGCTTGATTATCTTAATTTTCTTTGAATGATTAGAAAATTGACATGGTATCAGAGCGAATGATGTTGCTCATAGTGTACGCGTGATGTGATTGTAGAATCGTGACATTGGTCTGAGTGTAGTTTCTGGTTCCTTTGTTGAAAGAGTCAATTAAATTGTGAATTGAGATGGCAGCACAAAACAATGGTCCTTCAATTTCTAGATTGAATCAAATTTCAACCGGTGACAGTGCTCTTCAAAACATGGTGTTTGGTTCAAGAGGTAGCCAACACACAACTCCTGAAAGTCCATCACAGAACCCATACTATTTGCATCCTAATGATAGTCCAACTATTGTATTGGCTCAGCTTCCGTTGAATTTACACAACTACTACACCTAGAGCAGGACTTTTGAGATGACACTTGTGGTTAAGAATAAGGTTGGTTTCATAGACGGCACAATTCAGAGACTATCTCCTGATGATCATCAATACTCAGTTTGGAGGCAAGTAAACACAATGATTCAATCGTGGATGATGAATTTAGTGTCTCATTCGATAGCTCAAAGCATTATGTGGTTTAACAGCGCTTATGATGCTTGGAATGATTTGCGTTTGAGGTATAGCAGCTCACATCCTTTTAGATTGTCAGATTTGCTTGAGACATTTTATAGTATTAAGCAAGAAATATTGAGTGTTAATGAGTATTTTACTAAACTGAAAATAGTTTGCGAGGAATTGATGGCTGTTAGGCCAATTCCTACTTGCACTTGTAAAGGATGTAGATGTGATGTTGTTGTGAAAATGAAAAGATTCGTGGAAGGAGATTATGTGATTAAGTTTGTTAAAGGCCTTAATGATAATTTTGAGCCAGTTAAAGCTGATGTGTTTGTTCTTACACCTCTGCCTGATATAAGCACGACTTTTTCCATGGCATTGAAATATGAAAGGAAAGTGTTGTCTGATGGTGGTGGTAATGCGTTTGATGGAAATCCTACTGCCTTTATGACAGAAGGGCATGTTTCAGAGAACGTGGTTGCGTATTCTGGTAGAGGGCAGCAGATGAATTTTAAAAATAGAGGAGGTAGATTCAGTTCTGATAATGGAAGGAGGTTTCAGTGTATCCACTGTGGGATGCAAGGACACACAGTGAAGAGGTGTTACAAGAAGCATGGATTTCCTCCAGGTTTTAAATCAAGAAATCAAGTGAATTTAATGAAGCATCAGAAGTTGCAGTTGAGGGACATCAAGACACTCAGATGAATAAAGCATTGTAATCACTGGCTCTGACCGCCAGAAGAACCAGAAGTTGCTTAATTGGCTTAATAGGCATGAAGATGCTTCAGAAGGTAGTCTAGGTGGAGTTGTTAATAGAGTTGGTCAGAGTACTGTGCTATCTGCACAGTCTGGTAAGATGAAAGGTAATTCTCATTCTGATGGTTTAAGTACTTGGATTTTGGATTCTGGAACTACTGATCAAATTGCCTCTAGCCTTGATCTTTCTTGTCATTTAAACTTGCAGCCAATGTTTCAATAAATCTCCCAACTAATGTTTCAGTCCCAGCTACTCATATTGGTTCAGTTGCAGTTGATTCTTTGCTTACACTTCCTGATGTTATTTATGTACTATCCTTCTTATATAATCTGATTTCTTTAAGTAAGCTTGCTTCTGATCCTAATTTGTTCATTCAAATTTCTGGTTCATCTTACTTTATTCAGGATCAATTATCAAAGAGGATGATTGGTTTAGCTAAATTATTTCATGGTTTGTATTATCTTCATGGAGTAACATCACAGCAAGAAGCTATTTGCTACACTACTTCTGGCTTGTCCATTAGCTAGACTAAAGAGATTACCCTTTCCTATGTCTATTTCTGATTCCAATAAGCCCTTTGATTTGGTTCATGTTGACATATGGGGGCCTAATAGGTACCCTACATTGTATGAACAAAGACACTTTTTTACTATTGTAGATGATTGCAGTAGGTATACCTGGGTGTATTCGTTAAAGTCAAAAACTGAAGCCAAACATATACTTCAGAGTTTCTGTAACTATGTGCATACTCAGTTTGAAAGAAATGTTAAAGTGCTCAGAACTGATAATGATGTGGAATTCAAAATGCTTGAATTTTTCATGAAGCATGCATTGTCCATTAAACCAGTTGTGTTTATACCTCACAACAGAATGGTTTGATGGAAAGAAAACATCAACACATATTGGTGGTAGCTAGGTCACTATCTTTTCAAGCACAAATGCCTATGTCCTATTGGGGGTTTGCTATATCCCATTCAGTACATTTGATAAATCTCATTTCCACTATAGTTCTATCACAAAAGACACCATATGAAGTCCCTTTTCAAAAACAGCCATCTTATCAACACTTGAAGGTATTTGGCTGTTTAGCCGATGCTTACAACAATACACCAAATAAACATAAATTTTCTCCCAGGGCCATTCCTTGCCTTTTCTTGAGAATTCCTACTGCAATCAATGGTTATATTCTACAAAATCTAGAGACTTATGCTATTCTTATCTCTCGTGATGTGCAGTTTGTGGAGAGTCACTTTCTTTATATCACTCCCATCCAATATAACTCTTCTTCTGCATACCAACCTTTCTTTTTTTTTTCTTTCCTCATCATTGACTCCGGACACACCAGTTGCCACTCATGATACACCACATATTTGTCATAATCCTGATGCTCAGCCATCACCCTCATCCTCTTGCAATCCTTTTGTTCTAAACCCTATTGTGAATGACTCCATATCACATGATACTACAGCTTCATCACCAAAGTCATATGAGCCTTCCATATCCTGATATCACCATTGACATACCACTATTCCTCAATCAAGCGGAACAAAGGCTCGTGCCAACATCATTCTTGCCACCTCCAGTCACTCAGTATTCACCTAATGCCCTTCCACGTCCAGTCAGAATTCTAAGGCCACCATCATACTGGAATGTTTATCACTGTAACCAGTTATCTACAATATTAACTAACTGTTCTTCTGTGCCTTATCCAATTAAACACTATTACTCTGTTGAACAGTTAGCTCCTAAATTCGAAAACTACGTGCTTAGTGTTAGTTTGCAGCATGAACCTCAATCCTACTAGCAAGCAGCTAGTTCAGTGCAATGGCAGGAGGCTATGAACCTGGAGCTGGCAGCCTTAGAGGCTAATCCCACACGGAGCCTTGTCCAATTACCAACTGGAAAGCAGCCCATTTGACGCAAATATGTCTACAAGATAAAAAGGAAGGCCGATGAGAGTGTTGGGAGGTTTCAAGCCAGGTTAGTTGCCAAAGGTTACACACAGCAAGCTGGGATTGACTATGGAGACACATTTTCTCCCGTAGCCAAGATGACAACAGTGCATTTACTACTGGCTTTGGCTGCTGTCAATGGATGGTTTGTGCACCAGTTGGACATCAACAAGGCTTTCCTACATGGAGAATTGGAGCAGGACATATATATGACTCCTCCTGAGGGATACAGTACAGCTTCTGGGGTTGTTTGTAAACTTCACAAGTCGTTATATGGACTCAAGCAGGCCAGCAGGCGGTGGCATGCCAAGCTAACTTCCTTTTTCACCTCTCAAGGGTTCCTACAATCTAAAAATGACTACACTAAGTTCACAATGCAGCATCAAAGCTCCTTTCTGGTTCTCCTAGTCTATGTGGATGACATAGTAGTTGCCAGTGATTCCTTGCCTGCTATTCAGTCTCTCAAACACAGCCTGCATTTTAGATATTTCTTGGGTTTGGAAGTGACCCAGTCTTAGGGGGGGCTTCATGATACGTTAAAGGAAATACACCTTAGAGTTGTTAGAGAAGACTGGACACCTAGCCTCCAAACCGGTTAAAAGCCCAATGGAGCAGAATCTGAACTTGTCACATAATGATTCACCAGCCTTCAAGGATGTGGCTAGCTATAGAAGATTGATTGGAAAGCTACTATACCTAACCTTTACAAGACCAGACATTAGTTATACTGTGCAACAACTAAGTTGATTCCTAGATACTCTTACTGATATGCACTAGAAGGCTGCTCAGAGGCTATTAAGATACCTTAAAGGATCTCTTGGCCAGGGACTTTTGTTCCCTAGCAAAGGATCACTAAAATTAACAACATTTTCAGACTCAGACTGGGGGTTTGTGTTGAAAGAAGGAGGTCTGTAACAGGCTACTGCATGTTCCTGGGACATGCTTTGATATCTTGAAAGGCAAAGAAACAAACTACGATTTCAAAGTCTTCTTCTGAAGCATAATATACAGCTCTTGCCTCAACCACTTGTGATGTTCAATGGATTCTCTATTTATTGAGGGATTTGCAAGTGTTGCACCCAGAACCAGTGGAGATCTTTTATGACAATAGAAGTGCAATCCACATTATGGAAAATCATGTCTTTCATGAAAAGACTAAACACATTGAGATAGATTGTCACATTGTGAGAGATAAATTTCAAGAGGGAGTGGTTAGACCCATGACAATTCGAATATAACTTCAATTAGCAGATGTATTCACTAAGGCTTTAGATACAAGGAGGTTAAACACCCTGACTGCAGCTCTTGGAGTCTGCAATGTGTTTGTGCAGTCAGGATTGAGGAAGGTGTTGAAAGAAGCAAGATGTTGGATGATGAACCACAGCCTGAAACAATTGATGAAGCATGGTGATGACTAAAGCTGCGAAGCCGTGTGAAGAGCAGATTGGGGAGTTGAAGATTTGTTGGATCACTGTTCGAAATCAGTGAGGAAGAAGCTTGTAGGTGGTGCAGATGGAAGGTTGATTGAAGGCAGCTGATGGAAATGCAGGCTGAGGAAGAAGAAGAAGAAGAAGGGAATGTTGGCAGGAGTCGTTTAAATATAGTGAAATGACTATTATGCCCCTGAATTAGAAAAATAAAATAGTGTAGGCCGGGGGCAAAATTGAAAACTCCACATTGTGAATTCTTTCTTTCCTCCACTCCGCGTTGGTTATAACTACCCGGCAGAAGATATTTTCAATATTGAATGAGACAGTTACAATTTCTTACTTCATCTTATTGTTCTTGTTTTCTCTCTCCTCAATTGCTTGATTAATCATCTTAATTTTCTTTGAATGATTTAGAAAATTGATACTAAGTGAGCTACTTCCTAGAGGATCCTTTCCTCCGTTTCTTGTGCATGCATGCTCTGGTAGTAAGATGTGAGCTATCATGCTCTCATTAATACAATGCTTCTCTTTCACCTCGAGAGCTCATGTACACATAACATAGACGTGCACAAAATACCAACCCTAATATATCCGTTCATCTTTTAGACTTTATGCCTTGTGTTCATGCATGTAACTCTGTTTAAACATCTACTTGACCTCGTGCATTATTTTGTTTTGGTATCTATGACTTCGTCTCTTTCATTTATACATTTTTGCCGTTTTCTATTGGGCTTAGAATAGATGCGTGCAAAGTACCTACCCTAATGTATCCATTCAACTTTAAGAATGTATGCCTTGTGTTCGTGCATGTAACTCTATTTAAACATCTACTTGACTTTGTAAAGTATCTTGTTTTTGTATCTATTACTGTAGCGCTCCGCTCCCGAGCCCTAAAATCGGGAACAGTGCACCCGCCGTATCTCACTAAGGAGAATACAAGGCGTCGAATCAATCTTTTACATGTCAGAAATGACGTAGATTTTTTTTTTCTCGCGGACACGTAAATCGTAACTTAAATTAAACTCCAATAATCGTCATTACATTACTGAATAAAAATTCTGATAATAAAAGTAATAAAGAAGTCTGTGAAAATCCCCAAAAGATAACTACGAAAAATCTGTTGCAGAGTTCCCCTCGTATCCTAGCTTCAGCTATCAACCAGCCCATTCAGCTATGTCCGTCCCGTCCTCAACAAAGATGTGCTCGTAGTCCTCATCCGGCTCACCTGGGAAGTAGGGGTGAGTGACAGAAAATCACCCAGTAGATGCCCGCCTCAAACCAATACAAAACGTACATACCGAAATGATATAGCCACATAGCACATAGACATGATATAACCACATAGCACATAAATATAAGATAACATGCATAAGATAAAGTAAATGCGGTAAGTAAGGCACTCCACATAAAAATGCGCAAGTACGTGATGCATGCTCAATCAACGTGGCACACGCAACAAAGTCATGTCACACATAATGCCAATATCCATACCGTGCAATGCATGAACCCGGGTCCTACTGAGTGGCTGCAGGTCGTACACCCCACAGTCACCATACTGAGTTGCGTGGCCGCGCCACTGCACACCATCCTGAGTGTCGTGGTCCCGCCACCGTACACCATCTTAAGCGCCCGTGACCCGTACGTCACGACCCGCCATCATGCAATGCACGTGCCATGAATGCAAAAACACAATCGCCTGAGGCCCCTGGCCCATCCTCACCATCCTCCGGCACTCAATATTTGGCTTTGTGGAGTTTTTGAATATTGGAAAGTTGTTATTTATCGCCAACCTTATTTTTTCTTAACTTGTATTAGTTTACTAAAATTTTCTACTAATTTCCCCTATGTTTCCCTTACTTAATTCTATTTATTACTATTAATTTTTAATTACTTAAATTTACCAAACTTCAGAAATTAAGTGAAAATAATTTAATTTTAACCTTTTATATTTCCTTGAATTTATTTGAATTCTTATTGGTATTTAATTATATTTTCCTGGCCTGATTCGCCACGCCCGATACATTTTTTTTGAGAGGTTAATGGGCCGCCTTCGGGCCAACCCGCTGGCCAGTCGACCCGGTCCGTTGGCCGGCCTGTTCTCTGCTTTAATTTAATTATTTATTTATTTATCTAATTTGATGTTCCACCAGTGGCAACGCGCACTGTGATTTATTTTTCGATCCCAACCCCCATTTCCTCCTATGTCCAGTCTACACCTATTCTAAGGCCAAAACACAACTTCTTAAAGACTCCTAATGTAAAAGTTCCCATTTTTTCCCATTTTTTAAGGATATTTTGTTTTCGATTCAATCATACCAACAATTTCACACACACATACACGCACATAGCAGCCATAAATAATATATCTCATGCTTTCCAACATATACAAAATTTACAACTTAAACAAATAAAAACAACGAAACAAAATTTACAACTTAAACAAGTAAAACAACGAAACACATTAGTATACCATCAAAGCATGCATGAATCATACCCGTTTGAGGGGGGAGAGGCACCTACCTTTTTGACGAATTAACTTCCTACGCGGATTCTCTTCTTCCCAAACCCGCTGACCTCTATGCTTGGTGTTGGCCAAATCCTTCCTTTCTTCCTAAAGGCTCAGATGGTTGCTTTGGAAAAGGACAAAAAATTTAACTTCCACACTTAATCCAAGAAGTTGACAAGTACAACTTTAAACACCTTTTCATTTACCGTTATACTTATTCGTTTATCATTTTATTACCGTTTCAATTCTAATTTATCATCTACGCATAAGTATACCCACGTATATGTCCGCGCCCATACACGTGCATATACGCGCTTATACTTATACGTTTCGCCCTCGGCCCACTTTTTCCCAAAGCCAGTATAATTTCTGATCAATAACACACAACAATTATGAATCTTAAACATATATATATATATATACACACACACACACGATATAGAATATACCATTTTATACTTTAGATAAACAGTTTCCAAATATATATTCATATACTTTAGGCTTTGCACACACTAACACGAGATAAATACATTTCAGATTGTATATTTGGTCAAATTTAAGATTCTGAAATTGATAATATTCACGTGCGAGCAACCACAGTGGAAATTATGCATATTTACCATGGCTCACACACACATATATATATATATATTAACATATACCCATACATACAATATATTATATTTACCAATATATTTGAAATTTCTTAACCCACTGGCCGAATGTTACTCTCCCCAAAATCAATCACATAATCGGCCTCATGCACAGCATGACATTCTAGGTTATTTAATTATATTTCCTACTTATGCATCAAGTGTTTTTAAATATTCTACAAGTCATTATATATTATATGCACAACAATTATTAGGCTGCCTAACCAAGACTTTCACAAATATATAATTATTTTGGCCGTACACCATTTCGAATCAAACCACATATAAATAAAATAAAATAAATTAACAATCATTATTTTCTTTTCTTTTTTTAAAAAAGTAAACTTCGGCAGTGCATATTTCCTTTGCAATTCAAATGTTTTCTTTTTGTTAAACAAACGGCATATAAACAATTTCATCAATTGAGAATCCCACATTGGTTACAGGGCAACGAAATCTAAAATTAGTTGATCTTGAAAAAAATAACAAAGAAAGCTTATAGATATTACACATATACATTGGAAAATTTATAACTTTCGGCCCTTTATTTTTTTCTTCGCAAGATGATACCTATGTATGATCCAATTCTATTACGAACATAACGATAGAATTTTCACTAAACATAACAAGTATAGGGAGATTACTTACATGTCTCAATATACTATATTGTACGATTGGATTAAGGCTTGTTGAAGATCGAAACTAATTTCTCCCTTCAACTTATGCACCCAGCCGAAAGGTTGGACCAAGAAAATATATGTTGCTGCTGTTGCCTCAATGGGGAAGAACGCAGGCTGGAGTTTGAGAGGGATAGGGGGAAAAGAAAGCTGCTCTTTTTTTTCCTGCAGGGGAGGGGCGGTGCATATTGGAGGAGAAACCCAAAAAAACGGCTGCACTTTTATTTTCCTCTAGCAGGGATGGGCGGCCGAAATTGGTATAAGGTGCATATGTGTATTAGTTTAGGTTAGGGTATTAATAGATAGATATAAGTTTAGAAAAACTAGGTATATTCCTAGTTGGTTGGGATTTAATCTTCTAAATCATATCCAATTCCATATATATCTTCCTTTTCAATTTATTGCTTTTAGGATAATTCTAATTATATATATATATATATATATATATATATATATATATATATATATATATATATATATATATGTATGTATGTATGTATGTATATATATATATATATGTCTTTATTTCCCCCTAAAATTCGCGGACATAACAATTACGTTGTCTCTTTCGTTTATACAATTTTGCCGTTTTCTATTGGGCTCAAGTTTTTAATGGTTTCGCTTATTTGGGGTAGTCTTCGTATATGCTCGAGCTGATCTTTCTGCATCTATCAGAACTGGCCTTCGCGTATCTACGTGTGACAGTTCTTCTCGTATGGAACCCTTAACTGCATTGGAGTTTTTCAGACTCTTTTTATTCACCATTACCTTTTTTTTTATAGGATATCATTATCTTCAGTAGTCGTTCTTTCGTTAAGTCTTGCTTATGTTCTTTTACTATGTTTAGGGTAGTAGTTTTGATTTTGTTTTTATTTTTGTTTGTCCTTCTATTTCATTATTTGTGCATATACACGGTTATGACTGTTTTAGTATCAAAAGAATTTCTATTTGTGTTTACTAAATCATTCACTAGTGCACTAGCTCACCATATTCCTACTATTATGTCATCTATGCATGTACATATAGAACCAGAGGTCTCACTGGAAGCAAGCTCTCTATATTTTGGAAAGGAGGTATTGTTTGTCTGCCTCTCATAATATATTAGACATTGTTATTGTAGGCGAGTAGTCTTATCTTTGTAACCGAGGCGGTCTTCTGTATCTTTCCACACTAGCATTCTTGTATCTATCCGGGACTGGTCATCCTGTGTTTACATCTGCCAGTGCTTCCTTATGGGACTACTAAACTCATACTCTATTATTGTGTCAGCATGCAGGTACATATAGAAATAGAGTTCTCACTAGAAACAAACTCTGTATTTTTTAGGATAGAGATATTATTCGCCTACCCATCACCCTCCTTAGACACTAACGATAACTTGTATTGTCATTGAGATATTATTCGATATGGTAGTTGGTCGTTGGTACATCTTATCACGTCATTAACGTTACTAACGTATCTTAAGAAGCAAGAACTAAGAGAGGTTAATCATTGTATGTTCGCATGTTTGTTAGACATACAATAATTCTTTATGTCATTTTTGTTAGGAAAACTGATATGGATAGCAAACAAACAACATAAAAAATGATTGCCGAGACGTGACCAAGATCACTGTCCTTAAAAGAAATTTTGCCTCCACCAGTGAGCAAGGTGAACTACAAGTGAATGCTTCCCAGAATTTAACGGCTTTCCTTGTTCCTTTGCTCTAGGAGAAAGGGAATGAACTTGCAAGTTGAAGAGTACGAAAGTAGAGGAGAGAAGGAAGGAAAACTGCTGAGAATTTTTCTGCACTAAAGGAAAGGCAAGATAATTTTCTATATTTTGTAAAGTAGACAATCCTTATATATATAGGCTTTAGGGTAGAAGAAGACAATGTTTCAAATTGGTTTCAGCAGTTTTCAGACCCTCAAAGTTAGTTGAATAACGTTTACTTTTGAAAAGAGATGATTCTTGGACGTAAAGATGCAACCCAAAGTGAAAAGTTCTGTCCGCTGGCACGTCGATCTCTCAAGTGGATCGATCGACGTGAGAGATCCACGTCCAACTGAAATTTTCAGCAGCCTCAGATCCACGTGGATCAATCATATCGATCGATCGACGTGACGTGGATCGATCGACGTGACGTCGATCGATTGACGTGAGAGATCCACGTCCTTCTGAACACTTAACTTTATTCCACTTTCACTTGGTTCGATCCAACTCTTACTTGGATCGTTCCAAGTGATATTCTTCAAGTTAACGGTGTTCAAATCATCAATCGAACTCCTAAACAAGGTTACGCATGTTCTTAAATAAGTTTGGAGCACATTCAAAAAGTATGTTAACATACTTTTTCCAACAATCCCCCACATGTTCCAAACTTATATATAAACACTCTTAAACGTTAATCAACTAACCTCTCTACCTTAAAACAAAGACAATAACACAAAATGGACAATGACTTACGTCTTGAATTGCCACTTAGTACAAGAAGAAGTATATAAACGGAAATAAGATGACGAACGTCTTGAATCTTACCTCGCTATTGTTTATATAAACTTACAACTGACATGTCATTGACTAGCTTCATACAAGTTCGCGGTGTGGTGCGATATCGGCCATGCACCCAATCCCAGGTTTTCATAAGTGCTTTAGTGAGTTGTTCCAAACTCTCATAGGAAGCGGCACCACCTCCACACTTATATAGGTGAAGTTCATCAAGTGTGTACTGCGCACACCACCATACAACATGGCTATGAACTTCATTAAGAGATTCTAATAAATTTCACCCTCCTCAATTTGCAGTAAGTACTATCTTCAACAGCACCATAGGAAGAGACAAAACAATAGTACTTGTAGAACTTTTATATGACTTGTTTTTACCACATTGAACCCCGTTCGTAGGATCTCTACTAATAGTTGGTTGGGTTGCCGTCATACAAAATTCACAACAGTGGAACCAGTCCTATTCCCCTCGATGCTTGTTGGACTAACTTTTTGTTAAGTCCTTTAGTTAAGGGGTCTACCATATTCAACTCGGTTCTTATATACTCCAAGTTAATCACCCCTGAACTAATTAAATCTCGCACAATATTGTGTCTCAATCTGATGTGCCGGCTCTTTCCATTGTAGATTTTATTCTTTGCTCGAGCGATCGCTACCTGAGAATCACATCGTATGGAAACAGAAGGCATCAGGTTATACCACAAAGGAATATCAATCAACAAATTCCTTAACCATTCAGCTTCAGTTGCAGCAAGTTCTAAAGCAATGAATTCCGATTCCATAGTTGATTTTGCTATACTCGTTTGTTTAGAAGATTTCCAAGATATGGCTCCACCACCTAAAGTGAATACATAACCATTTGTCGAATTAATTTCATCATTATCCGACACCCAATTAGCATCACAGAAACCTTCTAAAACAGCCGAAAAACCACTAAACACAAGACAAAGATCCATTGTTCATTTGATATATCTCATTAATCTTGTTAAACCATCCAATGTTCACTACTTGGATTATGAGTATACCTAGCTAGCCTATTTACGGCGTAAGCTATGTCAGGTCTAGTGCAATTCATTAAATACATTACACTTCCAATTATTCTAGCATATTCAACTTGTGAAACACTACTGTCCCTATTTTTTTTCAAGTGTACAGCAGGGTCATATGGAGTGCTTACTGGTTTAACATCATAGAAGTTAAATCTCTTCAACATTTTCTCAACATAATGTGATTGAGACAACACATAACCCCCACAGTTCTTGACTAGCTTTAAACCAAGTATTAAATCGTCCTTACCCATATCTTTCATATCAAAGACGGAAGATAAGAACGATTTAGTACTATTCACAACATCCATGTTATTTCCAAAGATCAACATATTATCTACATATAAACATACAATGACACAACCAGAATTTTCAACTTTACTATAAATACAACGATCACTTTCATTCACAATATAACCGTTGGAAATCATAGCATTATCAAACTTTTCGTGCCACTGTTTTGGCGCTTGCTTAAGACCATACAAGGACTTCTTAAGTCTACACATCTTATGTTCTTATCCTTGAACAATCATACTTTCCGGTTGGTGCATATATATTTCTTCATCTAGATCACCATTCAAAAAGGCCGTTTTAACGTCCATTTGGTGTATCACCAACTTATTAATGGAAGCTAGAGCCACTAACCCTCTAATAGAAGTTATTCTCGCTACCGGTGAATATGTGTCAAAATAATCTATACCCTCTTGTTGGGTAAACCCTTTGGCAACTAGCCTTGCCTTAAACTTATCGATGGAGCCATCAGCCTTTAGTTTCTTCCTAAAGACCTATTTACAACTAATAGGCTTACATCCTCTAGGCAACTCTACTAGTTTCCAAGTGTTGTCACTAAGAATTGACTCAAGTTCACTATTGATAGCCTCCCTCCAAAACTTAACATCTACGGACTTCATAGCCTCGTTATAAGTCTTAGGATCTTCTTCTTAAATAAAAACTGTAATAAAGTCATCACCAAAAGACTTTTCAACCCTTTGTCTTTTGCTTCTTCTAGGTAAAGAAACGATTTTATCACTAGCTTTATTGCTAGACTCACTAAGCTCATAACTAGTGCTAGTCGCCTTATCTTTCTTCATTGGAAACTCAAGTTCAAAAAATTCAGCATCCTTAGATTCCATAATCACACCATTATCTAAGGTCATACACCTATACGCAGCACTATTCAAGGCATATCCCACAAAGACACAGTCTCTAGTTTTAGAACCAATTTTATCTCTTTTGAACTCAGGAATTCCAACTTTGGCTAAGCACACCCACACTTTCAAATAATTCAAGTTGGGTGCATAACCTTTTCAAAGTTCATATGGGGTCAAACTAGTTTTCTTATGTGGAATTCTATTAAGAATATGACATGCTGAAAGTATAGTCTCACCCCACATATTACTTGACAATCCAGAACTTAAGAGCATTGTAATCATCATATCCTTAAGTGTCCCATTGGATTGAGGAGTATACGGAGGTGTAAACTCATGTATAATACCATCATCTTCACAAAACTTTTGCAATGACAAGGTATTATACTCACCTCCTCTATCCGATCTTACCTTTTTGATTCTTTTGTCTAGTTGATTTTCAACTTTGTTCTTATACTTAATAAACATACTTTATGCTTCATCCTTGTTACTAAGTAAGTAAACTTGAGTAAACCTGGAAAAATCATCTATGAAGGTAATGTAGTATTGTTTATTACCTTTACTCATCACATTCTTAAAATCTCCTAAATCACTGTGAATCAACTCTAATTTCTCCGTTGCTCTATTTACCGACTTGAAGGGTTTCTTATGGTGTTTCCCTTCAATACAATAATGGCACTTAGTTAGATTGTTCTCATTATTTAATTCAATTAGATTGGTATTCTTTAACCTTCTAATTGCATCAACATTAACGTGACCTAGTCTAGCATGCCATAAATCAAGAGAATCAACAATATAAACGGAACTAGATACATTCTTATTACTCAAGCATACAGCATCAAGAACAAATAAACCTCCCGAACAGAAACCTTTCCCGATAAACTCCCCACTCCTAGATAATACAAGTTTATCGGAATCAAACACAAGCTTAATATTAGCCTTGTTCAGAAGTACTCCAGAAATCAGGTTCCTCCGAATGGTAGGAACATGTAGCATATTGCTCAACTCCAGCCTTTTCCCAGAGGTCAACTTGAGGAGCACTTTCCCCTTCCCGATAACTCGGGTCGCTCGTGCACCCCTAGAAAGACTTGGTCTCCACTGTCTATCTCTTGATAATCAAGAAATAGATCTTTGCTTGTAGCAATATGTCTGGTGGCTCCAGTGTCCACCACCCATTCTGTTGCACCTCCGACAAGGTTTACCTCATCGACGACAACTGCAGCAATTGTCTCCTCCTGAATGTATGAACGTCCTTCAACAAGGTTGGCTTGTCCGCTCGATTGACCTTTTCGCTTGTTGCAGAAAAACGCCTTGTGTCCCTGCTTCCCGCACACCCAACAAGCACCTTTTGATTGTGACTTAAAGCGTCCCTGCACTTGTGCTTTACCTTTGGTCTTGTTGGACTGGAATCTTGGCTTCTTGGCCGCATGCTCGACGATGTTGGCCTTGACACCTCCTTCATCGCCACTTGCATCTTCAAGTCTGTTATTTTTCTCTATACGGATGTGTTTAATTACACTATCCATAGAGAGTTTGGTGTCGTCGTGCTTACCTCTCTTCTTATATTTGTTCCAAGAAGAAGGAAGCTTTTCAATCAGAGCAGCAGCTTGGAAGGTCTCATCAATCTTGATTCTTCCTGTTCAATGTTATCCACCAGTTGTTGAAACTGATCAATCTGATCGTTGATGGATATGTGGTCAACCATCTGAAACTTAAGGAATTCGCTGACCACATACTTCCTTTTCCCTGCATCTTCATAACCATACTTGTTCTGAAGAGCTTTCCAAATTTCTTTTACTGACTGAAATTTGACATAAATATCAAACAACGAATTTGAGAGGAAATGAAGAATACGTCCTCTGCATGTGACATTTTCTGCATCATACTTGAGAGCTTCTCCATCATCAGTAGGTCTCTCTTTTGTCAAAACGTAGGAGACAGATAGCATCTCGAGGAAAAAGAGAACTTTCGTAGACCACCTCTTAAAAAACTTTCAGTCGAAAGGCTCGAGTTTTGACATATCAGGAACAACAGATTGTTTGGTTGCCATCGCAGAAATTGCTTTTAAGATTGTTAGGAAAATTGATATGGATAGCAAACAAACAACACAAAAAATGATTGCCGAGACGTGACCAAGATCACTGTCCTTAAAAGCAATTTCGCCTCCACCGGTGAACAAGGTGAACTACAAACGAATGCTTCCCAGGATTTAACGGCTTCCCTTGTTCCTTTGCTCTAGGAGAAAGGGAATGAACTTGCAAGTTGAAGAGTATGAAAGTAGAGGAGAGAAGGAAAGAAAACTGCTAAGAAATTTTCTGCACTAAAGGAAAGGCAAGATAATTTTCTATATTTTGTAAAGTAGACAATCCTTGTATATATAGGCTTTAGGATAGAAGAAGACAATGTTTCAAATTGGTTTCAGCAGTTTTCAGACTCTCAAAGTTAGTTGAATAACGTTTACTTTTGAAAGGAGATGATTCTTGGACCTAAAGATGCAATCCAAAGTGAAAAGTT
>AP025047.1:13149466-13162517 GCA_036186865.1 Eustoma russellianum
CATGTTCTTATATAAATTTGGAGCACATTCAAAAAGTATTTTAACATACTTTTTCCAACAATTTTGACCTTATTAAAAACATATCTCGATTTTATAATCTAAATCGGAGTTGTGAAGCTTGTAAAAAGGTTTCCAACTTATTTTTAAAATCATTACGATCAGAGTTTTAAATTCCATATATGATAACATGAGTTAGGTGACATGAACGGCACATAACACAATGTCACTTATGAAGGTCATGCACTATGAGTCACAGATGTGGGTCTTTAAACCAAGTGTAATTTTATGTATTTTTCCGCGCTTTTTTTTTAACCCGTTTCAACCTCAATTAAACTATAACTCATTCTTATAAATTCTTCGTTCATCTCACACATGAATCCATCATTTTTTTTCTGCACCTAAGCGTCAATCTAAAACCTATCAACCTATGTAACCAAAATCATAATAAAGGATTTAACAATATTGAACCACCATTAGCAACTCAGATCACCAAATTAGAGAGACATCCCCCATGCATAAGACGAAAAAATGAACTTCGATCATAAATTATCATGAATTCCTAAAAAAGTTCATCATCTAGGCTTTAATCCATCAACACATTTGGCATACAAATATGGAAGTAAAACCTTTATTTGATTATGATCCATTCTTCTGCCCTTTCTCTTTCCATTTTTCTTTTCTGAAATCTGACCTATTTGTGAAAAATCAGACACTCTTTTGAAACCCCCCCCCCCCCCCCCACAGTTCTACTATTTTATAAGTTTAAAATAGAGACCCTTTGGGTTGGGGTTCACCCTTTGCCAACAAGTTATGAGTTGGAAACATGAAGAGTTACAACTCCTCGTCACGTTTTTATTTAAAATTATATTTTTTTTATTATTATTATTTTAGAACATTCAATTTAAAACACTATTTTAGAGCACATCTTAGCTGGACCAATAAGAAGAGGAGAGCATATTTTCACACAATTTTTTCTTTTCTTATTGGTCCATCTGAGGTGTGTGTTGGACCGTGCACCTGCAATAACACACTAGAGGGGGGGGTGAATAGTGGTTAGCGGAAATTACACTACAACCTTTGTTAAAATCCCCTTTGAAAACAGAATCTGAAACCACCTCAGATTCAGAACCCGTTTTTCAAAAATTCACAAATAATTGTACACAACTCCAAAAATTATGAAACTTTCCAGAATGTAACTTCAATGAGTTAAAAGACTCTATCCAAAAATCAGACAAAATAAGATCGTTTGACCCTTCAAATAAATAAAAAGATTCAGATGGTCAATCTGGACAGAATTGGACAGAATGTTGCTGATTTTGCAAAACGTGTTTCTCTTTGAATACTCAATTAAAAAGGTTGATCTTTATATCAAAACACTCCTTAGGATGTGTAGATGAAGTTTCAAAAAGGCCCTGACCTTAACCAACTCTCGAAAAATACAGAATTAAGTTTTCTCAAAACTGGTCAGATTGCAGCCAGATTGGAGCAGTTATCTTGCAAAGACTGAAAGACTAACTTTCCCTTGCTCAAATCAAGTGATTCTTGTTGCAAATGAAGCTAACAGTCTGAAGTATAACTCCACCAAAAATCACGAATTTTGAAAATGTTTAGCTATTTTTTCAAATTGTGAGAAGTGGTGTGTGAAAACTGCAGTCAAAAACGGGCAGAAAATAGAAATAAAGAAACAAGAGAAGAACACCAAGAATTTATCCTGGTTCGGTCAATGTGACCTACTCCAGTCCCAAGGAACACCTTTCCTTGGATTTCACTATGGTATGAACCAAATACAGCAAGAACCAAGCTTGATCCTTGGGTTAAACACCAACCCTATTCAAGATTTGGATGAAACACCTTTATGCAACTCTTGGTTGCAACACCTCTATCACCTATTGATGTAGCCTTATAGATTTGGCTAATCAATCTTACAAATAAGACACAAGAAGGTGTGTATAGTGTAGCTGGACAACAACTAGAAATGGAACACCTTAGCTACACAAGTATGAAACGAAAATATGAGAAGAGAATAGCAAGACAACAATCTTCAATTTTTGCTTTCAAGTGTGTGTCTTCTCTTCTTCACCTTGCCTTCTATTTATAGAGTGAATTGATGGCATATTCCCTCAACTTTTAGACCATGGAGATGGCTGAGAATTTTGAATTAAAACACCTCCATAATTATCTCCAACAACCTTGTCTCCATTAACTTCAAATTTGAAATTTCAAGTTGACAACTTTTGCCAATTAGCTTGCTTTTGGTTTGTCTTCTTGTCTCCAACTCATAAAATGAGAAAACATCATCTCCACCTGTATAATCACGTTTTGGAGGCTGTGTATATGTATACCAACTCAGATTTTTGAGGAGAGAAATCAACAAATAATAGTTGACAAGGTTATGTCAACATATAATATCAAAATTCTCATTTCTCCTTGACATATTGTGATGAATCTTGCACCAAGGACACCTTGTAATCTCTGAAAGATGATGATTAATATCCTCTTATAACATATATAAGAGGGTCTTCAAGAAAAAATAGAATTGTGACATCGAATATCGTCACATATCCCGCTACCGTCGATAAAATCATCAAATGAGAGAATAAAATAGAAAACCACCAAATAATCTTCAAGATATATACTAAATGAACTCCAGAATGAATATAATAAGATACTCAAGAGATTCCTTGAGTAAAAATACCGAAACTGTCTTCGGGGGTAAAATGACCAAAATGCCCCTAGTGAGATAAAACTCCAGAAATGACCCCGATGGTCATAATTAAATATAATAACTTCCTTCTTGATAATAATAAGATGATAATATCTATTTGAATCATATTCACCATATCGAGTACCTACAAAACTCAAAATACCACTTTTGCCCTTTTTGGTAAGTTGTAGAAACCTTCGAGGGCATATTAGTCACAAGATATTATCATCATAAAAATCACATAATCACAACATGATAAACATATATAAATCATGTAAAAATAAAAACAACTGTTTTATCACATTTTAAAAAAATATTTCTAACCACCCTAGACATCGTGTCATTTTCTTCACTTATTCAACTCTTTCATTTATAACACTATATGTGACATTTTAAGTATTCATCACTTAAAATCATGATTTTAAAAATTATCCAAACATATTCTCAACATTCTCCCCCTTTTGGATGATTTTCAAAATAACCTAACATGATTTTAATGTCACAACTTATAACCAAAAGTCTAACCAAAAGTTTAAACCAAATGTTTTTCAACTATGTTTTCAACGTTTTAAATAGTATGCTGCTCCCCCTCAACTCATACACTCCCCCTTAACCTATGCTCCAAAATTTATACCAATAAAAACTTAGCTATATGATCATCATGACTTACCAACTAAAACATTTTCTTATTCGATCTCTACCCCCTTTATTTTGCAAAATCATGCAAAAGATAGAACTATACAATGGTATCGTAAGTCATCATTCCTAATTTGGCTCGTAAGTTTCAAAGTGGCTTGATTAAGGGGTTTGGTGAAGATGTGCAGCGATTTGATGATCAGTTCTTATGTGGTTTATCACTATATCCTCATTTTGAACATGATCGCGAAAGAAAGTGGTATCGCACCTCAATGTGTTTGGCCTTAGAATGAAGTACCGGATTCCGGGAAAGATTGATTGCACTTGTTGCTATCGCAGAAAATTGGAATCTTATTCATTTTAATGCCAAAAATCACTAAGTTGCTGTTTAAGCCAAAGTATTTGGGTAGTACACAAACTCAAAGCAATATACTCGGCTTCAGTGGTAGAAAGAGCTACACTAGCTTGCTTTTTAGAAAACCAAGAGATCAAATTGGTTCCTATAAATTGACATGTACCGCTAGTGGATTTTCTATCTACCTGCAACCACCATAATCAGCATCACTATATGCGTGTAATTCCAACTTAGCGTTTCTATCATACCACAATCCTAAGTGAGGTGTATGCTTAAGATATCTAAAGATCTTTTTCACTGCATTGTAATGTGATACCTTAGGACAAGATTGAAACCTAGCACACATACACACCTAAACATAATATCAGGTCTTGATGCAGTTAAGTATAACAATGAGCCATCATAGACCTATAAAGTGTGTCATCAAAAGGTTTACCGTTTTCATCCTTATCAAGTTTGGTACTAACACTCATAGGGGTAGTTGTAGGTTTCAACTCTTCAAAGCCAAACTTCTTAATCATATCATTGACATACTTAAGTTGGCTAATGTGAATTCCTTGAGGGGTTGTTTGATTTGAAGTCCTAAGAAATAATTCAACTCTCCTACCATTGACATTTCAAACTCTGACTTCATACATTCTTCGAAGTCTTTTACTAAAGTAGAGTTGGTTGAACCAAAGATTATATCATCTACGTATATTTGAACTATTAACAAATCATTACCTTTTCTTCTTAGGAATAATGTGTTGTCGATGGTCCCCCTTTGATAATTATTTGCAATAAGAAAGTTTGCAAATCTATCATACCAAGCTCTTGGAGCTTGTTTTAAACCATATAGAGCTTTCTTAAGCTTATAAACATGGTTCGGATTCTTCGGATCTTCGAATCCAGGAGGTTGTTTTACAAACACTTCTTCTTGGATGTATCCATTCAAGAACGCACTCTTGACATCCATTTGAAAGAGCTAATTTTGCTTATACTTGCAATCGCAAGTAATAATCTAATTGCTTCTAGTCGTGCAACGGGTGCAAACGTTTCTTCATAATCTATTCCTTCTTGTTGATTATAACCTTGTGCGACTAGTCTAGCCTTATTCCTTGTAATATTTCCTTGTTCATCCATTTTATTCCTAAAAACCCATTTAGTTTCCTATGATAGACTTGTCTTCAGGTTTAGGTACTAAGTCCCACAGTTGTTTCTTGTGAATTGATTTAATTCCTCATGCATAGCATCTATCCATGATATGTCACCTAAGGCTTCCTTTACGTTCTTAGGTTCTAATTGTGAGATTAAGCTATGTCCTTCAAGTTGACTTATATTTCTACGTGTTCTAACCCCAACACTTGGATCACCAATGATTAGCTCTTGGGGTGTTTTATGTTTATCTTCTATAAGCCACCAATTCCTAAGTTGACTAGGTTCACCTTCTTCTAGTTCAAATGTTTCATTCGTGTGAACATTTTCATATACAATTGGAACATCCTGTAAGTTAGATAGATTATCTTCCAATTGTAAATTTCTTGATTTATTTCACCTAAAGGTTCATGCACATCTTGTTCAGGAGAAGTTGGTTCTAGATGATCATGAACAGGCTCAAGTAATATATCATCATCATCAACATATTTCAACATTATTTTCTTGTTTATGTTGATGTTTATCACTAACTTCAAAGCATGCATTTTCATTGAATTTCACATGTATGGATTCAATTATTTTTCTAGATGCAGGATTATAACACCTATATGCTCTTGAGTTAGTTGAATATCCAACAAATATGCATTCAATAGACTTTTGTTCAAATTTATCTAAATTATCTTTGGTATTAAGTACAAAACATTTACACCCAAATACTCTAAGATAATCTACCTTAGGTTGTCTATTATTCAATAACTCATATTGGTGTTCTATTTAATTTCTTCTAATAGAAAGCCTATTTATTATATAACATGCACAACTAACAGCTTCAGCCCACAAATATCTAGGTACTTTGTTTTCACACAACATAGTTCTAGCTATTTCTTGTAGTGTTTCTATTTTACGTTCAACAACTCCATTGAGTTGTGGTGTTCTTGGTGGTGAGAATTCATGCTTTATTCCATGTAGTTCACAAAATTTGATTACGTCTTTATTTTTAAATTCTCCACCTCTATCACTTCTAATTCTTTTGACATTTTCTTCATAAATGTTTTCAAGTTGCTTGATAAGGGTTTCGATTGCTAATGGAGCATCGTCTTTGTGTGTTAAGAACAATTGTCCATGTGTAGCGTGAGTAATCATCTACTATGACACACACATAGTAGTGTCCACCTAGACTTCTTGTCCTACTTGGACCAAATAAGTCTAAGTGAAGCAATTCTAGTATATGACTAGTACTCACTTCATGTTTTGGTTTCATTGTTTCTTTTATATGTTTTCCTTTAATACATGTTTCACATAATTGAAAATTATCTAAGTCTAACTTAGGCATTCCTCTAATTAGATTCTCTTATATAATTTTTCTATGGTTGAAAACTCCTATATGGCCTAGCCGTCTATGCCATAAGTTCACATCTAAGTCATGTGATACTAAACACTTAATCCTAGCATTCAATATATTATTTAGTGATAGTGTGTAATGTTACCATCCCTATTTCCCTTTAGAACAATTTCTCCCTTTTCATTTATTATATCACAACAATTAGGAAGAAAAGAGACATGATAACCAGAATCTATAAGTTGCGAAATACTTAATAAATTGTAAGAAAGATTGCTTACTAACAACACATTTCGTATTTGAAATGTGTTAGGGTCCCCAATTGTTCCTTTTCCAACGACCTTGCCTTGGTTGTTATCACCGAATGTCACCTTTCCTCCATTCTCAATTTGTTCCAGTTCGGTGAATAGTTTGGGGTTGCCCGTCATGTGCCTCGAACATCCACTATCTAAAAACCATTTGGTTTTCAGATTCTTTGACTTTGCCTCCTTCTTGCATTCTTTGCGTTTTTCCTACAATGGAGACAAAGTTTTAGGTACCCTTTACTTGGGTCCTTGAATGTTAGAGGTTCCATCTTTGTTTATATACCCTTTGGGTATCCAAACTTGGATGTACCTTTTGGGCACATATTTGGCATTTTCATAAGTTGAATAAAGAGGATTAACATTTATTTGACGATTCCATTTAAAAGACGATACATTGTCATACATGTTATATCTTGGTTTATATGCATTATATTTTGGACAACTTTGATAATGAGTGTGAGGCATATGATTTTGTTTCTTGAATGGAGCCATGTATGTATAATCATATAATGTATTTACATTCCTATAAGTCTTATAAGGAGGATATGTATGTTGCCTATATTTAGGTTTATATGCATTATAATACGTTGGATGCATTTGATTTTGCCTAGATACATTTTTATACATAAATGCATAATTTTTATGTGATCTAGATGGAAAGTTTTGCCTTGTTGATTTTGGAGGTGCATGCTGTATTTTTACCTTAGAATGAGTAGAGGAAGGAGTAGGCAAAATGTGTACATTTGACTTAGTTGTACTATATGGCAATTTAGACTTAGATGATATAAAATTAGTCTTTTTGTCTAACTTGTCATTTTCTTCTATATAGCCCAACCCCTTTTTATCATTTCCATATTTTTGTGATGAAATTAAAGTATCTAACATATTAGTTCCAGACTTAAACTGTTCCAACATTTTTTCTAAATCTATTTTAGATGTAGTAAGTTGTGCTAATTCTTTTTCATAATTTTCTAACTTAGACTTTAACATATTATTTTCCATTTTTAACTTTTGTTCATCTTTCTTATATGATTCAATTTTATTCTCTAAAGAATCAAGAGTATTAGAAGACTCTTGTTGAAAAGATTCTAACTGATCGGAAAATTCCAAGTTGGACGTCTTCAACTTATCATTTTCTTCAGTTAGTTTCTTTTTCTCTTTAGATAGCCTTTTACAGTGAGCATGCATCTTTAAGAATTCTTCATACATTTCATCAAATGACATTTCATTATCAGAATCTATATCAGAGAAGATATTACCTCGCTGGATACGAAGCAGACTTGAGCTTCTTCATTTTCTGATTCTGAGTCAGACGAGTCGCTCCATGTGCTCGCCTTCATTGCTCGTTTGCCTTTTCTTGCATTTGGCTCCTTTGTCTTGGACCGTTGAGGCTCCTTGTCTTTGACTTGCTTATTATTTTATTATTATTTTTCTTTTCCAGACAATCGTAAGAAATATGTCCTTTTTTACCACATTCATAGCATTTTAATTCTCTATTATTCCACTTGTTATTATTAAAATTATTTTTCTTTGTTTGAGAAGAAGACGAAGAAGACTGTTGTCTATTTTGATTAGGCCTTTTGAAAAACTTTCTAAGTTTTCTAGCTATTAATATTAAATCATCATCTAATTCAATATCGCTATTACTTTCATCATTGTTTCTATGAGATGGCTCAGATGATTTAAAAGCAATCGACTTACTTGACGGCTTTGATAATTCAGATTTTCGTTGATTCAATTTTACCTCATATACTTTGAGTGAGCCTATTAATTCGTCCATCTTAGTAATTGACTTCGTTTCTTCAATTGCCGTAACCTTTGGATCCCATTCAGCGGGAAGGCTTCGCAGCACCTTTTGAACTTTCTCATTGTTGGTAAAAGATTACCTAAAGCTTCAAGTGCATTGAAAATGTTAGTAATTCTCAAATCCATAGATGTTATGGATTCGTTAGGCAACATTTTGAAAGTCTCTAATTCAGTCATAAGCATGTTTATTTTTGACTCTTTAACACCACTAGTACCTTCATGCTTTAATACAAGTGATTTCCACATGTCATGTGCGCTTGTGCAATTTGACACATATCCTGCTTCAGAAGTTGTAAGTCCATTCAAAAGTAATTGCATAGCTTTAGCATTCATGGACATTTTCTTTTTATCATCCGATGACCATTCACTTTTATATTTTTCGACTTCTTGAGTGACTCCACTAACTTGTATAGCTTTCATTGGAATGTACGGCCCATCTTCAACTATAGACCATAAATCGATGTCTATAGCCATTAAGAATAGCCTCATTCTTAGTTTCCAATGACAAAATTATTGCCATCAAAAAGAGGAGGACGTTGTGTAGACATACCTTCCAACTCACCTTTGTGAGAAACAATAGCCATAGTATGTACCTTGGATTTGAGACAAGCAGTATATGAATTGTTGTTTCTTGGCCTTGTATTGTTTGTATGGTGTTGAATCTTGCTTCTTTTGAGTGGTGTTGGTCTGGCTCTGATACCAATGTTGGACCGTGCACCTGCAATAAACACCACTAGAGGGGGGGTGAATAGTGGTTAGCGGAAATTACACTACAACCCTTTGTTAAAATCCCCTTTGAAAACAGAATCTGAAACCACCTCAGATTCAGAACCCGTTTTTCAAAAATTCACAAATAATTGTACACAACTCCAAAAATTATGAAACTTTCCAGAATGTAACTTCAATGAGTTAAAAGACTCTATCCAAAATCAGACAAAAATAAGATCGTTTGACCCTTCAAATAAATAAAAAGATTCAGATGGTCAATCTGGACAGAATTGGACAGAATGTTGCTGATTTTGCAAAAACGTGTTTCTCTTTGAATACTCAATCAAAAAGGTTGATCTTTATATCAAAACACTCCTTAGGATGTGTAGATGAAGTTTCAAAAAGGCCCTGACCCTTAACCAACTCTCGAAAAATACAGAATTTAAGTTTTCTCAAAACTGGTCAGATTGGCAGCCAGATTGGAGCAGTTATCTTGCAAAGACTGAAAGACTAAATTTCCCTTGCTCAAATCAAGTGATTCTTGTTGCAAATGAAAGCTAACAGTCTGAAGTATAACTCCACCAAAAATCACGAATTTTGAAAATGTTTAGCTATTTTTTCAAATTGTGAGAAGTGGTGTGAAAACTGCAGTCAAAAACGGGCAGAAAATAGAAATAAAGAAACAAGAGAAGAACACCAAGAATTTATCCTGGTTCGGTCAATGTGACCTACTCCAGTCCCAAGGAACACCTTTCCTTGGATTTCACTATGGTATGAACCAAATTACAGCAAAGAACCAAGCTTGATCCTTGGTTAAACACCAACCCTATTCAAGATTTGGATGAACACCTTTATGCAACTCTTGGTTGTAACACCTCTATCACCTATTGATGTAGCCTTATAGATTTGGCTAATCAATCTTACAAATAAGACACAAGAAGGTGTGTATAGTGTAGCTGGACAACAACTAGAAATGGAACACCTTAGCTACACAAAGTATGAACGAAAATATGAGAAGAGAATAGCAAGACAACAATCTTCAATTTTTGCTTTCAAGTGTGTGTCTTCTCTTCTTCACCTTGCCTTCTATTTATAGAGTGAATTGATGGCATATTCCCTCAAACTTTTAGACCATGAGATGGCTGAGAATTTTGAATTAAAACACCTCCATAATTATCTCCAACACCTTGTCTCCATTAACTTCAATTTGAAATTTCAAGTTGACAACTTTTGCCAATTAGCTTGCTTTTGGTTTGTCTTCTTGTCTCCAACTCATAAAATGAGAAAAACATCATCTCCACCGTATAATCACGTTTGGAGGCTGTGTATATGTATACCAACTCAGATTTTTGAGGAGAAATCAACAAATAATAGTTGAC
Organism: Eustoma russellianum; assembly: GCA_036186865.1. Taxonomy (NCBI): domain Eukaryota; kingdom Viridiplantae; phylum Streptophyta; class Magnoliopsida; order Gentianales; family Gentianaceae; genus Eustoma; species Eustoma russellianum. The sequence goes on from AP025047.1 coordinate 13,159,833, forward strand.
AAGGTTATGTCAACATATAATATCAAAATTCTCATTTCTCCTTGACATATTGTGATGAATCTTGCACCAAGGACACCTTGTAATCTCTGAAAGATGATGATTAATATCCTCTTATAACATATATAAGAGGGTCTTCAAGAAAAATAGAATGTGACATCGAATATCGTCACATATCCCGCTACCGTCGATAAAATCATCAAATGAGAGAATAAAATAGAAAACCACCAAATAATCTTCAAGAATATACTAAATGAACTCCAGAATGAATATAATAAGATGCTCAAGAGATTCCTTGATTAAAAATACCGAAATTGTCTTCGGGGGTAAAATGACCAAAATGCCCCTAGTGAGATAAAACTCCAGAAATGACCCCGATGGTCATAATTAAATATAATAACTCCTTCTTGATAATAAATAAGATGATAATATCTTATTTGAATCATATTCACCATATCGAGTACCTACAAAACTCAAAATACCACTTTTGCCCTTTTTGGTAAGTTGTAGAAACTTCGAGGGCATATTAGTCACAAGATATTATCATCATAAAAATCACATAATCACAACATGATAAACATATATAAATCATGTAAAAATAAAAACAACTGTTTTATCATATTTTAGAAAAATATTTCTAACCACCCTAGACATCGTGTCATTTTTCTTCACTTATTCAACTCTTTCATTTATAACACTATATGTGACATTTTTAAGTATTCATCACTTAAAATCATGATTTTAAAAATTATCCAAACATATTTCTCAACAGTGTGTTCCAAAATAGTGTTCTAAATAAAGTGTTATTTAGCCATACCTTTTGTTTTTTCAAGATCATTACATATATATCACCTCTTACTCTATTTCTTTTAAGTGGTTATTACCACCAAAATTATTCCATAACTATTTAGCGTTACATTCTGTAGGTGCCAATATGAAATTCCCACAAGTTTAGATATTATGTATTTGCAAAATTGAATAGTGAAGGAATTAAAAAAAAAGCTAGTTATGTCTATCATCATACTACTTTAATTGTCTCATTTAAGAACTAACTTCGAAATGAATGATTAGTTTGCAAATCTAAGATATACTTGTGACAATAATAAATGTTGAAATATTCACTCACTTTGTATCTTATTACCTCAGTGAATAGAATTAAGAATATATATATATATATATATATATATATATATATATATATATATATATATATATATAACTTGTGCTCTCCTCTGTCCGTTGCTCTCTCTTTTATAGAGTGGTGTAATCATTTTCACTTTTTTTTAAGTATGGAAGAATACAAAAAGTAACTATTACAAATTGTCTTCATCTTCATCTTTTGTCTCCATCTTGCTATTCCCTGAATATGAATATTGCATGATCATTTGATATTTTGCGTCATCTTCGGTCTTCTTCGGTCTTGGTGTCTTCATATTAGGTCTCGATGTCGTCGTTATTGACCAAGATGTTTGGAAGTCTTCATTGGTGATATTTGTAATCTTCATATAGGTAGATCTTCACCATTTGATTATGACGTTGATGATCTTCTCCTTTATTGCTGTAACAATGCTGTTATTGGTAATCTTGTCCTTCATTGTTGATTTATTAGTAATATTATCCTTCATTTGATGAATGTATCCTTCATTTGCTGAATGTATATGATGTGCTTTGATTCTTTTTTCTTTCAAATTGCTAATAAGTCAATTTCCTCTTCAATTTCATGAGTATCCAATGCTGTAGAGGATTTGGATGATTTCATATATGGAGCAAAACGTTCTATTATTTGTTCCATTTCATCTTGATTTTTGGCGGATGCCAACTGGGCCTGCATCTTCTGCTTCATCATTAAGAAATTTTCATCTCCCGGTCTGAGTAATGACACAGGAGTCTTCATTTTTGAGTTTCAAAAAAGTGATCTGTTCCATTACCTTGGAGGGATTGAGGCTATTCGATATATTGAAGGTCGTCCACCATTTGATATAAAATTCTCGTTTTATAAGCGGAATCATATTTGGAGTATGTTCAACCCGCCATTGCATAACCCATGGTAGATAGAACTTCATATGAAATATAAGAAGCTTAGAGAAAATTTTTCTTCTTCGGTAGGGTTATAGTGTTTTGAGAAAGTATCAAAAGATGTCTTCACTGTATCTTGCCCTATGAAATATTCCACACATGCCCACGAATCTGATAGCTTCTAGCTAAAGAAGCAGAATAGAAAAATGCAAATGCAGATGCAGATATCAGATATATAAACAAAGTAAATAAAGATAAAATACAGAAATCTTGGGAGTGATTAAACTCCCACAGAATGTTATAAAGAACAAAATATTAAAAGGGGATAAGGAAATAGGATTGGGCGGAACTAATTCCAGCCATTATGAACATAAAATAAAAAGGGAGAAGGGAATAGGATTAGGCGGAACTAATTCCAGCCATTATGAACATAAAATAAAAAGGGAGATGGAAATAGGATTAGGCGGTGTATAATCGTCAAATATATATATATATATATATGTGTGTGTATATATATATATATATATGATGAAAATTAATGAAGTCGGAAGAACATAAATTATAGATCTATTCCATTCTATTTTCTGTAGAGAATTTTTATATTGTTTGTGAATTTTGTTGTTCAAAGTGCTCAAGAGCTTGACTAATATCACTCTCAGAATCTGTTTTTTT
>AP025047.1:13162527-13186286 GCA_036186865.1 Eustoma russellianum
AAACATTACTCTAGTCAGGAAGGTGTTTTTATACCATTGGAAATCGCTTAATTTTCTACATTTTAGATTTTGATAGTAATTCAGCATTTTTATCTTTGATATGTGAAGGATCACTTATAAAATGTAAAGATATACATAATATAAGTGGAGCTACCGAATCAGGAATTGTTTCTCCTTCATTTGTATATATGGGATTATCTTCTTGATCAATTTTTACTGCATCTAATATTTCTTTTCTCTGTAATGGAGTCAAACAATGATCCCACCAACCTTTAAGTTGACCATAGAACCCGGAAATAAGATGCTCCGCTATTGCTCTATCATTTGTTGTTAGTTGGGTCCTATATGCATTTGCTGCCATTGTCATTTGTTGTAAAATATTCAGAATTTGGTATTTTGACATTTCATCTATTGTCCATGTATAAATGGAGTTTGAAATAAATCTATACTGTGAGATTGGTTTTATGTGTAAATTGGTAGATGTTTGGATAAGAATTATAGATCTATTCCATTCTATAATCTGTAGAGGATTTTGTGTTGTTTGTGAATTTTGTTGTTCAAATTGGTCAAGAGCTTGACTAATATCACTCTCAGAATCTTTTTTACTTCTAATGTATTTATTTTAGAAGTGGTTGATATTTCCTTTTCATTAGCTATTTCATTCCTAGTTCGACTAGCAACTGACATGAATGTAGTAGGTGTATCAGCTACAACCTCATTAGTGACGGAATTACTATCGTCTAAATTTTTTTCTATCCAGGAGAGATGTTCTTTTATATTTTGTTTAAATTCTTTTTTATTAAATATGGTGTTGACCCTATTTGAGGATATTTGATCGGGTTTAAATATAGGCTGTTAGTTTGATTGTTATCCAAATTTTTCATGCTCCTTAAAAGATACACAAATTTCAAAAACTTTGGTCTTACAAATTAAAACACATGGATATGATATGTTACCAGGATCGATTCCTTTGGCTTTAATATATCGTATTCATTATAAAGTAATAAGTTCCATGTTTGTTGGTCCTAAACCAAAAAACTCCTTGAAAAAAGGAGAAACAATGATCCTACATACATATCTATCAAGATCTAATGCTATAATATCTAGATCTATCAAATGGAATGATGTAAATTTTCCACAAGAATGGATCCTTGAGGGAGCAGTAAAAGCCATAAACCAAGAAAAACATCAGCCAAATAAAGAATTAACAAAAATAAGACAATTAAATGATGGGTCTGTAAAACTGAGCTTTGAGAGAAGCTTCTCAACTAGAGATAGTGATATAACTGATATAGCTTTCACTTCTAGCACAATAAATCCTGGAAGATTTTCTTCCAGTTTTAGTACAATCAATCTTGGAAGATTTTCACAGATACCATCTGTGAAGAGAAAATTGACTTATTAGCAATTTGAAAAAAAAAAAGAATCAAAGCACATCATATACATTCAGCAAATGAAGGATACATTAATCAAATGAAGGACAACATTACTAATAAATCAACAATGAAGGACAAGATTACCAATAACAGCATTGTTACAGTAATAAAGGACAAGATCATCAACGACATAATCAAATGGTGAAGATCTACCTATATGAAGATTACAAATATCACCAATGAAGACTTCCAAAATCTTGGTCAATAATGACGACATCGAGACCTAATATGAAAACACCAAGACCGAAGATGACGCAAAATATCAAATGATCATGCGATATTCATATTCAGGAAATAGCAAGACGGAGACAAAAGATGAAGATGAAGACAATTTGTAATAGTTATTTTATATATTTTTTCATACTTAAAAAAAAAAGAAAAAGTGAAAATGATTACATCACTCTATAAAAGAGAGGGCAACGGACAGAGGAGAGCACAATTTTTCATTCCCTCAGATAGAAAACTCTGTCGCTCCCAACACCTCTCAGATCTTATCTCAGATCTCCTTATCCTTTCCTCTCCCTAGAATACTCCTATAACCACCGATTCCTCCCAAGAATCTCAGCAGTCCTTCAATATTTGTATCTCCAATACTTTTGAAGAAATATATAGTATGATTTGATTCTTTTAAATTTATGTTCTTCCGAGTTCTTTAATTTTCGTTAAATATATATATATTGGACGGTTATACACCGCCTAATCATATTTCATTCTCCCTTTTTATTTTATGTTCATAATGGTTGGAATTAGTTCTGCCTAATCCTATTCCCTTCTTCCTTTTTATTTTATGTTCATAATGGCTGGAATTAGTTCTGCCAATCCTATTTCCTCATCTCCTTTTAATATTTTGTTCTTTATAACATTCTGTGGGAGAGTAATCACTCCCAAGATTTTTGTATTTTATCTTTATTTACTTTGTTTATATATCTGAGATCTGCATTTGCATCTGCATTTTTCTATTCTGCTTCTTAGCTAGAAGCTATCAGATTCGTGGGTATCTTGTTGTTTTTGTCGAATCCCATGATTTATAATAAAAGTTTTTACCAAAATAATTTTGCAAAGCAATCATAGAATCCGTCTATATATATATATATATATATATATATATAATATATATATATATATATATATATATATATATGCATATATCTGGACCAGTCTTGGGCGATTTTAAGCAAAAGGAATTGGTAGCAGCTGTTCTTGAGATATTGTAAAATATATTTTAAATTATGTAAAAGGTATTGTATTATGTTGCCCTAGAAGTATATAAAAGTATATAAAAGGTATTTTATATTTTAAAGTATATGAAAGGTATTTTAAAATTTATTTTAAAGTATCATTTTAATATATATATGAAGTATTGTATTATGTTGCCCTAGAAGTAACTAATGAGTAACTATTACTTAGTAATACAATTGGTGATGTATAAAAATAATGTCCAATAAAACAGGGTTGGTAGGGTTGGGGGGTTTTAGAGTACCGCATAAAAGTATTCCAATTTTTGGATATTTTACACAGACATATTACGTTGCTATTAACTAGTTGTTGTAATAAGTAAATATATAAGATATATGCGAAACATACAAAATCAGAAGGATCGTAAATTGATACAGCAAGAGAAGTTCTGATTAGTCATATAAAAAACTTAGATATATGTTATGTATTTGATTGATTGTGAATAGCAAGTTATATTTGATTTAGAATCATTTTTAAAAAGAAGTTCTATATAAAACGGTCAGATTGATCAAAAATCATACAGTACATAACGTAAATTAGAATCATAAAAAGGTCAAAATAATATTTCATTTTCCAATGTATTTGAAGTATAAAAGGAAAGTGAATAAAGTGAGCTAACAAATGCCTCGACTTCCTTTCTCTTCCTATTCCTAAACCTCGAAAACCCAAAAGTTCAAACAACGCAAAAGCATGAGTCAAAATTTCTCAGAAATTCTCCTACTACAACAGAACCATAGAAGAAAACGCAGAGAATTCTTGTGAGAAAGAAACATTTTCTCTTCATCCCTTTTCATTATTCTTCTCAAATTTCACCCCAATGGCGAAAATCCCATCTGTCATCGTCACCATATTTCTAATGTTAATTCCAAGCACCATTCTTTCAGACATCACCGCTGATCGAGCTGCTCTGTTATCTTTTCGCTCCGCTGTCGGAAACCGCTCTAAATTATGGAGACACATCAAAGATTCCAGTAGTCCGTGTTCTTGGCAAGGGGTTGGATGCTCGCCTGATAATTCTACTGTTTTATCACTCCGACTTCCGGCCATGGGACTTTCCGGCGTTATCCCGCCAAATACAATTTCCAATTTAACAAATATTCAGACATTGAGTCTCCGTCACAATGCTCTTTCTGGGCCTTTTCCATCTGATATTTCTAGGATGTTTAAGTTGCGGAATTTGTATCTCCAGCATAATTTCTTTAATGGGTCTCTGCCGGATTTGATGTTTTCTTTGAGTAATATTGTTCGTTTAGATCTTTCTCAAAATGATTTTTCTGGGGGAATTTCGGGTTCTTTCAAGTATTTGACTCGTTTGGGTACGCTTAAAATTGGATGGCAACAGCTTTTCTGGGACTTTGCCGGATTGAATTTGAAAGGACTAGTTTTTGCTTAATGTTTCTAATAATCTGCTGTTGACTGGTGCCATTCCGAAAAGGGCTTGCAGTTAAGCATCCAAAGAGTGCTTTTGAGGGGACTTTGCTTTGTGGGCAGCCTTTGAATGATCTTTGTGACAACGCAGTCAAGAATGGGACTGCAAAAGATGATGGTCATAGAAAGAAAGGTGGTTTATCAGGTGGTGCAATTGCAGGGATTGCTATTGGCTCTGTTGTTGTTTTCTTGATTTTTTTGTGGATTTTGGTGTTGTGTTGTAGAAAAAGGGAAAAAGAAGATGGTGAATTTGAGGACTCTGATGTAGTTAAGGCGAGGGGGATTGAAGCCAGGAGGACCAATTCAATTGGGGATAAAGATGGATCAGGAGGTGAATGGGCCCAAGGGAGAATAGGAGGGTGGAAGGGAATGTGAGTAGTGGTGAAATGCATTGGTGTTTTCGGCTAAAAGACGAAAAAGTTTTGGGTTGGATGATTTATTGATGGCCTCTGCAGAGGTTTTAGGGAAAGGAACACTTGGGACTTCATATAAAGTGATACTTGAGGCTAATTTCACTGTGGCTGTGAAGAGGTTGAGGGATGTGATTGCCAGCGAGAAGGATTTCAGGCATAAGATGGAGGAAATTGGGAAGATGAATCATCAGAATTTGGTGCCTTTGATAGCTTATTACTATAACAAGGAAGAGAAACTTCTGATTTATCACTATTTGCCTCTAGGGAGCTTGTCTGCACTCTTACATGGTCAGGAAGATGCGTTTCTGATTCTTTACAAACTAGTTTTTTTGCTTCAAGTTTTGAGATGTGAATCCTTTTCAATGATTTTGAATTGATTATAATGTGCACTCATTAGTCAATCCTTTAAGTTACACAACAACCATACACATAGTGTATCCTAATAACAGCAAAAGCTACCGCTAGGGTCTGGAGATGGTGAGAGGTAGGAAAACAATACCTCCATCCCAAAGAATATAGTGTTTGATTCCAGTGAGACATTCGGCTGTATATAGACCTCAATCCTTTTAAGTTAAATCGCTTCAATCCTTAATTGGCTCATTCTATTTGATCGGATTTTCTGTGATGCTTGGCATTGGGCATGCATTATTTTTTTTATAGGGTATTTAAACGGGGAAAAATGCTCCTTGAATGATCTTTTATTTGTAGCTAATGCATGTTATATATGCATAGTTCATTACTTAATCTGGTGTTTAATAAACAGCAATAAGAGCTATTGTGTACAACATTATCAATCCACTTATTTAGTATCTCTAAAGCTATCTGCTTTCATCTGGTTTCCCTATCTAGGAAATAAATCAGCTGGTAGGACACCATTGAATTGGGAAACAAGGCTCACCATCGCCCTTGGAGCTGCCCGGGGAATTTCATACCTCCATTCACTTGGTCCTCTTGTTTCACATGGCAATATCAAATCTTCAAATGTGCTCCTCACTACTACGTACCGAGCGCTCCTTTCAGACTACTGTTTAGCTGAGCTTGTTGGTCTCTCCTCTACATCAAACCGCATTGCTGGCTACAGGGCACCAGAGCTAACTGATCCCCGTAATGTCTCTCAGAAAGCCGATATCTACAGCTTTGGCGTGTTACTGTTGGAATTATTGACAGGCAAAGCTCCTACAGAAGCAGTAATGAGTGAAGGTGAAGTTGATCTGGCACGATGGGTTCAATCTGTGGTTCGAGAAGAATGGACATATGAGGTTTTTGATCTTGAACTGCTCAAATATCATAATGTGGAGCAAGACATGGTTCAGCTCTTGCAGCTTGCAGTTGATTGCACTTCACCATACCCCGATAAACGTCCTGCCATGTCTCGGATTGTAAGTGCAATTCAAGAACTCTACAATTCTAGTTTGCAGGAGAGGACCTTTGACATAGTTGATGACACATAAGAAAAGCAGGAGTAGGTTTAGTTGATTGAGGAAAATAGTTAACTTTCTTAATGATTCTTTCAAATGTTGACAGATTTTAGTTGATGACTCTTTCTTAAGCTCTTCTTAGTCTTGAAGGTCAATTGTGAATCATCTTTCTAGTCGCAAAATGTCAAATCTATGGTCCCGGATTGGTGAAATACAAGAGAAAGGTCAAATCTCTAGTCTCGGATCGGTGAAACTGGGGAATGGATGAGGCCTTATCCAATTGTGAATCTTCTTTGTTATATGCATTTTCTACTCTTGCCGTACTCTGTAGATGCCCTTATGATTCTTTAAAGCCAAATATGTAAATGATGACAAATCTCATCTATCTTATGATCAACGATTACTTTTTTAAGTAAGATGTTATATATTATAGGAGGCCGATGGACTCCTGATTTACATCCTCCACGCATCTCCTTGGTGCTGGGACAGTGGGTGTCTTTGGATTGGGTTCAACCATTTGCTTACAAGATTTCATATACTCTACATTAGACACGCAAGTAAAAAAAAAAAGAAAAAAAATCTTTGTGATAAGTGAGATATTAATGATTCATAAAAAAGGGCATCTTTATGTCACATCGACATTTCTATCCCAGTTAACGTGACTCAAGTGTCACATAAATATTAATACACGAAATGAACCAATATAGATATCCATATTAAATATTAAGCAATAGCGTCATGCGGAAGTAACGACTAAACATATTTTGCTTCACCATTAATCTGGATTTTCCAACAAAATCCATCGACTCAACTTGGTAAAATGAAATAGTTGAATAATTAATAGGAGTTGCCGGTATATGGGCGCTGTTTTGATCCGCTGCCCAAATTATTCTAATTCATTCTAGTTTCAGGCAATAAAAAAAGAACGAGATCACCCCAAAGATTCATAGACAAAAAAGGATCCGTCATATTTATGGATTTGTTGATTATTTTTTGTTCAAAAAATTTGAATTTTTATGAATCCTAAAGATTACGTTTCAAGATTAATTAAAAAATTACAAAAATGAAACATGTTTTTTGTTTATGAAGAATTCAAGGTCGAAAAGATTGGAAAAAATCATTCATTCATGGTATAAATTAAGAAAAAGGAAGATCAAGCAGCTGCAACAGAAGGGTTTTCATTTTTTCAAATGAAACAATTTGTCATCACTCAAGAAAAATAAAAAAATTTCCGGATCAAAAAATATTAAAGAATTCAATTTTGAAATTTTCCCATAAGGGGTTTGGATTTTTTTCATATCTTATATTTTTTTTAATGAAATCTTCTATTTCTTATCTTCTATTGCATCATGAATTATAGACAAGCAAAGGAGAATGTTACTATTGAGACGACTCATTCATTATGAGTAACTGATAAAGTAGTTGTTAATCTTGAAATATTATAAAATTAGTGAATGTTAATGTACTTATAGTATTATAAACATTGCTAACATTGATTTTTGAGACCAAAGAACCAAAAGAACGGTCAAAGACGAAGGACGTGGATAACTGATAGTGACTACTGTTTTTTTTTTTTTTTTTTTTCTGGTAAGGTACGATAGTGACTATTCTTATTGGAGACACTTGAAGCGCCTAATGTAGGCGTTCGAAGTGTTCGGGAACACTTCCAGAATACTTCGAACGCCTTGTATAGGCGTTCAATGTGACATGAAACGTCTAATGTCATTTTGTACAGTCGTTCGAAGTGACATGAAGCGCCTAATGTCATTTTGTACAGTCGTTCGAAGTGACATGAAGCGCCTAATATCATTTTGTACAGTCGTTCGAAGTGACATGAAGCGCCTAATGTCATTTTGTACAGTCGTTCGAAGTGACATGAAGCGCCTAATGTGTCGTTCGATGTCACATGAAGCGCCTAATGTGACCCGACTGTTCACAAAATGCATCTTCTTCTCCAAATGACATCTCCTTTCATATTGAACGTCCATAACCGATCCATGGAGGAAAAATCTGCAGAAAAAAGGGTCTTTTGAACTTGTCTCAAAGCCTATAAATAGTAGGTTTTGCTATCTTCAAAATAGACATGAAAAATTCTTCAATTCTTGTGAAAACTCTGCAGCATTCTTCTTCTACCTTCACTATCATCTCACTTCTACTAAACAAGTTCAATACTTTCTCTCTAAGAGCAATAGAAAGGAAGTAAGCCGTTATATCCTGGGAAGCATTTGTCTGAAGACTACCTTGCTCACCGGTAGAGGCAAAATTGCTTTAAGGACAGTGACAATCTAGTCACGTCTCGGCTGTTTTGGTTTGTTGTTCTTGTTGTTTTTTTCAATTGATTCTATACCAAATTCTCATGAAATTCATCATTTTCTAGAATTCTTTGTTACAGATTCAATTTGTGTTTCCTAGCATAACAACGGTGTTCATGGACGAATTTGTCGAACTGTTATATTCCATGTTGATACCATATCGACCCATATTTTCCAACAATTTAGTATTCTCCAATTGGGGTTATTAATTTTGTATTGGCACCTTCTGGCTGTCCTTTGTTGTGTAGGCAGGTATAGTGGAATTGTCGACTGTAACATTCATCCATTTGTTGCAAATTTAAGTGGAATTTTATAATCAAATTTCAGTGCCTAGACGGAGGAAACAACTAAAGCTCAATACAAATAAACTGTTCGAGTTCGGTTTGTGTTCAGTTCATATTCGTTTGTTAATGGTTGATAAACGAGCCAAATTCGGACAGCTATTCGGCTCGTTTAAACAGTTAAAGGGTTATCGAGTCGAACTCGAACCAATTTTAAAGTTCGTTTGGCTAAACGAACCGAGCCGGACAATTCGTTTAGCGAAACGAACGTGAATTCGAAAACCTAGTATTTGATTTGGCTCAATGTAATTGTAAATAGAGAAGGGGATTAATTCTAGACACAATAAAGGCCATACTCAGGTCCTGGGTCTTCACTGTCTCTGTCTAATGGAGTTGCGCAGAAGATACAAATACATGTATTTAGCGGCCTTCTATGTTGGTTAGATATAGCCAGAGTCCACATAAGGTGCATACTACAAACTGAGCCCGCAATCTTTTGCTCCTTATTGGGCCGGATACAATGGCATAGTCATTACTGACCCAGATAACAGTAATACACCCACACTGCACGTGTCTTGGTTCGAACATGCGTCTTCTAGACACAATATTCCAATCCGATCAGCAGCGGAACTACAACAGCAGGGAATTAATTCGTTAATATAGTGGAAAGCTTCATCATAATAATTTTTTATAAATGTTATAGAACACTTTTTTCCCCGTAAAGGATAGAACACTCCATTAGAACAATAACTTAATACACTTCTCAGATAGGCGAATAAGATTATTAGAGAAGTGTAGAGAAAATGCGTTTTTGCGTATCTTTTTTTTATTTTTTTTATTACTGATTATCTCATGAATATTCTCAAAACTCTGTTTCCAGATAAGGGTTGCTAATTGCGCTCTTGTTTAATGCTACTGACATATTTGCTGTCGGGTGGAAGTAATCCCTCCTTTGTAACCAACACAAATGACAACATCAACCTTTAAGATATCCCAAGACTAAATCTAGTGCTTTGTTTTCCCACACAAAGTTGACATTTTCTTTCTCTCAAATAACGCTTGACAAGCCTTCGGGACATAGTCTATTTGGTCCTCGGGGTTAGGATTTGCTCTAAGAGTTTAAGAGTTCGAATCCAGGGACACGCACAGTGTTGTGCTTCACTGCTGCTAGGCCGAAAACCTAGTTTGTGAGGGACACCTTGTGTGGGTCACTGCGTAAGACTTCACCCAACCTAGGAGGCCGTTCGGCTCCTGATTTACATCTTCCACGATGTTCCTTGGGGCTGGGACAGTAGAGACCTCCGAGGTGAGAGATTTCACCTTTTGTTCCAATAACGCTAGACAAAAAGGAGAAAAAGAAGTCCCAATATCTGAAAGAAAGAGAGGAAATCAAAAATATTATAGTTTTAATAAGTAAAGTTATTTTTATCATAGTTTATGAAGTAATTTTACATGTATCATACATTGTTTTTGTCAAAAACGTGATATAGCACACTAAACGGCTCTGTCAGAGCCGTGATGTATAATGTGGTTTTAACAAAACCGTGATGCACAACATCTTTCTGTCATAACCGTATTAGACAGTGTGGTTCTGTGCCACTATATTTTTCACAAAATCCCTATTGGTATACTACTGTTTTCTCAAAACTTGACTGATTCCAAGTTTTTTTAATTCATGATATATGCATTCTCGTTTGTGGATTATGATTCATTGCTTGTCACAAGTTTTTGCTGCCATATATCTTTTTTTTTTTGCCTTTTTTCATTGAAAACAACAACAACAATCATACCTAGTATATCCCAACGGGGATGAGATCACCTGCCCCTCAATCCTCTCACCCCACTGATGACCACGCGATACGTGACAGCAGGGTGGGGTGGTGAGGCTAGATGCGAGTGACCCTCATCTAGCCTCACCACCCCCTCATTGCCACGTGTCGTGCGGTAACGCGTGAGGTGAGGGAATCCTATCCCATCCCAACGACAACAAAAGTTGAAGATAAATTTTGATGGAAAAAATTGCAGCAAACAAGCAAGAATATAATCAAACAAAAGCCAAGACGAGTCTCAAGATGACTCTATCCTTAAAGCAATTTAGCCTCTACCAAATGAGCAAGGTAGACAACAAGACTAATGTTTCCCAAGATATAACGGCTTTCTTCTTGTCCTTTGCTCTAGGAGAAGAAGATTGAACTTGTTGTAAAAGTGAAAGATAAAGGAGAGTTGGAGAGAAAGAATGCTGAGAATTTTCTTAAGATTTTGCAAGATTGTGTTATTTATCTTGAAGATACTAAGGTCTACTATATATAAACATTGGGGTGTGTTAAAAGCCACTTTTAAAACTTGTCTCAGCCTGTTTTCAACCTCTAATGACAGTTGTTTACCGTTTATAGGCGAAGAGAGATGATCCTTGGACCAAAAGCCGCAATTCAAAGTAAAAAGTTCTGTCCGTTGGCACATCGATCGATCACATCGATCGATCGATGTCACTTCGATCGATCGATCACATCGATCGATCGATGTCACTTCGATCGATCGATGTGATCGATCGAAGTTAGACAGAATACTTCCAGTGTTTGCATCATACCATACCGATCGATCGATGTCCCACACATGGATCGATCGAAGTCCTCCAGAACACCCAACTTTATCCAGCTTTCACTTGGTTCGATCCAGTCAGAACATGGATCGATCCAAGTGACCTATTTCAAGTTTAAAGTGTTCCAAACTTCACCTCAACTTCCCAAACAACCTCATACATGTTCTATATAAGTTTGGAGCACACAGTAAAGTACTTTAACATACTTTTCCAACAATCTCCCACATAATCCAAACTTATATGTGTTAGACTGTGCACCTGCAATAAACACTACTAGAGGGGGAGTGAATAGTGGCTAGCGGAAATTACACTACAACCCTTTGTTAAAATCCCCTTTGAAAACAGAATCTGAGACTTCCTCAGATTCAGAACCCGTTTTTGAAAAATTCACAAATAATTGTGCACAACTCCAAAAATTATGAAACTTTCCAGAATTGAACTTCAATAAGTTAACAAGACTCTATCAAAAATCAGACAAAAATAAGATTGTTGGCCCTTCAAACAAATAAAAAGATTCAGATGGTCAATCTGGACAGAATTGGACAGAATGTTACTGATTTTGCAAAACGTGTTTCTCTTTGAATACTCAACCAAAAAGGTTGATCTTTATATCAAAACACTCCTTAGGATGTGCAGATGAAGTTTCCAAAAGGCCCTGACCTTAAACAATCCTTGAAAAATACAGAATTTAAGTTTTCTCAAAACTGGTCAGATTGCAGCCAGATTGGAGCAGTTATCTTGCAAAGACTGAAAGACTAACTTTCTCTTGCTCAAATCAAATGATTCTTGTTGCAAATGAAAGCTAACAGTCTGAAGTATAAATCCAACAAAAATCACAAATTTTGAAAATGTTTATCTATTTTTTAAATTGTGAGAATTTGTGTGAAAACTACAGTCAAAAACGGGCAGAAAACAGAAATAAAGAAACAAGAGAAGAACACCGAGGATTTATCCTGGTTCGGTCAATGTGACCTACTCCAGTCCCAAGGAACACCTTTCCTTGGATTTTACTATGAAATGAACACCTTACAACAAGAGCCAAGCTTCATCCTTGGGTTATACACCAACCCTACTCAAGACTTGGATAATCACCTTCTAGGCAACACTTAGTTGCAACACCTCTAACATCAATTGATGTAGCCTTATAAGATGGCTAATCAATCTTACAAATGAAGCTCAAGAGGCTTGTAGCTCACCACAATACAACAAGAACACCTTTTCTACAATGAATAAAACAATAACAATAAGAAGATGAAGATGAAAGCTAGACAATTCAACAAATGCTTGTGAGCTTCAAGTGTATTTCATCTTCTTCACCATTGCCTCTATTTATAGTGTGAAATGAACCTTGAAGATAAGATTTCCAATGTGTCACCATCTTCATCATCAATTCCAAATGTCTTCTCATCATTGGTTGGTCTTGTACACTTAGCAAAATAAAACACAATGATTGGTCCACTTTGGCAACTCCATGTGGCCGAAAATTTCAACTAAAAATGACTTGAAATTATCTTTGAGAATGTGAAGATAAAAGCAAGGGATAATACTCCACTATCTTCTTAACTTCTTGGCACAAGAATAGGCGTGTGGGCTTGAAGAATTCAAACAAAATTCAGCTTCAATATTCCATCAAGTAGCCGTTGGTCATCTTGCATATTTTCAACTATGATTTTTCCTTATTAAAAATAAGAAAGGATAATACCACCAAATTATCATCAAACTCTAAGCACAAGAATAGGGCATGTGAAGACTCCATTTTGACCAACAAATCTGCTGAATTTAGCTTGTAGCTGTTGGCTACACATTTGAAATCCTAGTTGGCAATTTTTGCCAACTAGCTCCTTTTTGGTTGGTCCACTTGTCTCCAACTCACAAAATGAATACACCATCATATACATCTGAATATACACGTTTTTCAACATATATATATGCGTAACAACTCAGATTTTTAAAGAAGAAATAAATAGATAACAGTTGACAAGATTATGTCAACGTGTAACATCGAAATTCCCCAATATTCCTTCTTATATGTCAAGAACATTTCCACACCTTCGACACCTTTAATGTCTCTGAATAATGATGATAAATATTCTCTTATAACATATATAAGAGGGTCTTCAAGAAAAAATAGAATGTGACATCTCAAATCGTCACATATCCAGCTATAGTCAATAATATCATCATGTGAGAGAAAAAGATATAAGTTCACCATATTATCTTCAAAATAATAATAACACAGCTCCAGAATGAAGATAATAATATGATCAAGAGATTCCTTGAGTAAAAATACCAAAAATACCCTCGGGGGTGAAATGACCAAAATACCCCTGGTGTGAGAAAACTCCAGAAATGCCTCCGATGGTCAGAAATAATCGCAATACCACCTTTGTCATGATAAATAAGATAATAATATGCACTTGACATATTTTCACCATATGATATTCCTACAAAACTCAAAATACCAATTTTGCCTTTTCGGTAAGTTGTAGAAACTTCCAAGGCACGTTAGTCACAAAGCAATAAAAATCACCGAAAACACATAATAAGCACATAATGAGCATGTATAAATCATGTACAAATGAAAACAACCAATTTATCATATTTTAGAAAAATATTCCTAAAAACCCTAGACATCGATCGATCGAAGTGCCTCAGCTTCAGAGATCAATGTCTCACAGAAAGTTTCAGAGTTTGCCTCTGACCTACATCGATCGTTCGAAGTAAGGGTTCGATGTAAATCGATCGATCGATGTGTCTCAGGTTTAGAGATCGTGTCTCACAGAAAGGTCTTAAACTTTTCTGCCTTACATAGATCGATCGATGTGAGAGATCTATGTACATAGATCGATTGATGTGCAACAACCTGAGAGATCGATGTCAAATTTTTCAACTTTTTCAACTTTTAATCACATATAACACTATGTGTGACATTTTTAAGTATTCACCACTTAAAATCATGACTTTGAAAATTATCCAAACATATTTCTCAACAATATGAAACAACTTCAGAACGATAAACAACTAACCTCTCCATTATCAATCGAAGATAATGACACATAACGGATACGATGACTTGTGGTCTTAAATCGCCGGTAGTACAACTTGAGTTATATAAACGGAAGTAGATGAACTTCGTCTTGAATCTTACTCCACTATTGTTTATATGGACAATAAGAAGACATATCATCATCTACTTCGTCAAGTTCGCGGTTTGGTGCGATATCGGCGATGCACCTATCTCAGGATTCATAAGCTCTCTAGAGAGTTTTCCAGGCTCTCACAGGAAGAGGCACCACTTCCAAGCTTATATAGGTGAAATTCATCAAGTGTGCACTGTTCACACCACCAAACATTATGGCTATGAATTTTTCATTAAGAGATTCTTAAAATCTCACCCTCAAGTCTTTACAGTGAGCACTATCAACAACAACACCATAGGGAGGAACACTTAGATAGTGCAACATAGAATTCCTTCATGACTTGTTCTTACTACATTAAACCCCGTTTGTAGGATATCTACTAATAGTGGGTTGGGTTCCCGCCATGAAGAATTCTCTACAGATGGAATAAGTCCCATCCCCCTCGATGTTTCATAGACTAACTTCTTGTTTAGTCCTTTAGTTAAGGGATCTGCAAGGTTAAACTTGGTTCTTACTTATTCCAAGTTAACCACACCAAAACTAATCAAGTCACGTACAATGTTGTGCCTTAAACGGATGTGCCGGCTCTTTCCATTGTATATCTTGTTCCTTGCACGTGCAATTGCAGCATGATAATCACAATGAATAGATACAGAAGGCATAGTTTTAGACCATAAAGGAATATCAACAAGCAAATTCCTTAACCACTCGGCTTCTGTACTAGCAAGTCCTAAGGCAATAAATTCAGACTCCATAGTAGATTTAGCACTACATGTTTGTTTACAAGATTTCCAACAAATAGCTCCACCACCCAATGTGACAACATATCCACTAGTGGAGTTTATTTCATCATTATCAGTCACCAAATTGGCATCACAATAGCCTTCTAACACAGCGGGTGACCCTATAAACATGAGTCCTAAATTCATTGTTCCTCTAAGATACTTCAATAAACGTCTTAATGCACACCAATGACTCTTACTTGGATTGTGAGTGTATCGTGCAAGTCTATTCACAGAATATGCAATGTCAGGTCTAGTGCAATTCATCAAATACATTACTCTACCAATAATCCTAGCATATTCACACTGTGATACACTATCAAATTTATTTTTAGACAATGTCACACGAGGATCATAAGGCGTGCTAACAGGTTTCACATCAAAGTGATTAAACTTTTTCAATATTTTTTCCACATAATGTTCTTAAGAAAGTAAATAACCCCCACATTTCTCTATTAACTTGAGACCAAGGATTAAGTCCGCCTTCCCTATGTCTTTCATATCAAATAAAGAAGACAACAATGATTTTGTATCATTAACAACATTTATGTTGGTTCCAAATATTAACATATCATCAACATAAAGGCAAATAATGAGACCAACACAACCATTAAACTTACTATACACACAATGGTCACTTTCATTTACTATATAACCATTAGACATTAATGTGTTATCAAACTTCTCGTGCCATTGTTTAGGTGCTTGCTTAAGACCATACAAGGACTTCTTAAGCCTACACACTTTGTGCTCTTGACCTCTAACTATCATACCCTCCGGTTGTTTCATATAAATCTCCTCTTCTAAGTCTCCATTTAAAAATGCTGTTTTCACATCCATTTGGTGAATAACAAGCTTGTGAATGGAGGCAAGTGCTACTAGAAATCTAATAGTAGTGATCCTAGCAACCGGTGAGTAGGTGTCAAAGAAGTTTATACCTTCTTGTTGTGTGAATCCTTTTGCGACAAGCCTAGCCTTAAACTTATCAATTGATCCATCTGTCTTTAGTTTCTTCCTACAGACCCACTTACAACTGATAGGTTTACATCCCCTAGGCAAGTCCACGAACTCCCAAGTATTATTACTTAATATAGATTCAAGCTCACTATCTATGGCTTCCTTCCAAAACTTAGAATCTATTGACCTAATCGCGTCTCCATACGTTTTGGGATCATCCTCTAAAATGAATGCTGTTATAAAGTCACATCCAAATGACTTTTCCGTTCTTTGTCTCTTACTTCTTCTAGGTTCATCAACCTCTTGATCAACTAGGGACTTACTCGACTCGCCTATCTCATTTTTGGAGACACAATCGGATTGTTTATTCATAGGGAATATATGCTCGAAGAATTCGGCATCTTTAGATTCCAATATAGAACCATTATCTATAGCCATGAATCTATATGCTGCACTATTTTGAGCATGCCCGATGAATATACAATCTCTTGTCTTAGACCCGATTTTACTTTTCTTAAAATCAGGAATGTCAACTTTGGCTAGACACCCCCACACTTTCAAGTAATTTAAGTTGGGAGCATAGCCTTTCCACAACTCATAAGGAGTTTTATCCAACTTCTTATGAGGTAATCTATTCAATATATGACAAGCAGTCAAGATTGCCTCCCCCCACAAGTTGTCCGGCAATCCTGAACTAACCAACATGGCATTCATCATATTTTTCAATGTTCTATTCTTCCTTTCGGCTACTCCGTTAGACTGAGGCGAATATAGAGGTGTAACTTCATGAATAATGCCATTCTCTTCACAAAACTTTTGTAAAGAGTCTGTACAGTATTCACCACCTCTATCAGTCCTAAGCCTTTTGATTTTAAGTCTAGTTGATTTTCAACCTCAACTTTATAACCTATAAACTTAGACTCGGCCTCAACCTTGTGACTTAATAAATATACTTTCGCATATCTGGAGTAATCGTCGATAAAGGTAATATAATACCTTTTACCACATTTACTCATGTGATTCTTAAAATCACCTAAGTCACTATGAATCAAGCCAAGTTTTTGTGAGACTCTATCAAATTTTTTAAATGGTTTCTTGTGATGTTTTGATTCAACACAATGTCCATATTTGTTAAAGTTATCATCATCATAAGAAATCACATTCATGTTCTTGAGTTTCTTTATTACTCTTATATTTGCATGTCCTAGTCTAGCATGCCACATATCAAGAGACTCAGCAAAATAAACGGAACTAGATGCATCTTTATTATTGTAGCAAATAACATCAAGTACAAGAAGACCTCCATTGCAAAAGCCTTTACCAACAAATTCATCATTTCTAGACAAGACTAATTTATCAGACTCTAAAACAAGTTTAATGTTGGCCTTGTTCAGCAACACTCCGGAGATCAAGTTCCTATGCATAGCAGGAACATGCAACACATTGCTAAGCTCCAGTCTCTTCCCAGAGGTTAACTTGAGAAGCACCTTACCCTTTCCGAGGACTTGGGTATTATGTGTATCTCCCAAGAAAACTTGCTCATCACTGCCTATTTCCTTGTATTCAGAAAATAGGTCTTTACTGGTAGCAATATGCCTGGTGGCACCCGTGTCTACCACCCATTTTGTAGTGCCACCAACAAGGTTTACCTCCGTTAAGACGACTGTTGCGATGACATCGTTTGCTGCTCCTTTGGCCTCTACAAGGTTCGCCTAGTTGCTCGGTTGGCCCTTTCATTTCCTGCAGTTGACGGCTTGGTGTCCCGGTTTCCCGCACACCCAGCACACTCCCTTCATTTTGTTCTGGCCCTGCACAACAAATTTCTTACCTTTACCTCCACTGTTGTAGCCGCGACCGCCATTGTTGTGGAACTTGGGCTTCTTCGTAGCATGTTCCACAACGTTGGCTTTGACGCCCTCCTCCCGGTGAGACTCGTCTTCCATCCAGTTGTTCTCTTCGATGCGTATGTGTTTAATTACGGAATCTAGAGACAACTTGGCGTCGTCATGCTTTCCCTCTTCTTGTATTTACTCCAAGAAGGTGGAAGTTTCTCCAACAGTGCCGCTGCCTGGAACGTTTCATCAATCTTGATTCCTTCTTGTTCCAGATTGTCCACCAGTTGTTGGAATTGATGGATTTGGTCATTTATTGGAGCATGATCAACTATCTGGAATTTGAGGAATTCACTTACCACGTACTTGCGTTTACCCACATCTTCAGCACCATATTTGTTTTCCAGTGCTGACCAAATCTCTTTTGCAGACGTGAATTTGACATAAATGTCAAATAGAGAATTGGCCAGGAAATGTAGTATGTGGCCTCTACAAGTAGTGTTGTCTGCATCATATTTGCGTGCTTCAGTTTCATCATTGGGCTTATCCATCTTGAGTACATATGAAACTGACAGCATTTCGAGGAAGAACAGCACCTTGGCCGCCCATCTCTTGTAGAACTTGCCATCGAATGGCTTCATCTTGGACATATCAGGCAATGCTTGCTTGGTTGCCATTGTAAATTGCTTTAAAATTGTTGGAAAAAATTGCAGCAAACAAGCAAGAATATAATCAAACAAAAGCCGAGACAAGTCTCAAGATGACTCTGTCCTTAAAGCAATTTAGCCTCTACCAAATGAGCAAGGTAGACAACAACACTAATGCTTCCCAAGATATAACGACTTTCTTCTTGTCTTTGCTCTAGGAGAAGAAGATTGAATTTGTTGTAGAAGTGAAAAATAAAGGAGAGTTGGAGAGAAAGAATGCTGAGAATTTTCTTAAGATTTTGCAAGATTGTGTTATTTATCTTGAAGATACCAAGGTCTACTATATATAGACATTGGGGTGTGTTAAAAGCCACTTTTAAAACTTGTCTCAGCCTGGTTTCAACCTCCAATGGCAGTTGTTTACCGTTCATAGGCGAAGAGAGATGATCCTTGAACCAAAAGCCGCAATTCAAAGTGAAAAGTTCTGTCCGTTGGCACATCGATCGATCGATGTCACTTCGATCGATCGATGTGATCGATCGAATCGGACAGAACCTTCAGCTTCTGTTCTGTCCTACATCGATCGATCACATCGATTGATCGATGTCCCTTCGATCGATCGATGTGATCGATCGAAGTTGGACAGAATACTTCCAGTGTTTGCATCATACCATACCGATCAATCGATGTGTACATCGATCGATCGATGTCCCACACATGGATCGATCGAAGTCCTCCAGAACACCCAACTTTATCCAGCTTTCACTTGGTTCGATCCAGTCAGAACATGGATCGATCAAAGTGATCTATTTCAAGTTTAAAGTGTTCCAAACTTCACCTCAACTTCCAAACAACCTCATGCATGTTCTATATAAGTTTGGAGCACACGGTAAAGTACTTTAACGTACTTTTTCAACAAAATTGACTATGACTTTCTTGATTTTAATTAATTAGGACATGGCCTTAGATTTCCTCATTATCACGCTATTTCATACTAATGAATTACTGCGTTGATTCACTGGCTGGTCCTTGCTGAAAGCAAGATATGGTTTTGCGGTGAATGCTTGCCATTTCCGTTTCTCTTGAATATATATATATATATATATATATATATATATATATATATATATATATATATATATATATATATATATTCCTTTTTTCTTTTTCTTTTTCTCTTGAATATATATATATGCATGATTAGTGGGCAACATGGGTATGTGTTTTGTTTCTATTCGTGCAGTTTTCCAAAATGTTGTTATCTTTGATGAGGGAGTGAGTTCTCCCCCACCTGTACCAGAGGCTCCTTAGCCAGGTGGGATGTAAATCGAGGGATGTGCTCCACCGGCAGCCCTGCAAAGGGAGCCAGGCCAGAGTCAACCCTTGTAATATTTCAACAAGGATTGTCTCCACACGGACTCGAACTCGGAACGTCGGGGTTCTAGCCCCAATCACCTTTGCCACTTACCACTGGACTATGCCCATGGGGGCATGTTGTTATCTGTTATTGTAGTGCAGTCTAACGCTGTTCTTTATGGTATTGTTGGTTATATTGGCATGCACCCTGCTGATCGTGGGGCCGTCTAAACTCTGTGTTTGGATTCGGATCTCCATGTACGAGACGAGCATAGGGGGCTGCGGAGACTTTCTCTTGCTAGTATTGTTATTCTGTTTCATTTTTGTCATGGGCTGTAATGGCGTCATTGCCTCTATGGGAAATCTATTTTTCAGCATACGTTTTGCATACAAGGATTTTTTGAGAAAATCTCATTTATTAGGCTAAAGTTTGGCTCATTACTCAGTTAGCAACCTAACATTGATGAAACTTAATTAACAACAACTCTTTTGCCGAAATGTCTCACTTATAGCCAGGTGACCGTTGACCAACCGTTGACCAGCCGTTAACTTTCTCAGACCAACCAGAAGTTGACACGTGGCGACCTTTTTTAATTAAAAAAAATAAAATTGTATTTTTAAATAAAGTGATTTAAAAGAAATTTAAAAATTCTAAAAAATTATAAAAATTAATTAAAAAATATTTTAAAAATCGAAAAATTAGGAAAAAAATAAAAAAATAAAAAATTACCCACAACACCCCAGCACTTCACCCACCTACCCCCCCACACCACACCACCCCACCCCACTCCACCCCCACCCCACCCCCACCCCCACCCCCAAGCCCCCGCACAAATAATTTTTTTTAAAATTTTTTTCTTACTCACTCATAATGCTCCGACCACCCGGTCCACCCCCGCGTCCCCTCCCCTACCCCCTCCTCTCGCGATTTTTTTTAAAATTTTTTCTAACTCACCCATAACGTCCCAACCACCCCTAGGTCCCTTCTCCCACCCCCGCACACAACCCAAAAAAATTTTGAAAAATTTTTCAACTCACCCACAAAGATCCGACCATCCCCCGGCACCCCAAACAATCCAACCCCCTAGTTCAAAAAGAAAATATGAGCTTTTTCATAGACAAGCTTTACGTTTAATGGCATTTTGACCGACTCCACAGTTCATCTGGTGCGACAATATAGCACTTAAAATCAATTTACGCATAAGAGGCCTAGAATGATGAGGGTAACATGTATCCTTTTCTTTGAATATACAATTTCCTTAGTGTAAAAGCCAAGGAAAAAACTACTAGAGTAAGGTCATTACCAAAAAAAATGTAGATTTCTTTTATCAACTGGTGAGATATTTGATAGGCCTGCAAAAACTAAATGTAACTAATTATGAAGTCTGACCTTGTCATTTTTTTTGGACTAGGGGGTTGGATTGTTTCGGATTCTGGGGGATGGTCGGATCTTTGTGGGTGAGTTAAAAAAATTTTAAAATTTTTTTTGGGTTGTGTGCGGGGGTGGGAGAGGGGATGCAGAGGTGGTTGGGACGTTATGGGTGAGTTAGAAAAAATTTTAAAAAAAAAATCGCGAGAGGAGGGGATGGGGGAGGGGACCCGGGGGTGGACCGGGTGGTCGGAGCATTATGAGTGAGTAAGAAAAAAAATTTTAAAAAAATTTTTGGCGCGGGGTGGGGGGATGGTGTGGGGTGGGGGTGGTGTGACGTGGGGCGTAGGTGGGTGGAGTGCTGGGGTGTTGTGGGTAATTTTTTTTATTTTTATTTTTTTCCTAATTTTTCGATTTTTAAAATATTTTTTAATTAATTTTTACAATTTTTTAGAATTTTTAAATTTCTTTTAAATCACTTTATTTAAAAATACAATTTTATTTTTTTAATTAAATAGGATCGTCACGTGTCAACTTCTGGTTGGTTTGAGAAAGTCAACAGCTGGTCAACGGTTGGTCAACGGTCACCTGGCTACAAGTGAGACATTTCGGCAAAAGAGTTGTTGTTAAGTGAGTTTCATCAACGTTAGGCTGCTAACTGAGTAATGGGCCAAACCTTAGGCTAATAAGTGATATTTTCTCAGGATTTTATTGTGTATATGGCAATTCTGGTCATTTTTGGACAAAATTGCACAAATACTAGACTACATTTCATGTAGAATAGGATTAGGGGCATGTGTCACAAATATTTACTCTCTTTCCTTCGTCCGAGTTTTGTCTACAAGGATGGTTTTTTCGGCAAGGTTTTGAAGAGGAATATCGTATAATGCTTCATCGCCCTATTCCATGTACTGGATTCCTTCCGCCATAATTGAAGGTTTTTTATAATAAAAAATACACTTTATTACAAAAAATATATGCATGATTCTTTACTTATTTGGGGCTGTGTAAACATAAGATCATAAAATATAAAAGGTTAAAGATGCACTTGATTTTATGGGTCATCGGAAAAAACTTCTGTGTGTTTCTATCATATAAGTATGGTTGTATACATCCGATTGTCCCATACTACGCCATAGGCGGGAGCCTCTAAGGCAATGGAGTAATGTTGTTGTTGTAGTAAATATGCACTTGATTAGCCGCGAATAAAACTTTCTGCTTTTACATGCTTTCTCTATCCAGATTGCAAATCAGCTTGTAGGAAACCATTAACTTGTCGCACACCTCCATTCATATTCTACTTTTAATTGGTTCTACTTTTAATTGGTTATTTGAAATAAAATAGAAAAAATTATATAAATATTAATTGTAAAAGTCTGGTTCGGTTCGTTTGATTTTTTTCGTAGTTATAAAGACCAAATTGTTTTGTACGGTTTTAATTTTTAGAAGCCAAAAACCGAATTGGGACAATGATGAAACCATTCTTCAGGTCCAGTTTGGTTGGATCCGGTTTTGATATCTTTTTCTAGTTTCTTAAATCACCTCAAATTTTTAGAAAGCAAAGAAAACTTATTTGACCCAAAAAAAAATCAAAGATTTCTTAATAGTAATCAATTTTTGTTTCTTTCAAAGATATGAGATACATATGTTGTTTCCAAATAAGCACATAAAAAAGTAACTTACAAACATATTCCATTAAACAAAAAAATTCCTATTGATTTTTATACTCGAGCAACCAAGTATCTTAATACTGTGAAATATGCATAAAGATGAACACGCTTCTAGTCATTATATATTCCAACATATTTAATAAACTTAAAAGATAGTAGAAATTACTGACACCACTTTAAAATGTAGAATACCAAAAACAATTTCATTCCCTTTTTTTTTTTACAAACTCTTGTGTTACGATCCTTAGAGAGAACAGGAAAGAGCGTCATATATATGGAGATAAAATTTTATGGTTATAGAAAATAGAGGACAAAAAGTAAATTATATTCATTAAATTATGCAATTAAATATATATTAAATAAACCGGTCCTGTGCAGTTTTGACGATTTCATTTTTTTCAAAATAAAATCAAATTTATTTAAACAGTTCGGTTTTCTTTTATTTAAAAATTTTGTACAACCTTAGTTTGTATATATCTTTGATTACGAATATTTAATATCTTTCAAAAGCAGATGAATTTTTGAGACCAACAAAATAGATGAATTTCAAGAAGACTGAATGCCATAATAAGGGACTTAGAGGCGTATATCACAAGGCCCAACACTTCTCCAGTCATTTAATCTGCCATATACTGAATGCCGTCCACTAATTATTCAGAAAATAGAGCTAAATCTTTTCTGCATGAACCAAGGTTGCTATTAATTGTTGGAAATTTAGACAGATATAGTAACCAACAGATAGAAATGAAAACTAGAAGATTACAATTTAATAACACAAAATAGAAGTCTAGGAAAATGGAAGAGAGCATCAAAGATGTAGTTCTCAAAATAATCAGATTACTATTGTAAAAGCACAATGTTGCAAGAAAGGATTACTATTGTA
>AP025047.1:13186296-13208076 GCA_036186865.1 Eustoma russellianum
AGATGAATTTTTGAGACCAACAAAATAGATGAATTTCAAGAAGACTGAATGCCATAATAAGGGACTTAGAGGCGTATATCACAAGGCCCAACACTTCTCCAGTCATTTAATCTGCCATATACTGAATGCCGTCCACTAATTATTCAGAAAATAGAGCTAAATCTTTTCTGCATGAACCAAGGTTGCTATTAATTGTTGGAAATTTAGACAGATATAGTAACCAACAGATAGAAATGAAAACTAGAAGATTACAATTTAATAACACAAAATAGAAGTCTAGGAAAATGGAAGAGAGCATCAAAGATGTAGTTCTCAAAATAATCAGATTACTATTGTAAAAGCACAAGGTTGCAAGAAAGGATTACAAAGGTATCATAACTAACATAAAGATAATGATACAAGAAAAATAAGAGCTGCCGAGATATAACAAATGTTACACCATCCTTAAAAACAAATTCGCCGCTACCGATGAGTATTGTAGACTATGCTACAAATGTTTCTTAGGATATGATGGATTCTTTCTTTCGTTTGCTCCACAATGAGAAGATTGAGTTTGTATATTTGAAATATTTAATATTAGAGGAAGAGAAAAACATGACAAGGGAGAAATCTGCATGTTTTCACATAGACTCAAAGAGTTTTTTAAGGATCACTACAAAGTATGTCAAAAAATGTAAAAGCATTTTTTTGAAACCTTTTGACCCTTGTATTTATAAACTTCAATTCAAAAGAAAGAAATAAATTTGACACCTCTTTGAAATAATATCACATTCATCTCATTATAAAAATAATGATTTCCTTCCGTTGAAGACCATGACACGAGTGAGTGTACCATCAAAAAATTATAATCACACTATGGCAAAGAATGGAGATATAAGAGGGCCGCTCAACCATAAGCTACGACTAACTAATCAAATATGAAAGCTTTGATTCCATGTCCACGTCTTGCCGAACCAATTTGCTGGGCAGTGACAAATTTGGAAACCATATCGCTAAAAATTGCTTTAAGACTGTTGGAAAATTTGGTTTGATATGGTACCAAACATGAACAAGAGATATTCAAATGAAATCACTTTATGACATGAATTTGATGTTCAATAAAATGACTAAGAACATCATACAAAGGGGGTCTGGTATTTGAAGAATTCAATAGACTTTGGTGACAATAAACATAAGCAACCAACAACTATGTGATAGTCAAAGATGTTGGAATGAAGAAATCAACAATATTATGACGCTTGACAGAAGGACAAATTGAAGAATAAAGCCGAGACGAGACTCGAGATGTCTCTGAACTTAAAGCAATTTTGCCTTCACCATTGAGCAAGGTGAACTTCAGACAAATGCTTCCCAGCATATAACGGCTTACTTCCTTTTTGTTGCTCTCCAAGAGAAAGTTTGAACTTGCCCTTAGAAGTGATTGTTGTTAGAGGAAAGAAGAGAAGAAGAAGAGAGAATAAACTTCCTACAGAAATTCTCTAAGGTTTCATCACCTTCAAGTGTTTTTTTCCATCTCTATCTTTAACATGTCAAAGCCTTCTTTATATAGGCTTCAAGTAGTTAATCAACACCTTCTGCAGAGAATTTAACCTCCAAGTTGGTTGGTAATCGTTGGTTATCATTCTAATTGAAGGGAGATGTCATATGGTGCAAGAGTTGCATCTTTTATGAACAGACGGACACTTTAGGCGCCTTATGTCACTTCGAACGACTGTACAAAATGACATCGAACGACTGTACAAAATGACATCAGACGCTTCATATGACATCGAACGCCTGTACAAAACGACATCAGGCGCTTCATGTGACATTGAACGCCTATACAAGGCGTTCGAAGTGTTCTGGAAGTGTTTCCGAACACTTCGAACGCCTACATGAGGCGCTTCAAGTGTTCTGGAAGTGTTCTAAAACACTTCGAACGCCTACATTAGGCACTTAAAGTGTTTGGAACGCCCCCATTTCCTTCCATTGTTCATAAAACACTCCAAACTTCATCCAATCTCCTATCAATTGACATATAACATTATACAAGGTTGGATTACAAGATTTAAAGTACTTTTAAGTACTTTTCCAACAATCCCCCACATGATCCAATCTTGTATAGTCACACATCCGAATGATCACAAACTAACCTCTCTAACAACAATGCGAAGACAATGACACATAACGGATACGATGACTTGTGGTCTTGAATCGCCGGTAGTACAAGTGGAGTTATATAAACGAGAATAGGATGAACTTCGTCTTCAATCATATTCTACTATTGTTTATATGGACAGCCACGAGACATGTCATTATCTTCTCACTTCACCAAGTTCGCGGTGTGATGCGAAATCGGCCATGCACCTATGCCAGGGTTCATAAGCACTCTAGAGAGTTTTCCAGGCTCTCACAGGAAGCGGCACCACCTCCATACTTATATAGGTGAAATTCATCAAGTGTGTACTGCTCACACTATCATTCAACATGGCTATGAATTTTCATTAAGAGATTCTCAAAATCTCACCCTCAATTCTTGCAGCAAGTACTATCTTCAACAACACCATATGGAGATATAACGTTGACAGTACTGAATAGAACTCTTTTGTGACTTGTTTTTACCACATTGAATTCCGTTCGTAGAATCTCTACTAATAGTGAGTTGGGTTCCCGCCACATAGAGCTCACAACAATTTGAAAGTCTCACCCCCCTCGATGTTACTGTGGGTCTCTCTCATAGATCTTGCACTGTCTATGTTTTACCCAAGAAAACTCATGATAGTACCCAATCTTATGATATTTCCTTTTCAGTGATTTTCTTCAACAAATCACTCAACATAACAAGATGATTTTTCAACAAGCAAATCACCAAACTTAAGATGATTTTTCACTAAGCAAATCATCAAACTTAGGATGATTTTTATCAAGCAAATCATCAAACTTGTTTTTAAAAACTGTCTCTTACAAGCATGATCAAAAGTATCATGATGCGTCATAAATAGCAAGCAAGCCTATCATCCTTATAGATTTGGAGCATTAATCATCAAATGACTAGAACAACATAGTGGCCATTACTTTGGTGATTAAACAACATAAGAATATTTACATGTTCAGCATTCACATGTTATAATAACTTTGTTCTTAAATGAAAGTATTGAAAGGCTAAACCCCCACATTTCACCTCAATCTATATTAATCACATACCACACTTTTATTCATCATCAACAATTACTTCAACATTCATCTTTAACTGATCATATAGTAACCAGCAACTAGCTATGATATATATTAATTCAAAAGGCTTTCAACGATAAACATAGATTCAACTCTCTATGTCACTTTGGAGTAAACTTCAACAATCTTCTTATGAACCAGAATTCATAAGGAATTAGCCATTTTGATCCTACAATCATACCATAGTTTCACACTAATTCATCAACCTTACATTTAGTTTAGTCTTTTTTCATACTTCACTAAATGTCAGACTAACGCTTTCTTAAACATGGTTTTCTAAATGCTTATAACTAAAACTAGAAATCCAACATCCATGATTTCCAAGTTTTCACATAGCATAACATCATTTTATCGGAGAACAAACACCTTGAATAATGGAGTTCTACTAGCATCAACAAATCATTAAACTTCATCTCTTAGTACTTCACTTACCACAAAAGCTTACAAATGTCTAAGACTAGAAAACTTGATTTTCATAAGTTTATCTTCATCATAAACAACTAGTCTTAGTCAACCCATTTCAACAAGAAACTTTATTCACAAAGGATGAAAGCAATCTATCTAATCTTTTTTCTCAGATTTCTTATTATTTACTATAGAATGCTCTCATTATACACAAGCAGCATGCTTCACATTTTAACTTCTAGACCGATTTCTCTTTCCATGAAACTCTAAGTTGAAATACAAAACAAATTACACACATTAAGACATGTATTTAACATCAATAGATTAGCAAGACTCATGTTCTTGTTTATCATCTTGCATAATACATGAAACGACTTAAATAAACTAGATGCAAATCTATTAAGACTCATAAATCACATATACAGCACAAAACAAACATTAAAACCCTTGTTTGATAGCAACTCAGAAATCATTCTTACATGTGTAAGAATATCACACATATTGCCAACTCCAGTTTTTGTAGACAAAGTTAACTTCAAGTGCACCTTCTACTATCCAAACTCTTGGATTTCTAGTGCATCATTAAAGAAACTAAGCTACCTGTCTACTGGTTGCAGTGAACTTGATAGACATAATCTATCATCCTTTCCGAGGAACTATCAACAAGATTACCTCATAGAAGACCGTTGTGATCTCCTTATCCTCCATCATGTTAATACTCCAAGCAACTTCTCTTGTTCATCTGTCACCAACATTCATGTTGGTAATCCCCTTGTTTCTTTGTATCCTTGAGCTTTCTCTGGTTGACACCAAATAAACTCTATTCTTGTAATGCTTGTTTCCATGTGTATGCCGCTATCTCCACCTTGTTAGCATTCATCTTCCATTATAGTGTAGGAGTCGCATGTCCATGTCCTCCTGTGGAGTTTCTTCAGTTGACGTCGAGCATGAAGCAAATTGAATGGCATCTACCCCCAGGCCGACGGAAATTGTAATAATATCACATTCATCTCATTATAAAAATAATGATTTCCTTCCGTTGAAGACCATGACACGAGTGAGTGTACCATCAAAAAATTATAATCACACTATGGCAAAGAATGGAGATATAAGAGGGCTGCTCAACCATAAGCTACGACTAACTAATCAAATATGAAAGCTTTGATTCCATGTCCACGTCTTACCGAACCAATTTGCTGGGCAGTGACAAATTTGGAAACCATATCGCTAAAAATTGCTTTAAGACTGTTGAAAAATTTGGTTTGATATGGTACCAAACATGAACAAGAGATATTCAAATGAAATAACTTTATGACATGAATTTGATGTTCAATAAAATGACTAAGAACATCATACAAAGGGGGTCTGGTATTTGAAGAATTCAATAGACTTTGGTGACAATAAACATAAGCAACCAACAACTATGTGATAGTCAAAGATGTTGGAATGAAGAAATCAACAATATTATGACGCTTGACAGAAGGACAAATTGAAGAATAAAGCCGAGATGAGACTCGAGATGTCTCTGAACTTAAAGCAATTTTGCCTTCACCATTGAGCAAGGTGAACTTCAGACAAATGCTTCCCAGCATATAACGGCTTACTTCCTTTTGGTTGCTCTCCAAGAGAAAGTTTGAACTTGCCCTTAGAAGTGATTGTTGTTAGAGGAAAGAAGAGAAGAAGAAGAGAGAATAAACTTCCTGCAGAAATTCTCTAAGATTTCATCACCTTCAAGTGTTTTTTTCCATCTCTATCTTTAACATGTCAAAGCCTTCTTTATATAGGCTTCAAGTAATTAATCAACACCTTAAAGATACCTTTCTGCAGAGAATTTAACCTCCAAGTTGGTTGGTAATCGTTGGTTATCATTCTAATTGAAAGGAGATGTCATATGGTGCAAGAGTTGCATCTTTTATGAACAGACAGACACTTTAGACGCCTTATGTCACTTCGAACGACTGTACAAAATGACATCGAACGACTGTACAAAATGACATCGAACGACTGTACAAAATGACATCAGGCGCTTCATGTGACATCGAACGCCTGTACAAAACGACATCAGGCACTTCATGTGACATTGAACACCTATACAAGGCGTTCGAAGTGTTCTGGAAGTGTTTCCGAACACTTCGAACGCCTACATGAGGCGCTTCAAGTGTTCTGGAAGTGTTCCAGAATACTTCGAACGCCTATATTAGGCACTTAAAGTGTTTGGAACGCCCCCATTTCCTTCCATTGTTCATAAAACACTCCAAACTTCATCCAATCTCCTATCAATTGACATATAACATTATACAAGGTTGGATCACAAGATTTAAAGTACTTTTAAGTACTTTTCCAACAGTATAAACGGAAATAAGATGATGTAGAGGTCTTGACTCATGTCCCACTACTGTTTATATGAACAACCAAAAGACGTGTCATTGTATACTTTACACAAGTTCGTAGTTTTGTGCGAATTTGGCCATGCACCTAGTCCGTGATTTTCATAAGCGCTCTAACGAGTTATTCCAAACTCTCATAGGAAGCGGCATCAACTCCATACTCATAGTGTTAAAATTCATCAAGTACGTATTGCTCACACCACCATAAACATGACTATGAATCTTTTTAAGAGATTTCTAAAATATCACCCTTATAAACTTATAGGAAGCACTATCTTATATTGACACTACAGATACGGAAATGTTTGATAGTAGACCTTGTTTGATACAGATACTGGTGTTCAAAATAATGCAAAACTAAATAGCAGCGATGAGCTGGAGGGGTGATTCTAAGCGTCAAGACAATGTAGGGTTTAGTGGAGTAAAGGATCTTTTGGCCTTTGAAGTTTTCACTTTGAAGGAACAGGGAGCTAAAGACACTAATGTTGGTTCTATTGCAGATACAGTGGTAGCTGATGAAACAACTGAGGGGCGATGATGTTACAATACTAATGCATGAAACCGTTTAGAATAATGCATTGGCTGATGTCCAAATTATTGAGCAACAACATTTTGAGCACTTTGTCAAACCCGATGAGTCTTTGGGACATGTCAAGCAAGAAAATTTTAGTAAGGTTGACTTAATGTTCTTGAAACAAAACTGTGATGGGATTTTGGGGCTGACATAAAAGAGTCTGCCGGCTTTCGGTTCACCTGCATCAACATTGTAGACGAAAATCTGATGTATATGTTGTCACAGGTTTGAAAGATTTTATTTCATTTCAGGATCTATAAGCTATGTGTAAAGTAAACGAGCAACTAATGAATATGTTGTCACGGATTTAAAGGATTTTCATTTCAGGATCTATAAGCTACGTGTGAAGTAGACGAACAACAAAATGAAACAACTCGAGAGAAGTAAAAAACTCATTTTTAAAGTTCGGAAGCCCTCTCCTTATTAGTGGGGAGTGCCCATTTTATATTTACTGGTATCAATGACATAAGAAGTGCTTTCGCCATTTTTAAACTTTGTTGTGTTACATATGTTGAAGAGTAGGAAATGCACGAAAACCAAATGCAGTAATTTCGTCGAACACATTGGTGAAAGGATTAAACACTTCCTTGGAAAACTTTGGATTGAGGAAAATGGTGAAAATATGAAAGGAGAAAGATGATTCAGTTTGACCAGTCAATAAAGGGCGAGATTGGCACGTGAATTAGGCAGTTACGTGTGGAGACGGTGCAGTGGTATTAAAGCAGTGGAAGTGTGCTGCGGGTGAAGAAGACGGGGCATTGCAACACGCGGGAAGAAAATTAAAAAGTGTGAAATGACGAAACAGCCCCTGAATTAAAACAGTAGAATAAAACGGTTGAGGGATAATCTTGTAATTTATGAGCATTTAACCAACTCCTTTCCTGTACATAAACAATAGCAGTAGATTGTATGGAGTGTATTCCAATTGCAATTGCAATTCTTGAATCAATTGATGTTTTCCCTTTAGTTCTTGTTTCTCTCTCTTTTCCTTTTTTCGTGCTCTCTACAGCACCTTGATCGAGCAATTGAAATCGTAAGAAATTTAACATGGTATCAGAGATGCTTGATTACCTGGTGTGAGGTGTTATGTGGATTGATGATGCTGTGGACATTTGGAAAGATCTCAAACTAAGGTATGGAAATATTGATGCCTTTAGATTATCGGATCTGCAGGAGGAATTCTATAGCGTTAAACAAAACAATATGTCTGTGATTGATTACTATACAAAATTGAAAATTGTGTAGGAAGAGTTGACAGTTTTAAAATCTGTTCCTGTGTGTAATTGTGGGAGATGTGTATGTAATGTTTCTGCCCAAATTGCTAAGTTTGTTGAGGATGACTTCGTTACTAAGTTCTTCAAAGGACTATCTGAAGAGTATGAGGCCGTGAAGTCTCAGATACTTCTTATGACTCCATTGTCGGATGTGAATACGGCCTTTGCGATGGCAGTTAATTCGAAAGGAAGGTTGCATATACAGGTAGCTAGCAAGGGATTGTCAACAACCCATCAGCTATTCTGAGCGTAGGAGGAGTACCTTGTGGTATAGGAAAGCAGGGATCGTCAAGCTTTAGACCACAGAAGGGAATGCAGGAGTCTGAAAGTGGTAGGTCGCGTGGTGGATTCAATAATTACGAAAGAGGAGCAATCAACGCTCAAAGGTATGGAACAGACAACAATAGACATTCTATTTGCACTCATTGTGGATTCGCTGGTCACACCATCGATAGATGTTACAAATTGCATGGGTATCCGCCTGGATTTAAACCCAGAGGTCAGGTTAATTGTGTTGGATATGATGATAATGTGGAGGAACAGCCTCTGGTTGAGTATCAAGGGAACGATGATGAGTATTCTGCCCAGTCTAAAGAATTGCAACTGTCATACAATAATCAAGCAACACCCATGTTTACACAGGATCAATATGTACAACTGATGCATTTGCTTCAAGAGCATCAATTGAAGGAGACAAGGGAGAAGTCTCTTCCTGCAGATAATGGTGAGAAGTTGCATGGTGTAATGTCTGCTCAGCAGCAGGTTGCCAAAGGTAAGAAAGCATGTAATGTACCAAACAAGTATATTAATATATGGGTATTGGATTCCGGTGCAACAGACCATATAGCCTGCTCCCTAAACTGCTTTGATTCTTATAAACCTGCCTCTAATCTTAAAGTGAAACTTCCTGATGGTAATCTTGTGGCTGTTATACACGTTGACACAGTTACAGTCACGCCCCATCTTGTCCTTTTGAATGTATTCTATATACCATCCTTTACATTCAATTTGATATCCCTAAGTAAGTTGACCACTGTTAACAAGATCAGTGTAGTATTTTATGATGATGCTTGTGTTCTATATGAACAGAAAAATATGATGATGATTGGTTCAGCTAAGGCCAATCAAGGATTATACCAGTTGAATACTGCAACTCAGCCACAACTGAAGCCTGCTTTCAGCCCTATTCCATTCATCTCCAACACAACCTTATCAGATAATGTCAATGGGCCAGAATTGAAGTACTCCCTGTGGCATTCAAGGTTGGGCCATATGTCTCACTCAAGAATCAGAGATGTACAACAAATTGATCCCATCGTTTATTGTTCAAAGAACCCCGTCCCAAGTACTATTTGCCCCCTAGCCAAACAGAGAAGAAATCCCTTTCTCATCTCCACTTCTGTAACAGCTTCACCATTTTCTATAATCCATGTAGATATTTGGGGACCATATAAGGACCCAACCTTGTTCAATGAACGTTACTTTCTTACTGTTGTTGATGACTATAGTCGTTTTTGTTGGCTCTACTTGATGAAATACAAATCTGAAGCCAAAAGTATCCTACAAAATTTTTGCACCTTTGTAAACACCCAGTTTGATGCCAATGTTAAGGTGATAAGGTCTGACAATGGCCTAGAATTCAACATGTCTTCATTCTATATATCTAAAGGCATAGTGCACCAGACATCATGCGTGCACACACCACAATAAAACGGGCTTGTGGAAAGAAAACACCAACACATACTTAACGTGGCTAGAGCCCTTAAGATACATGCCTCTATGCCTACCAAGAACTGGGGGTTCTGCGTCCAACATGCCATATACCTGATAAACCGTAGCCCATCACCAACCATAGCCAATAAAACTCCCTTTCAGATGCTATATAACAGAACTCCTTCATATTCCCATTTGAGAGTACTTGGGTGTTTAACCTTTGTAGTTGACACAAGCCCGCACAAACAGAAATTCGCTCAAAGGTCCAAGAGATGTGTTTTCCTGGGCATCTCACAAACATCTAAGGGTTACATCCTACAGGACTTGGAGAACAATGACATACTTATCTCCAGAGATGTAGAATTCCATGAGCATGATTTTCCATTCAAGACTCTGTCTCTCCCCTTGCCATCATCATCTCAACCAACCGTACCAACATACACTACCTCCATGCCTGCCCCTGACATATCCATTACTCCTGAACCATATGACCAAACCACCACTTATTTTCCTTCTCACTCACCACAGCTTCAACCTGAAACCTCTCAATCAGAAACTAATGATTCACCTTTGCTATCATTCTCACCACAGTCAAACTCATCATCCCCCTTCGTTCAGCCAATTTCTACCATTGACATCTGTTTGCCCTTATCTACAGTTCCAAGACCTATACGTGCCAAACAAGCCCTGGTTTACCTCAAAGACTATTACTGCAATACCTCTCAAACCTACACACCACAACCAACTCACACCCATCCACATCCTTTGACAAAATGTTATACCCTTGACTCCTTAGCACCTAAATACAAGTCTTATATATTAAATACTAGTTTGCTTGCAGAGCCTACTTCTTATTTAGAAGTAGCATGTTCTGCAGCATGGCAGGAGGCTATGCATACTGAAATTGCAGCATTGGAAGCTAACCATACCTGAGAGCTTGTACATCTGCCATTTGGGAAGACACCTATAGGGTGTAAATGGGTTTATAAGGTGAAGTATAACCCAAATGGAAGTGTTGAGAGATATAAAGCAAGGTTGGTCGCCAAAAGGTATACTCAACAATATGGGGTAGATTATCAAGATACCTTTTCTCCCGTAGCAAAAATGTCCACTATGAGAGTCATTTTGGCATTAGCTGCAAGTAAAGGATGGTTCCTACATCAACTAGATGTGAACAACGCTTTCCTTCATGGAGATCTCTATGAAGAGATATACATGACGCCTCCACCTGGTCTTCCACTGCCTGATCCAAGCTTGGTATGCAAATTGCAGAAGTCATTATACGGACTTAAGCAGGCCAGTCGAGAATGTAATGTAAAGTTGACTCATTTTCTCTTAAAAGCTGGGTTTATCCAATCCAGAAATGATTACACACTCTTTATCAAGACCACTTCTATCTGTATGCTTCTTCTTTTAGTGTATGTCGATGACATTATATTAGCATGCTCAGAAATCAAGCCTATCCAACAAATTAAGTCCAAGCTTCACACTGAATTCAAAATAAAAGACTTAGGTGACCTTAGATACTTCTTGGGGATAGAAGTAGCTAGGTCACAGGGGGCCTAATCATCAATCAAAGGAAGTATACCCTTGAGCTACTTGAACACACAGGATACACAAATTCAAAACCAGCTAAGAGCCCGATGGAGACCAATTTGAAGCTGACTCATGGGGATTCAGAATTGTTCCCAGAAGTGTCTAGCTATAGGAGCCTGATTGGAAAGCTTATATACTTGACTATAACCAGACCAGACATCTCATTCACCGTCCAACAATTAAGCCAGTTTCTTGATTGCCCGACTATTAACCACTGGAAGGCTGCACATAGATTGTTGAGGTACCTAAAAGGGACTGTGGGACAAGGATTAATGTTTCCATCAGGGACAGATTTGAAGCTCAAAGCATTTGTGGATTCGGATTGGGGAGGTTGCTCAGAAACAAGGAGGTTAGTGACTGGTTTTTGCGTGTTCCTTGGTGATGCTTTGGTATCTTGGAAAGCAAAAAAAGCAAACTACAGTTTCTAAGTCCTCTATAGAGGCAGAATACAGGGCCATAGCTAGCTTGACCTGTGAGGTCCAATGGCTCCTTTAGTTAACTGCTGATCTAGGATTGAGTGGTCAGGTGCCATGAAGTTTTCTGTGATAGCAAGAGTGCCATACATATAACTGAAAACCCTGTCTTTTATGAAAGAACGAAGCACATAGAGATAGACTGTCACATTGTTAGAGATAAGGTGCAAGAGGAAAGAATTAAACTGATCCCCATTAGAACCGAGTTACGATTGGCTGATGTTTTCACAAAGGCTTTGGATTCCAGAAGGTTGATGCAGCTAATCAAGGCATTTGGAGTTTACAATATCTATCCCACGCAAGGCTTGAGGGGGGTGTTGAAGAGCAGCTTTGCAGAGCTGAGGAAATGCAGGAAAACCAAATGCAGTAATTTCGTCGAACACATTGGTGAAAGGATCAAACACTTCCTTGGAGAACTTTGGACTGAGGGAAATGGTGAAAATGTGAAAGGAGGAAGATGATTCAGTTTGACCAGTCAATAAAGGGCGAGATTGGCACGTGAATTAGGCAGTTGCGTGTGGAGACGGTGCAGTGGTGTTGAACCAGTGGAAGTGTGCTGCGGGTGAAGAAGACGGAATAAAATTAAAAAGTGTGAAATGACTAAACAGCCCCTGAATTAAAACAGTAGAATAAAACGGTTGAGGGATAATCTTGTAATTTCTGAGCATTTAACCAACTCCCTTCCTGTACATAAACGATAGCAGTAGATTGTATGGAGTGTATTCCAATTGGAGTTGCAATTCTTGAATCAATTGATGTTTTCTCTTTAGTTCTTGTTTCTCTCTCTTTTCCTTTTTTCTGCTCTCTACAGCACCTTGATCGAGCAATTGAAATCGTAAGAAATTTAACAACATAGCTTTATACTTTTAATTTCTTTGGTCTCTCATGTGTGAGTTTCCTGCTGTTTTTGTAAAGTTTTTTAGGAAATGTAATTAGGATCTTCCGACATAACTGAAGACATTCCATAATATAGGAGATGTTATCCTCCTTCCATTCATGAAGACTTAAAAACTATCTCTGATGGCTTTCAGTTATGAAAATGTCGAAATTACTTTGGTATAAAATGATTCAATGCTTGATAATCATCTACTTCATTGTCAAATAACACATTGGTCTTTGATGCATGCTTACATTCCAATTGGTATTGCAACTCGTAGAGGAGATTAAGGTGAGACTTTTGCACATTTTTCGAGAATCAAATAGATCAGTTGACTGTCTTGCGAATCATGGATACAGCAACATTACCCATTGCTTTAGAAGCTGAGGATATAAGGGGTTGGATGTACGCAACCTTGCCCATAGATGTATAGTTAAAACATGTAACCTTTGAAGGCTCAGATATGCCATAGGAACTGAAAATTTATCGTGCTGCCAAGGTTCTTTTGAGATGTATATCTTTAAATGGCAGTAGGTTTTCTTATTCGATCTTTGTAAATGTAATATATATTTACAAACGTCTTACTTAGTCTGCATGCATGTAGTTTAAGATTTCTTTTTTGCATTTTGGAGATAAGTTAATTGCTTTGTGGTCTTTAGCTCACAGGTTCGAGCCGCGAAAACAGTCTCTTAAATAAAGTATAAGGCAAGACTGCATACATCAGATCGTGAAACGATCCGGTCTCTCTTCGGATCGTGCGCAAAAAGAGAACTTAATGCACCGAGAACCCCATTTGCGTTCTTTACGGTTTAATCCTGAGCCGCAATTATACTAACTATATAGAATTTAGATGTAGGCTTTTATCGTAATATCCGGCCTCAGGAGTAGACTAGAAAGTGAGCTCTAATAATGAGATTTGCTCAACATTTGAATTTATAGAAATTCTTTAGTTATGTGATTCACAGTCTATTTGATAGCTTCATAGAGTGATATATACATGTCAAAATCAAGTTAAAAAAAAAGCGCAAAATAAGGAATTATTAATAAGCAAAAGGAAAAGACAGGTAGGGGAAAAAAAAGGAAAAGACAACATTTATGCCAATTAAGAAACAAGAAAGGCACAAGAACATAGAGTATGTAATCTTTTATCGTCATTGGAATATAATAGGTGTGTATTGTTGTTGGTTTTGTTAATCTGCTATAAGAAAAAGAAAAATAAATACAAACAGTGTCGTCAAATACAACAAAGAGCACGTTCAGGTTACCTAGCATTTATATCTGCCTGCAGACCAGCTGAATGTATCCATTCTTTTCAATTATTTTGCAATAGTTTGGGTTTCAATTTGTGCTGTAAATTTTTTTTTGTCTGACTTTGTGAATTTATACTCTTCTTTTTGTTCTCAATGTGTGTATCTGAAGTTTCAGTCATATTGTATACCTAAATCTGTTTCATAAATTTTCTATACATCGTCTCTACAACGTAGAAGCCACCGTATTACGTGTCCAGCACTGCCAATATCTAAACTCTATAAATTAATGCATGTTAATAAATGCATAAGTCGTGATTCGTGCCACATTGTTTTTCAGTACACAATAACAACAATGTTGAGTGATAAAACAAGTTCGGCAACAACAACGCAATCCTGGTGTCTTATACATAGTAATAATTGTGAATGCAACATATTTGACACCTAATCATCATCAATCTGGTGTATATGATACTGTGGTACACAATATATGCGTGAATTAAAAATATACCATTATATGATGTATACGTCTTGTGATGAAGCCGGATCTTCACCAAAGGTCAAGATGACCTCGATTTAACTTCGTCAGTTGACACAAAGAATCTATCGTCTAGAATTGATAATATGTAGCTGAAATAGCGCCAAATATCCTGCACAATGTAACACAGGTCAGAGGTCCTGGGGGGTTGGCTCCGGAAAAAACCCTCCGACGCTCAAGTCAGTTTGGGCCATATCTCAATGAGATTATAATGTAAGGGGATGAGTTGAGATGTTCTCACAGTGTTTGCCGAAGAGCAAAGGGTGTGTGTATGTTGTTCAGTCTCTTTTTTTCCCTCCCATCTTTGTTTGGATCTCCTTACCTTTATAGATTTCTTTCTCACCCCCAAAACTTTGGTGATAGCTTGGGGAAGAAGCTTCGTTTAGGGCAGAGAGCCTAGGACGTCGTAGGTTTGCTGATGTGATCAGTAGTCCGACTGATGTGACTTAGTAGGTCGACCGTTGTGACCTTGGCGTGTTCAGGAAGGCTGAATTGCTGTAGTCGATTCATTGGAGAAGTATACTTCGTTTGAGAGTCCCACGAAGTATTGTCGTATTGGGTTTATTTTGCTGTGGTACACAGCCGCCTTCTGCTGAAGTGCACGAGCTGCTGTGGTACACAACTGAGCCCTGCCGAAGTGCGTGACTTGGCCTTACCAAAATGCATGGCTAAGAATTGCCCAAGTGTAGTCCGACGTGCAGCATATACTACAGTTAATGCCGAGGTGCAAACCTTATTAGATTCCTTGATGTCATATGGGCGTCATGTTACCCTACTGTGCTGCTGAGGCCGGACAGCCGTTCTTAGGCACCAAGCCGCTGAACTGCAGTGTTTCAATATACTGGGCTTTTTAAACTGGTGGCTGAGCTGGACTGCAAAGGCATACAAATCTTGTCTTTATGTCGTGGCCGATCCTTTAATCACACGTTTATCTTTTTTCGCCTGCTCTCTACGCAAATGATGGTTCCGATGCTCCATTATTGCTTCTTTGTCGATTACGTTTCTCGAGGGGGGAGATACGTGAATCTCCGCCCTTTCAATTTCAAGTTGAAAACGAAAAGGTGCCTTTTCTTTCTCCCTCCGCTTATAAATAGAGATGCTTTTACCTCCTCCTCCTTCATCATTCGCTTGAATTCCTCATCTTTGATGTTTATGTCGGCGTCTCCTACCTTTCATCCTTTCAACCCGGTCCTTCCCTTTTATGTAAGCACTTCCGAAATATGTTTGCCTTTTTATGTCTCAAGAATCTGGAAAATACCTATGAGACTCTGTCTTTTCATAAAGAATTTGATTCGGATGGGAACCGTCTTTCTTCTCAGGGATTGTTCCTTTCCTGTAACTCTTTTTCAGTTATCGTCGTATCATTTGTTTTAGAGCCTCTGTCATTTCATGACGAGGATTCTCCTTCAATATATCCTTCTCTAGTGAAGGTTCTGCCTTGCTGTTTTGTAATCGCACGAATCTCTTTTCTTCCAGTGAAGTAAGAGACAATTGCGATTACATTCTTCGCAGACCATTTTCAAGGTACGACAGCGGTGAAGCAAGGGCGGCAACAATGCCGCAAAACTTTTCCTCGGCTATGTAACCATAGAGGGGATGATTGCCAAGAAGTCTACCTGGACTTTAGATAAGGATCTTTCGCTGCTCTTCGTAGTCCAAGTCTGAGGCTGCATCCAGATTGCCGAGTGTTCGAAGTATAGGAGAAGATTTCGTAGTCGGATAGGATTTTTCCTTGTAAATAACTTGTAGTTGTAATAGACTCTACATTCAATGAAAGTCTGTCTTTTGCCTTCTGATTTGTTCTTAGCTTTTCAATATTTTGAAGCTTTAATCTTGCTCTTTTTCCTTAGATGGCGAGTGTTGGCCTTCTAGTCTTTGCAGTTCCTTCTATTTGCTTTCCACTTGCCCCGTGGTTACAGTTTGTAAGCTTTGGACTTCAGTCTGACTTACTCAGTTTGGAAGTGTT
This sequence comes from Eustoma russellianum, assembly GCA_036186865.1. Lineage (NCBI taxonomy): Eukaryota > Viridiplantae > Streptophyta > Magnoliopsida > Gentianales > Gentianaceae > Eustoma > Eustoma russellianum. Next base: position 13,202,560 of record AP025047.1, read on the forward strand.
TATCTTCGGCCTAACTTGCTCTGCAAGTATTTGTCTTCGGTCTGACTTGCTCAGTTTGCAAGTATTTGTCTTCAGCCTGACTTGCTCAGTTTGCAAGTATTTGTCTTCGCCGTGGGTGTATCTCTTGTATTAAAGTATCAAGCTTCTGCCTTTACGCTTGGCTTCTTAGTTTGGTTGAGTTGAAATGTTTGGCAAAACTTACGCCAAACTTTTTAACTTTTTCGAGGTGGGCATATGGGGAACTTATCATGTTCTGCTGAGTCCTGCTCAGGCACCCAGACCTGCTGGGGAATAAATGTAGGGAACTTGTTTTGTTCCGCTGAGTCCTGCTCAGCAACCCAAACCTGCTGGGGAATAAATGTAGGGAACTTGTTTTGTTCCGCTGAGTCCTGCTCAGCCACCCAGACCTGCTGGGGAATAAATGTAGGGAACTTGTTTTGTTCCGCTGAGTCCTGCTCAGCCACCCAGACCTGCTGGGGAATAAATGTAGGGAACTTGTTTTGTTCCGCTGAGTCCTGCTCAGCCACCCAGACCTGCTGGGGAATAAATGTAGGGAACTTTTTTTGTTCCGCTGAGTCCTGCTCAGCCACCCAGACCTGTTGGGGAATAAATGTAGAGAACTTGTTTTGTTCTGATGAGTCCTGCTCAGCCACCCAGACCTGCTGGAGAATAAATATAGGGAACTTGTTTGTTCCGTTGAGTCCTGCTCAGCCACCCAGACCTGCTGGGAAATAAATATAGGGAACTTGTTTTGTTCCGCTGAGTCCTGCTCAGCCACCCAGACCTGCTGGGGAATAAATGTAGGGAACTTGTTATGTTCCGCTGAGTCCTGCTCAGCCACCCAGACCTGCTGGGGAATAAATGTAGGGAACTTGTTTTGTTCCGCTGAGTCATTCTCAGCCACCCAGACCTGCTGGGGAAGATGATGTTGAGACCTTCTCAACCTTCTAGACCTGCTGGGTAAGATGATGTTGAGACCTGCTCAACCTTCCAGACCTGCTGGGTAAGAATATCGGGAAACCTGTCCCATCCTGCTGAGACCTGCTCAGCCTTCCAGACCTGCTGGGTAAGATGATGTTGAGACCTACTCAACCTTCCAGACCTGCTGGGTAAGAATATCGGGAAACCTGTCCCATCCTGCTGAGACCTGCTCAGCCTTCCAGACCTGCTGAGTAAGATGATGTTAAGACCTGCTCAACCTTCCAGACCTGCTGGGTAAGAATATCGGGAAACCTGTCCCATCCTGCTGAGACTTGCTCAGCCTTCCAGACCTGCTGGGTAAGATGATGTTGAGACCTGCTCAACCTTCCAGACCTGCTGGGTAAGAATATCGGGAAACCTGTCCCATCTTACTGAGTCCTGCTCAGCCTTCCAGACCTGCTGGGTAAGAATATATATATGCCCCCACTTTCGTTGTAGGTGGGAGACAGGCATAAATTATTGCTCTGCGCATCATAAGGTGACTTAACTATCCCGGCAGAATGCCACACAAGGATTTCCAGTTAGATACAAAAGACTGGTCCCCTAATAATATAGGACCGGGAGATTTCCGGATGAAGGGGAATCAGACCGTGATTCAAAACGGCCATTTAGATCAACCTTATATGCTCAGGAATCCGGGTTCCTCCCTCATCGAAATCCGAATCGGTGTCTCCTAGATAATCCTGGTGATATCCGGGTCTACAACCCTCCATCAGAGGGGATTTACCAAAGTCTAGCCTGTTGTGAAGCCTAGACTCGGGATTATAGAAGCGCTGCAGGTGACCCAGCTCAATAAGGTGTTCAATTTCTTGCCCAAGTTGTCTACAGTCTTCCGTATCATGCCCAATATCGTGGTGATAGAGGCAGTACAGTTGATGGTTTCTTTTACAGATTGGTCCAGCGAGGGGCGGCGGTTCTTTTGCCAGGGATTTTTTCCTCATATGAGAAAGGATGTAAGCCTTAGAGGCCAGCAGAGAATTCCTTTCCTCACATCGGCTCCCCAGCCGAATCTTGACAGAACACATATCCTGCAACGGTGCCTTGCCTTTATTATTAACCTTTTTGCCACGTTTAAATGGCAAGGAGGCTTTCTGGGTATAACTTAAGCTCTGGCGGCTAGACTTTTGTTTTGGCCGTCTTGCCCCAGCCATAAACTCGGCCCGACGTCTGGGGGGAATAACCAGGCCAAGTGGGAGAATACTCCTGATGTTCCAGTGGGTGAGAATTACCGGAATGGAACCCACTGGAATTTGCTGCAGAGGCCTTTCCCTTTATCTCCCTTACTACAGCTTGGAAGACCTCTGGGTTTTGAACCACATAGCGAATGGCTCGCCTGTGTTCCTCATACGTAAAAGCCACGGGAGTTGAAGATTCCCCCGGCTCTGTTGAGCATTGATCTGTTTTTTGTTGAGAAGATTTTTGCCTCCTTCCAGATGTTAGGGGTTGTTTGGTCCCTTGACTATCTCTGTTATTCATCTTTCTCTCAATAGCTTCCTAAGATGGTTAGAAAGGCCTCTGAACAATCGTTAGAGAAAATTTTGAGTGGCTGTTTTCTGGGTTAAGGGACTTAGGGCCCTCCTTCTAGCGCCAAATGATGAAGCCGGATCTTCACCAAGGGTCAAGATGACCTCGATTTAACTTCGTCAGTTGACACAAAGAATCTATCGTCTGGAATTGATAATATGTAGCTGGAATAGCGCCAAATATCCTGCACAATGTAACACAGGTCAGAGGTCCCGGGGGGTTGGCCCCAGGAAAAACCCTCCGACACTCAAGTCAGTTTGGGCCATATCTCAATGAGATTATAATGTAAGGGGATGAGTTAAGATGTTCTCACAGTGTTTGCCGAAGAGCAAAGGGTGTGTGTATGTTGTTCAGTCTCTTTTTTTCCCTTCCATCTTTGTCTGGATCTCCTTACCTTTATAGATTTCTTTCTCACCCCCAAAACTCTGGTGATAGCTTGGGGAAGAAGCTTCGTTTAGGGCAGAGAGCCTAGGACGTTGTAGGTGTGCTGATGTGATCAGTAGTCCGACTGATGTGACTTAGTAGGTCGACCGTTGTGACCTTGGCGTGTTCAGGAAGGCTGAATTGCTGTAGTCGATTCATTGGAGAAGTATAGTTCGTTTGAGGGTCCCACGAAGTATTGTCGTATTGGGTTTATTTTGCTGTGGTACACAGCCGCCTTCTGCTGAAGAGCACGAGCTGCTGTGGTACACAACTGAGCCCTGCCGAAGTGCGTGACTTGGCCTTACCAAAATGCATGGCTAAGCATTGCCCAAGTGTAGTCCGACATGCATCATATACTACAGTTAATGCCGAGGTGCAAACCTTATTAGATTCCTTGATGTCATATGGGCGTCATGTTACCCTACTGTGCTGCTGAGGCCGGACAGCCGTTCTTAGGCACCAAGCCGCTGAACTGCAGTGCTTCAACATACTGGGCTTTTTAAACTGGTGACTGTTATTGACTAGCTGACGATCCGGGTATGGTTTATCATCTTGCATGAAATACATCTAAATATCTCGCATTCAGGGTTCATGGTAGATGAAGCTGGATCTTCACCAAGGATCAGAGATGATCCGAAATAAACGTCGTTAGCTCTTCTTGACTTGTGTATCCAAAATGATTCCTTGATGACCTGCACAGGGAAGCAAAGATCAGAGGTCCCGGGGTTATGACCCCGGGTTAAACCTTTGACGCTTAAGTCAGTTTGGGTCATTCTCACTGAGATATTTTTATGTTTGAAGAGTTTGAAGTGATCTCACAATTTTCGTATGGAGATTTTCTCTGTATTAGCTCTCCAAGAAGAAAGTTTTCGACCCCTGCCCTTCTCCCCCTTTCCTTGCCTTTATCCACTACGCCGTTACATGTGTCTGACCATTGATGTGATTGGAACGTGTGTCAGGTGGGCTATTTTGTTGTAGGTGTGCAGTATGATTGGATAGATACTTTTGCAAGTTGCCAAATCTGGGATATATGTAGAGTTGGCGATAGCCATTCTTTACACTGTAGCTCTGCCAAATATACTGTTGGGTCCCAGACGAAGCTTCCTTGAAATCTTGTTCTGATCTGGTTAAATTGCCAAGGGATGAACCTTCATGTGACATAGGCCGAGGTTGGAGCTCGGAGCTAAGGCAGAGCAGGAGTGTGTTCCTTGCTTGGGCAGAGGTGTAACACTTGTAGGCAGAGGTGCAACACTTGGTCCGACATGAAATCTAGCCGAACTAAAATGTAACCGACCTGAAGCACTTCAACGTTGACTGTTTGTTGACCATTGGGTAGTTTTGTCTTATCTCATAGTTGGGGTTTTAGGCTCATCATTTTGCCCCCAGATTTAGTGTGGCCGAGCTTACCGGCAAGGGCAGACAAATCTGTTTAGATAAGTTGGTGACGTGTCCATCTTTAATTGAGCCGTTATCCTCATTTAAATGAACCGTTCTCTTCATTTAATGTTGGCGGAAGTTACGAAGCGCCCAATAATTACTTTTCGGCGGTTGAGATAATCGAAAAATGGGAAAACGAGGCGTTGTGACTTTTCAACTTCTTCTCTATAAAAGATTGAATCTTTTTCCAAAAGGTTTTCCTTTCTTCTTTTATCATTTGCAATCCTTCTTCCTCAACTTTCCTTCTATTTGCATCTCCGGCAGAGTCTTCTTCTTCCTCAACTACAGCAATTCTTCCTCCTCAACATTCAAAAATATGTAAGCTTCATTCTTCCTTTCCTTTCCATGGCTATTATTGCTTTGTCTTCCTCAGATTCCCAAAATAGATCAACCCATTCTTATCCTGCTGATCTTGGGGGTAACGATGGAGGCCAATCTCCTCTCTTTGAGAGGACAGATTCTAACAAGGGCAACCGTCCTTTGAGGAGGTTGTGTTTGTTGGAATATAAAATGTTTTGATGATGTTAAAAGATGTTTTAAAGGGGCTAAAATAGAATTTCACACTTTGAGTTTGAAGCAAATTAAGAAAAACACACTGTGATGAATCTCTCACATGGATCGATTGACGTATACATCAGCCCCTCATGAAGGCACATGGATCGATCCATGTGAAGGTTGTAAAAGTTTGAAGCTCTCAGATCTACGTTGATCTCTCAATTAAAGGAGACGTCGATCGATCGACATCAATCTGGAACACATGGATCTCTCAGCCAAGGAGACGTCGATCGATCGACGTCAATCTGGAACACATGGATCTCTCAGCCAAGGAGACGTCAATCGATCGACGTCATTCTGGAGGACGTCGATCTCTCAGCACTGGCACGTGGATCGATCGACGTCCCCAGAATTAAAAATTTTTTGAACTATGGAACAAAATCCAAGGGAGATTTATGATGTTTTCTCTCTCCAATCTTACTCAAATTTCTTGTGGACTTTAACCCAACATACTACATGCTTCCTTGACTATTTTATCCATCTCTAAGATTCTCTAGGGTGGCTATTGAAGATCAAATCACTCCATAGGATGGCTAAAGACTATTTGGACATTATCTTGACATTTTGTGTAGATGAAGACATGGTGGAGAGCCTCAA
>AP025047.1:13208086-13281262 GCA_036186865.1 Eustoma russellianum
GAGGCTTGGATGAGGCAAATACACACTTTCAATATCATCTAGCTTCATTATTCATTGTTGTATAGTTCTCTCATATTTGTAAATTTGCTTAAAGCTTGTTAAGCTTTTCTTTGCTCTTCATTGTTGTATATTGAGAGATAGAGAGTCAAGCACAAGAGGAACCATAAATATTTGATCTCTTGCTTGTGCTTAGACTAGTAAGAAACTGTGAACCTTACTATATTTCTTCAACCCACTGTGAGAAGTTCTTGAGGGAACTTTGTTGAAGTTGTGAGTCTCGAGAAGTTATTCTTGCTAAGAGCTGTAGTTGCACAAGTATGATTTGTGCAAAAAGTTGCTGTTGTTGTTGCTTACACTAAGGTGTTAGTGTAAGTGTTGCTTTGGTTGTTCTTATTGCTTTAATAAGGAGAGTAGCTTTTGAAAATCCACTTTGGCAACAAAGTGGTAGTGGAGTAGAATCATTTACGATTCGAACCACTCTATGTCCGGTGTACACATTCATTGCATCTCATCTCCCATTCTTGCTTTGATTTTGAATTTCTTCTGAGTTGAGCCAAACAAGAAAATTCCGTAAAAATATCAAACACTCTATTCACCCCCCTCTAGAGTGTATTTCGAGCCTAGCAATTGGTATCAGAGCCTAACCTTGATTGCTTGGCCTATCTTTGCAAGTAGCAAGGTTAAGGATCATGGAAATGACAACCTCAACCTCAACCTCTTCATCTCACACTTCATCTTCTAAGCCTACTGCACTATTTTCCGGATCAAACACTAAAGCACCTATGTTTGATGCCCAAAATTATTCTTTGTGTAAATTTCGAATGATAAATCACTTGAAAGGCTGTGGATTTGATATATGGAGAGCCGTTGTCAAAGGAATTGAAGTTCCTATGATTACCAACTCAAAAGGAGAATTAATGTTCAAAGATAAGGATGACTACACCGACGAAGAGAAAATAAAATTTGCCATAAATGGCAAAGCATTCGATATTCTCTCAAGTGCTCTTACCACCACCAAGCTCATAAGACTTCAAGGTCTTGAAACATCTCATGAGGCATGGAAAAGGCTTGAAATGATAGACGAAGGAACTGAGCAAGTAAGAATGACCAAAAGACTCATGCTCATGAAAGAGTATGAGATGTTCGGAATGAAGAGCAGTGAGAAGATTGAGGAGACAATCAATCGATTCACACGAATAGTGGATCAACTCTCCATGGTGGACAAGAAAATCTCAAATGAAGATATTGTCTCAAAACTCCTCAACTCCTTGCCAAGAGAATGGACACCTAAAGTCACCGCCATCACCAAATCAAAGAATCTCAAGACTCTTACCCTTGATGAGCTATCCGGTAATCTTCTTACTCATGATATTCTTATTGATGAACAAAATAGGATGAACCCTATCAAGACCACACAATCATCACACAAAGGATTGGTGGTAGAGTCCGATGAATCGGATGAGGAAGTTGCCCTTCTAGTAAGAAAATTTAGAAGAATGGCAACTAGAAACAAAGCTCAAGCAAGAAAATTTTTCAAGAGACCACCTAAAGAAAAGGAAGCAAGTGAAAATTGCTATAAATATGGTCGACCCGGTCACTTCATTGCCGATTGCCACGTAAAAGAGCCGCAAAAGCAAGAGAAGAAGGTCTTTCCTCAAAACAAGAAAGCCCTCAATGCGGAGGTAACCACGTAGGATGATCTCCTTTCTGAATCGGAAGGAGAAGAGAGTGAAGATCAAGGTGTTGGACTTGTTGCAATAGTTGACAATCCAAATATTCAACATACTTGTCTTATGGCAATTGAAGATGATCTTGAGGTAAATTCTAATCCTTCAAATTTGCATGATGAAATAGGAGATTTGCAAGATGACTTTGAGAAATTGAATTTAAAATATAAGCATTTGAAGAAAGATTTCAAGAAATGCATCTTAGAAAATAAGAGCTTGCATGACAAGAACACTTTGATATTTCAAGAGCATGACATCATACTCACCATGCATAAAACTGTAGCTCTTGAAAATGTAGAAATTAGAAAAGAATGTGAGAAACTAAGGTTAGATTTGCAAAGAATAACAAATGGTAAAAATAATTTAAACATACTACTTGGAAATCAAAGAATTGGAAATGCTAAATCCGGTTTAGGATTTAATTAATCACATTTCTCCATTAAACCTAAGTCCTTAAAGAAAAAGGCAAACAATAGAAAAACACAAAAAAATTCATCACCTTCTAAACCAAAGCATGTACCCACTTGTTTTCATTGCAACAAACTAGGACATGTGAAGAATGCATGTAGAGCTAGATTTGAAGGCACATATGTTTGAAAGTCTAAGGGTCGACAAACTAACCCTAAAGGACCCAACCATCAAAGGGTACCAATGCATAAATCTTTTGGTTTTGTAGGCTCTAAGATAAATGGAGTAGCCAAAGAAGAAGGAACCAAATGGCTTATGGACAGCGGATGTTCAACACACATGACCAGAGACAAGACGTTGTTCACCAAGCTCAAGCTCTAAGATGGTGGGACGGTGCATTTTGGCAATGGGAGAGCCAAAATCCTTGGACATGGAGAAATTGATAACTCTTCTTTTACTATTAATAATGTACTATATGTAGAAGGGCTTAAGTATAATTTGATAAGTGTTAGCGAACTATGTGATGCTAATTTTCAAGTTGAATTTGTGAAAAGAAAATATGATGTGAAAAAGAACGATAAGATTGTTTTTGAGGCTATACGTAAAAATGATGTTTACAAATTTAGCACACATGATTTGATATAACAAAATGTTTCTTACCTAGTTTCCAAAAATGATTTGACTCAACTATGGCATAGACGATTTGGACACATTAGTTTTAAAATTTTCAAAGAGATTTGCAAAAATGAAAAAGCCCAAGGTCTTCCAAAATTAAATTTCAAAAATCATGGCTTATGTGACACTTGTCAAAAGGCAAAGTTTGTTAAAACAAGCTTCAAGCCCAAAAGTGAAATCTCCACCACCAAACCTCTATAATTACTTCATATGGATTTGTATGGGGATATTGGTACGGCAAGTCTAAGTGGAAAACATTACACCTTTGTGGTGGTAGATGACTTCTCTAGGTACACTTGGGTAATGTTCTTAGCTAAAAAGAATGATGCATGCCAAGAATTTATAAAGCTTTGTAGGAGATTAGAAAATCAAAGAGAAGACACAATTAAGGAAATTAGAAGTGATAGAGGTGGTGAGTTTGATGGAGAATTTCAAGAATTTTGTGTATCCAAAGGGTATGGACACAATTTCTCGTCTCCAAGAACTCCTCAACAAAATGGTGTTGCGGAAAGAAAAAATAGAAAATTCCAAGAAATGAGTAGAGCCATGCTAAACGAATTTGAGCTACCCAAATATTTTTGGGCCGAAGCGGTAAACACCGCTTGTCATGTGATCAATAGAGTGTATTTGAGACCATTTCTCAAAAAGACTCCTTATGAGCTTTGGAAAGGTAGAGTACCAAATATTGGTTATTTCAAGGTATTTGGTTGTAAGTGCTTTATACTTAACACCAAAGATAACTTGGATAAACTCAACTTCAAAGCGGATGAAGGAATCTTCATGGGTTATGCTCAAAATAGCTAGGCATTTAGAGTATATAATAAAAAGAGCATGAAATTTGAAGAATCAATTCATGTTAAGTTTAGTGAACTCATTGAGGATGAACCAAACATTAATGATGATGATAATGATGAAATAATTGAAGTAAGCCATATATAGAAATTTGAGAATCCAAAAGGTAATATTGTTATTGACCTTAGGATTGATCCCCTTGAACCTAAGGTTGAAGATGAAGAAGTAGGAGGAGATACATCAAATTTACCGGATTCATATAAGTATAGGAAAGATCACCCTAAAGAGTTAATATTAGGTGAATCTAGTCAAGGCATAATGACTAGGAGAAAATTCAATGAAAATGCCTTCATTTCACAAGTTGAGCCTAAAAATATAAAGGAAGCAATAAATGATGAAGATTGGGTATTAGCCATGCAAGAAGAACTAAATCAATTTGAAAGAAGCGATGTTTGGGAATTAGTTGCTAAACCTAATCATCATCCCGTAATTGGCACTAAATGGGTATTTAGAAACAAAATGGATGATAAAGGAAACATCACTAGAAACAAAGCTAGTTAGTAGCTCAAGGATATAGGCAAGAGGAAGGCATAGACTATGATGAGACTTTTGACCTCCGTAGCTAGGTTAGAAGCTATTAGGATGCTATTAGCATATGAATGCTATAAGGATTTCAAACTATATCAAATGAATGTGAAATCCGCATTCTTGAATGGAATAATTCAAGAAGAGGTGTATGTAGCTCAAACTCCGGGGTCTGAAAATCATGATTATCCAAATCATGTATTTAAACTCAAAAAGGCCTTTATGGACTTAAACAAGCTCCTAGGGCATGATATGATAGGTTAAGTAACTTCCTATTTGAAAATGAGTTTTCAAGAGGAAAAGTCGACACTACTCTTTTTATTAAAGAACAAGAAAACCATCAATTTCTTGTTCAAATTTATGTGGATGATATTATATTTGGTGCTATTAATGATTCTCTTTGTGAGCATTTTGCAAAATTAATGGAAGGAGAATTTGAAATGAGCATGATGGGTGAACTCAACTACTTTCTTGGTCTTCAAATCAAGCAAACTTAAGATGGAGTGTACATATCTCAAACGAAGTATACAAAGGATTTGCTCAAGAAGTACGAATTCGAGGATGGAAGAAGTGTGACCACTCCAATGAGCACAAGTACAAAGCTTGACAAAGACGAAAAAGGAAAGCCGGTTGAGGTAACCAAATATAGGGGTATGATTGGTAGTTTACTTTATTTAACCTCTAGTAGGACGGATATTTTTGCATGCTGTGTGCTTATGTGCTAGATTTCAAAGTATGCCTAAGGAATCGCATTTAGTTGTTATGAAACGTATCTTTAGGTATTTGAAAGGAACCTTGAACTTTCGATTGTTTTATCCCAAAAATGGTTGTTTTGATTTAAGAGGGTATAGTGACTCCGACTATGCCAGAAATCTTGTTGATAGAAAAAGCACCTTCAGAACATTCCAATTCCTTGGAGATTGCTTAGTCTCTTGGTTCTCCAAGAAACAAAATAGTGTGTCACTTTCAACGGCGAAATCCGAATATGTATCGGCCGCTTCGTGTTGTGCACAACTACTTTGGATGATCAACACATTAAATGATTACAATGTTAAGTTTGATAAAGTTCCCATTCTATGTGACAACACCTCAGCCATAAGTATAGCGCAAAACCCGGTACATCATAGTAGAACCAAACATATTAAAGTAAAGCATCACTTCGTAAGGGATTGCATTCAAAAAGGATTGGTATGTGTTGAATTTGTTCCAACCAATGACCAACTAGCGGATATATTCACCAAATCCCTTCCTACTGAGACATTTGAGTCCATTAGAACAAGATTAGGGATTATAAATAATGTTTAGAGGGTGAAAATTGAAAATTTCAAAAATCAGTATACATGGATCGATCCATGTCTCAAAATGAGAGATCCATGTATGTTGATCTCTGACGTCGATCGATCGACGTCGTCGATTTCTACCACTTTAAAAACTTCCAAAAATGCAAACCTCTCTCATTTCCACCTTCAACAATCGATTGAAACCTTAAGGACCTCTGCGTCTCCCTCTCCAAAAACATCCCTCTCTTCAATTTCATCTATAAATCAAGATTTCATCATCTCTACTCTTGATTCTTGATTTCTTCTCTTGAATCTCTCTATCCAAACCTAAAGTTTTCAATCTCTCAAGCCCTAATCTTTCCAACCATGTCTTCAAGAAGCAAGAACACAACCAAGAGGCCAAGATCTTCTAGGAATGGTGGAGAAGGATCAAGCAATCCTTCTCAAGGACAGACCTCTCAACCTAGAAGAAAGCAATCAATAGATGAGAGCCAAAGCCTAGTTCTTGCAGAGATCCGAAGTGGGTTAAATCTCTCCAACTTTTCTTGGGTCAAAACTAAAGAAGCCAAGGATGCTTTGACGGAACCTCTACCAACCAGACATGTAAGGTTTATCACTAGACATTCTCAAATATTATATGATAAATGGAAAGATGATGAGAGAGCCACTATCCCGCTCAAATTGCTTAGAATAAATGATATTCTAATCAATAAAGAATTAAGTCCTATCATTGAGTGGTTAGATGTTCAAGAATGGAGGAGTATTTGGGATGAGAGAGAGATGTATAAAATGTCCACTAGGTACACTAGACTTTTTTATGCAAATTTATGGGTTCAATACATAAATGGTCTTCCTTTGGCTTTGCATTCTATTATTGATTATCATCACATTAAATGGGATGTTGGAAAAATCTGTAGATTGATTGATGTACCCAATGAGGGGCACTTTGAGTTTGATGTATAGAAGTGGGATGTGGCTCGGTGGAGAGTCACTGAGGATGAAGTGAAGTCATTCTTAGGCTACCATCTCACTAAGAATACCAATGATATGCCCTTAGTTTATCGTACTCTTCTTGCCATTGTTACCTTTTGTATCAATGGTAAATCTGCTAAGGGGCCAAGTAACCTAGACTTTTACATTGCATATCGAGTCGCCAACCGTGAGAAGGTGAACTTCGGGGAGCTTTTTATGACCAATGTTATTGAGACCGCCACTAAACAAAACAAAGCTCTACCCTATAGTAACCTCATCTATAGGATGCTTGTAAAGTCGGGTATTAATGTGGACAACACGGATGTTGACGAAATCACGCACAAAGATTTTTATGATAAGGTAAACATCCAACAAATACTCAAAGCAAGAAAAGAAGCAATCAGAGGTCGAGACCAACCGGATGAAGCGGAAGAAGACGAAGGTGTTCCGGATGAAGCACCTATTCCTGAACCTGACAATCGAGAAGAAACTAGTGGGTTGAGCTCAAATGTTCCTGAACTTCAAGCTCAAGTCACTAGCCTTCAACAAGAGGTTGAGCTTCGAGGCAAGGTGACCTTGCACGAGTCAAGGTTTGCCAAGCTGAAGGCTAAATTGAAGGCGTACATTCCGGGCATCTCATTTTCTTCCGATGAAGACTAGCACTTCTTTGAGGTTGTGTTTTCCATGTTTATCATTCTAGTTTAGTATTTCATGGCTTATGTACTTTGCTAAAACTTGATTAGTTTTTGTTGATTAATGCAGTAGTATGTTTTTATATTGCCGTTGTTTTTGATGCTTTCAAAAAGGGGGAGAAAGTTATTAATCTTATTGACTTGAAGGTTATTGCTTATGAGCTAAATTGCTTGATGCTTGATGATTTACATATTCTTGGTTGAGGGGGAGAAATTTATGCATATTATGTGTTGGGAAATCCATGTTATGTGTTGAGAAAGTAATCCATGTTATGTGTTGAGAAATTGATGTATGTTGCATATTTGAGTTAAGAAAGTTTAGAAAATTGATGCATGTTTGGTTGAGGGGGAGCTTTTTAGTGCATAACTGTAAAAAGGGGAGTAGTTTGATATACTCATTGGAATTGTAAAATCATGTGAACATTGGTTGTTATGGAAAGTATAAAATGCATATACAAAGGGGGAGATTAAAATTTTCGAGTTTGCAACATCCAAATAGCTAAAATAAAGCAAAAACATCTTTTAAAATCTTGGTTTTGAAATCATCAAAAAGGGGGAGATTGTTGGAATATAAAATGTTTTGATGATGTTGAAAGATGTTTTAAAGGGGCTAAAATGGAATTTCACACTTTGAGTTTGAAGCAAATTAAGAAAAACACATTGTGAGACGTTAATCTCTCACATGGACTGATTGACGTATACATCAGGCCCTCAGAAAGGCACATGGATCGATCCATGTGAAGGTTGTAAAAGTTTGAAGCTCTCAGATCTACGTCGATCTCTCAATTAAAGGAGACGTCGATCGATCGACGTCAATCTGGAACACATGGATCTCTCAGCCAAGGAGACGTCGATCTATCGACGTCAATCTGGAACACATGGATCTCTCAGCCAAGGAGACATCGATCGATCAACGTCATTCTGGAGGACATCGATCTCTCAGCACTGGCACGTGGATCGATCGACGTCCCCAGAATAAAAAATTTTTTGAACGTTGGAACAAAATCTAAGAGAGATTTATGATGTTTTCTCTCTCCAATCTTACTCAAATTTCTTGTGGACTTTAACCCAACATACTACATGCTTCCTTGACTATTTTATCCATCTCTAAGATTCTCTAGGGTGGCTATTGAAGATCAAATCACTCCATAGGATGGCTAAAGACTATTTGGACATTATCTTGACATTTTGTGTAGATGAAGACATGGTGGAGAGCCTCAAAAACGTGGTCTACTTCATCTATCAATAGAAAAGGCTTGGATGAGGCAAATACACACTTTCAATATCATCTAGCTTCATTATTCATTGTTGTATAGTTCTCTCATATTTGTAAATTTGCTTAAGGCTTGTTAAGCTTTTTTTTTGCTCTTTATTGTTGTATATTGAGAGATCGAGAGTCAAGCACAAGAGGAACCATAAATGTTTGATCTCTTGCTTGTGCTTAGACTAGTAAGAAAGTGTGAACCTTACTATATTTCTTCAACCCACTGTGAGAAGTTCTTGAGGGAACTTTGTTGAAGTTGTGAGGCTCAAGAAGTTGTTCTTGCTAAGAGCTGTAGTTGCACAAGTATGATTTGTACAAAAAGTTGTTGTTGTTGTTGCTTACACTAAGGTGTTAGTGTAAGTGTTGCTGTGGTTGTTCTTATTGCTTTAATAAGAAGAGTAGTTGTTGAAGATCCACTTTGGCAACAAAGTGGTAGTGGAGTAGAATCATTTACGATTCGAACCACTCTATGTCCGGTGTACACATTCATTGCATCTCATCTCCCATTCTTGTTTTGATTTCTAATGAGCCAAACAGGAAAATTCTACAAAAGTGCCAAACACTCTATTCACCCCCCTCTAGAGTGTATTTCGGACCTAACAGCGTCTTGCTGGTGCACCCTCCATGGTTGCCCCTGAATCTATGGTGCCCCATGTCCATTGACAAAGGGGCACCCTCGCCCCCGGTGCAAGGCTCATTGTGCACTTTGAAAGCCACTGATCTTTTCCGTTTGTGCAAATCGTGTTGATAGGAATGTGTTTGTTCCTATGCTTCCTCTTCCCCATCAAATTGCTTATGATCCACCCGTAGGGTACGAGGCAGTTTATGAGGAATATTTCAAATCTGGGTTCATCCTTCCAATTCCAGAACCCCTATTCCATATTCTTGATTTTTACTGCCTTAGGTTGCCCCAAATCATGTCTAACGGTCTGAAAGTAGTCCTTAGTTATCTGCTCTAACTGAGAGCTCTTGGGGAGGAATTCGACCTCAAAGTTTTTAGGGGGATGTTTGTGTGCAAACACAAAGATAGCTGGTTCTATTTTAATAGGAGGTTTCCTAATAAAGAAGTTAACCATGCTGTCAACATCCCCACCTTTACTAAGAATTGGAAGGGTGGTTTCTTTTTCATCAAGAAGATAGGATTATCGGAGGGGAGTATTGGAAGTCCGGCGGTGCAGATAACTCAAGGCTAAGCGAAAAATTCTGCGATTAATCCTCCGAATTGCTAAACCTGTCACTGGCCGTAGACTGGAAAAAGGTGGACAGGTTGATTTTAAAAGCTGCTGACCTGGACCACTTGTGCATTGGTCCCAACTTTCGGACCCTCAGTTCAGCAGACTTAGAAGTTGTTCTTGGTATGTGTTGGATTTTTTGAGTATCCCTGATTTCTTTCGGTGTCTTCCAAGTGTTTTGATTGGTTTGTTGTTGAATTGGTATGAGCAATGGTGTCTGAGGCAATAGCCAAGTTGAAGAAGATGGCTCCCAGGAAGAGGTAGAGGACTGAGGAAGGGCATTCTTCCTCAGAACAGGACTCTGCCAAAGCTTCTTCTGAAATGCAGATGCCCCCTGCTGGGGCCACTCCTGTAGAAGTTGGAGTTCCAGGTAATATCTTGTTCTTTGCTGGTTGGAATCAGTCTACTTTCATGCTTTGGTTCAGCTCTTTGACCTTTGTTTTTTGTTGCAGCTGAAACTTCAACAGGTCCAGTTAGGTTGTAGACCAGATTCCTGTTCAGGCTGTAGCTCAGCCAATGGACATGGATGGGGGATCTGAGGCCCCCATCTTGGCTCTTCTTCCACCTTCCACCGAAGCTGAGGCGCCCTTGCCTCAGTCAGGATCTACTCCTTTGGAGAAAGGAGATGCTGGGGGGGCTTCCCAACAACATGTACATGGAAAAGCCCCCCAGGAGGAAGGAGAGCCTTCCCATGGGCACCGCCGAAGCCAGAGGACATTGGTGTTTTCTTATGCCGACTCTGCCACCAATCTAGGGATAGCTAGGAAGCTAACAGAGTTGTCGGTGCTGCCCAAGGATTGGGATTTTTTTGATCGCATGGATTGGGACTCAGCCATGAATTCATATTTGTGCAACTTATCCTTGGTAAGTTCTTTGAACACTTCTTACTTTCTCTGCTTGGTTACTTAAAGCCTTCTTGGACTAAGTATTTTGGTTGCTGTAGTACCGAGTTCAAGAGTACAATATACTCAGGCGAACTGAAGAGCTGTGCAAGATGGTCGTCCGCCTGAATGAGAATAACGCCAACTTGCGAAAGGCTAATGAAGAGTTGGCTGAGGCGGCAAAACCCAATAATACAAGGCTGGAAGAACTGGATGCAGAGGTGGAGGCGCTGAAATCCGAAGTGCTCTCCTTGTCTTCTGAAAATTCCAAACTTCTTGAAAGCAAAGAGGAAGCTGATGCTCAACTGGCCATCGCCCATTCCCAAGTGGATGAGATAAAGGAAGTGGTGACTAACATCAGATTAGTCACCACCAAAATGCAAGCTGATCTGGAATCCTGCCAGAATCAGCTCAACACTTGTGAGCATGAGCTAAATCTTTCAAAGAAACAAGTGTAGGAGCGAAAAGGCAAGGCTGAGCTGACTAAGCAACTAGAGGAAGAGAAAATAAGCAAAGCTGAGCTCATTCAGCAGCTTGAACATCAATTTCAGGACATTAAGAAGAAAGTCGTTGCTGAGTTCAGACAGTCGGATTATCTCTCAGATAACATCCTAAAGATGCAGAGCTCAGTGTTGACGGTTGGCCAAACATATGCAATAGACACCTGCTCCGAAGTTTATCCAGCCTTGGACAAGAATCATCCTCAAATTGCTGACCTCTACAACCCTGAAGCTGAGACGTTATTTGACAATCAGTTGGCGTTGTTCAAGAATGGGGCTGATATCCGAGATCTAGATGCAGATTAGAATAGGATTTTTTCTTATGCTTCTCAGTAGTTGTAATATTTTGTAAATTTTCTAATGAAAATTTTATTTCTTTCAACTTGTGTTCTTCAGCTTGTATTGTTCTTGTTTTTAGAATTCTTGCATGTAATCTCTTCATAGCACAATTAGCAAGTAATTGACCTCGGCTCTGCCAAACGTTTTAATCCACGCTTGACTTAAACTAAGATTAAAAGAAAAACTTCTTCATGGATCAAGTATTGGACCTCGGCTTCACTTAACCTTGGCTCTGCCAAAGATTAAAGAAAAAGTAGCATTTAACCTCGGCTCTGCCAATGGTTTCAAACAGCATACTTAGCTTCAGCTCTGATTAAAGAATGATCTATTCATAGCGCTAAGTGCTTGACCTCGGCTCTGCCAAGGGCTTTATACCGCCCTTATTAGGCCTCATTCCTGCTGAGTTTTTTCATAGTGCAAGATGAAAGTAAACCTGTCACTTCCCTTGAACAAAATGACTCCATAAGTCTGAACTAAAGTAAACATGTTACTTCATTTGATCCCACTAACTGTTAAGCAAGATGAAAGATAGAATTTTGCGAAATCTCAATACTGGCACTGCCATTAAAACATTGTTTTATTCAAATCTTCAGCACTGCTGATGGCTAGATAGACAATTTACACAATTTTTTCTAGACCTGCTAGTAGTTGATGAGGCTCATGTACACTGTCATGATTCATCTCGGCATCCCTTCATCGGGATGATTGTGAATCCTGTTCATAAAACTTTCGACCCTAAACGGGCCTCTGCCTCAGGCCTGCTGAGGTCTTTTAGGGATACTTGTCCCAAGTACATATCGCGACCTGCTCGGCTAACTCAGTCCTGCTATGGTGGAGCACTTGTAGGGAAACCTGTCCCAAATATATATCGAGTCCTGCTCGGCTGGCTCAGCCCTGCTGAGGTGAAGTACTTATACATCACTGATGTAGAAGTCTTAAATGTGCAGAATGTCAAGTTCTTGGTAATGTCTTGCCTTCCAAGGTTTGTAATTTGTAAGCTCTTGCTGAACGCACCTCGATTATACGATAAGGACCTTCCCACTTGGGGTTAAAAGTCTCAATTGGTGCTGCATAACTTGCTTCGTTATTGTGTTATACTAAATCTCCCACTTGATAAGATCTTGGTCGCACTCGAGAATTATAGTACTGAGCAATTAAATTTTTGTACTGAGCCATGCGAATGTGGGCTTGTTCCTTTTTTTCTTCCAACTCATCCAAATTCAAACGCAGCACTTGGTCATTCGTCTGAGGAGAGTAGTAATTTACCCGAGTAGAGCTGGAACCAATTTCATCTGGAATAACAGCCTCAGTGCCATAAACTAAGGAAAAAGGTGTTTTCTTAGTGGAGGTGGAAGGAGTGGTACGGTATGCCCATAATACACTTGGGAGTTCATCCACCCAACTTGTCCCAGTTTTGTGTAAACGCTTCCTCAAGCCATCCTTGATTGTCCTATTCGCCAATTCAACTTGCCCATTTGCTTGCGGGTGTATTACTGAAGTGAATCATTGTTCAATTTTGAGCTCAGCACACCAACTTTTGACGGGGTCGTTAGCAAATTTTTTTCTATTGTCTTAAATGAGAACTTGTGGAAGGCCGAAGCGACAAATGACATTCTTCCACAAGAACTTCTTTATCTGACCCCCAGTTATGGTAGCCAAGGGCTCTGCTTCCACCCATTTGGTGAAGTAATCAATGGCCACTACCAGGAATCTGACTGAACCTAGAGCTCAGGGCAGAGGTCCAACAAGATCAATTCCCCATTGCACAAAGGGCCAAGTACTTGCGATGGCAGTGAATTCTTGACTAGAAAAGTGAGATATAAGAGCATGGACTTGGCATGATTGACACTTCTTGACCAATACTTCTGCGTCATGACGCAGAGTGGGCCAATAATAACCATCAAGGTAGCATTTGCGTGCTAAAGATCGAGCACCAGAATGGCTTCCACAGATTCCTTGGTGCATCTCCCGAAGGGTGTAATCTCCCTCCTCTTCGGTTACACATCTTAACCAGGACTGTGAAAAAGACTTTTTATATAGGTGATCTTTAAAGAGAGCATACCTTGCCGCTTTTAGTCGTAGATGCCAAGCTGCTCGCTTGTCCTCGGGTTGAGTTCCATGCTGTAAGAGGTTGATTATCTCATCCATCCAAGTATTGCGATAATCAGCTCGCAGCACTTCATTGGCGTCAAAAGCACGGTGCTTCACTAGCTCCACCACGATCTTTTTTTCCAGAATGGTTGAAGTAGAGGAAGCAAGTCGAGATAGCGCATCAGCCCTTTTATTGGCCGACCTGGGGATATGCTCTATGCTGAAGCATTCAAACATCTGGCCGAGTTGCTGCAATTTAGCCAGATATCTTTTCACATTTTCTTCCTTAGCTTCATAATTCCCATTGATCTGAGAAACAACAAGCTGCGAATCACTTCAGGAAATGATTTGCTCTGCCCCCAACTTCCTCGCGAGGCCCAGTCCTGCTATTAAGGCCTCATACTCTGCTTCGTTGTTTGTTGCCTCAAAGTCAAAACGCAAGGCATATTCAAACTCTTCCTTGTTGGGGTTGATTATTAGGAGACCTGCTCCACATCTATCTTTGGAAGAGGATCCATCAATATATAAAATCCAATCATCTGGGGGATAAACCTCTTCTTCTAAGGATATTCCCTCAGCCAAGAAGTCTGCTAAAGCTTGGTCTTTGATCGAAGTTCTTGATTTATACTGAATATCGTATTCAGCAAGCTCCACCGCCCATTTTGCCGCTCGTCCAGAAGTGTCTGACCTTGTTAAAATTATTTCAGGGGCTAGTCTGTCACCACTATGATGGGATGAGCTTGCAAGTATGACCTGAACTTCCTTGCAACCACTATGAGTGCCAATACCACCTTCTCAGCATTGGGATATCTTACTTCAGGTCCATTTAGAATTTTGCTCGCGAAGTAGATTGGCTTCTGCACATTATCTTGCTCACTGAGTAGGACTGCACTCACTGCTTGTTTGCATGTAGACAGATACACATAGACCACTTCTCTAGGCAGAGGTGAGGTTAACATCGGCACCTCGGCCAAATGGGACTTCAGCTCATCAAAAGCTTTTTGACACTGTTCATCCCATTGGAAATCAGTCTTCTTTTTCAAGATTTAAAAGAAAGGAAGGGATCTTTCGGCAGACTTGGACAGAAACCTGCTCAACGCTGCAATTCTGCCTGTCAACCTCTGCAATTCTTTAATATTGATGGGTGGATGCATTGTCTGTAAGGCCTCAATCTTGGCAGGGTTAGCTTGCACCCTTTCTTTGGAGACCATGTACCCTAGAAACTTTCTAGTGCGTACCCCAAATATGTACTTTTTCAGATCCAGTCTCGTGTGTGAATCCCGCAGAACAACAAAAACTTCTCTTAAGTTTTGAATATACTGATCAAGAGACCTGCTCTTTATGAGCATATCATCTATATATACCTCCATTATTCGGCCAATTTGTTCACTGAACAAAGAATTGACCAAACGCTGGTAGGTAGCCCCAACATTCTTCAATCCAAACGGCATGGTTACATAACAATAAGTATCTGACTCTGTTATGAATGAAGTTTTTTCTTGATCTTCCTTTGCCATGACAATTTAGTGATAGCCTTTAAAAGCATCCAAAAAATCAAAGATCTCATGCCCCAAAGTTGAATCCACTAACCTATCAATCTTAGGTAGTGGATAACAATCTTTTGGACATGCCTTGTTGAGGTCAGTGTAATCTATGCACATCCTCCATGATTCATCTGGCTTGGGGACCACCACTGGGTTAGCCAACCAGATTGGGTACAGAATTTCCACGATAAACTTTGCAGCAAGGAGTTTCCTGACTTCTTCTGCAATTACTTTAATCCTCTCTAGAGCAAAATCTCGCTTCTTTTGCTTTATTGGTTTCATCTGAGGGTCAACATTTAGCCTGTGCTCAGCCAAACGTGAGGGGATCCCAGGCATATCTTCGGCAATCCATGCAAAGATTATTGAAAATTCTCTCAGCAGAGCCTGAAGCTGAGTTAACAACTCAGTCGGCATCCAGGTCCAAAATTTTATATCATTTTCAGATAGGCTTGGATCAAGGATGAAGTCTTGAACTGCATCTCTGACTGTAACCGTTCTTCCGCTGAAGGTACCAGTTCATCAAGGCTGACCTGTTGCACTGCCTCATTGATTTGAGTGGCGACGATGTAACAACTCTATGCCACTTGTATGTCACCTTGGATTGACACCACCCCAGCTGGGGTAGGAAACTTCATGCTAACATGCATAGGTGACACAATAGCCTCCAAAGTCACTAAGGCTGGCCAACCTAATAGAATATTGTATGCTGACCTTTCTTTGATCACCACGAATTCTACCAACAGACAACGGTAGGCTGGGGGTTTACCAAAGCTGCAACTGAGTGTGACCAGTCCTGCTGGCCAAACTGCACCGCCAGTGAAACCATACAGTGAAGTGGTGACTCGCCTATATTAAAGAATCTGATAGGCCTAGCTGTTGATATACAATGTAGTACATCACATTTACGGCACTGCCGGTGTCCACATATACACGTCGTACTTCCAAAATCTTGTCTAAAGCTAAATGTGTACACAAGTCTATTACTAAACCTGTGTTGTTGGAGTCAAGTGGAATGAGATCTTCTGGCCCATAAGTCAGCTCCTTAATTAAGTTAGCTCTCTTAGTTGGTGGACCAGATGAGGTTCCCGCCAAGCTGGATTCACCTTGGTTTGGATGAGGTGGTCCTCCAGAGATGGTATAAATAATAGAATTGACCTGGGGCTGACCTGCAGCCCCACGTCTGCCTTGCTCCTCATCATCATCCGACCTACGGTGTCGAGGTGGAGACTCAGGTCGGCATTTATCCTTCTGGAGGTTTTTATGGAAGTCCAAGGCGTGAATGAGGGTCAGAAAATTGCTTCAAATGACCCTGCTCTATTAGCTGCCGAATATCCTGAGCCAACTGCCTGCAATCTTCTGTACCGTGCCCAATATCTCTGTGATATCGGCAATATAGTTTAGGGTCTCTCTTCTCCCTTGGCCCATTTAAAGGCTTAGGATCAACCCTTAAACCATCTTTTTCTATGATGGACAAGATTCTATCTTTAGAGGCCAAAAGGAGCAAACCCTCTTTGTCTCCTTTACCTTGTCCCCCCATTTAATCAAACGCACTGCGCCTTTCGCGGTTCTTTCCATCACGCCGATCTTCTTTTGAGTGGTTAGATCGACCTTCTTGCCGAGCCCCCTGCTCGGCCTCTCTTTTTAACCTGTTTGCCTCTTCACCTTGGACAAACTGATGAGCTTTCCCCAAGCATTCTCTCAAGGTTGTGGGCCCCTCCTCAGCCAATTGAGAAAAAAGACGTCTAGCTCGGTGCCCATTGATAAAGGCTGCTGCCTTGACACCCTCATTTCTGTCACTGACCTACAGTGACTCATCCGAAAAGCATTGCATATATTTTAGCACTGACTCATCTGGACCTTGTCTCAAGGTCATTAACTGTGAAGAGTTCTTTACGAATGGCGTGCTTGATACGAACTGAGATTTAAATTTCTCCACCAATTGTTTGAAAGATCCCACTAACTTGGATGGGAGCTCTTGAATCCATCTCCTGGCCTTCCCTCGCAAATACATCGGGAAAGTCTTGCAACGCAAGGGATCTGGGACATTTTTCAGACTCATCGCAGTTTGGAACTGAAAAAAATGTCCGTTGGGTCTGTTGTCACATCGTAAGTATCCATGTTTGGCACCTTAAAACTATCTGGCGCCAAATACTATGCAATATCCCAGGAAAAAAGATTTTCCTGGACTGCCTGCACAAACTATTGCCGATGCTCCTCATAGTAGGTCCTTGGCTTACGAGGACCTTCATCTTCCTGTGGGATACTCTTGAGAGATCGAGACCTTACGCCCAGGCGCTGTCTGGCCAAAGGCTCTGATTCTACTGTTGGGGCCTTGAATCTGCACCGCCTAGCATCCGCCATGAAACCTCAAGGAGGTCAAGAAGATTGTTGATATGATACTTCTTTAGAGCGTCGAAGAGGGATACCTTCTTCCATATCTTCAACCTCAGTACGTTTACCCTTAAGCTGTTCCACTACAACTTCAAACATTTTCAGATTTTCAGCGACATATTTCATCGCCTTTTCTCGTTCCTCAAGTGATATTTTTGGAGTTGGATGATGTTGCTAAGGTTCACGAAAATCCTGTTCTGGGACACCTGAACGAGTAACCATTCGTCGCTGCGAGTTGGATGACTCCCCCAATCCTTCACGCATGCCTCTAACCATTGTAAAATGTTGGCTGTTTCAAAATTTTTCACAAATCTTTTACTGGATCGGAAGTTCAGGCCCTCCTTCTAGCGCCAAATGATGAAGCTGGATCTTCACCATAGATTAAAGATGATCCGAAATAAACGTCGTTAGCTCTTCTTGATTGTGTATCCCAAATGATTCCTTGATGACCTGCACAGGGAAGCAAAGATCAGAGGTCCCAGGGTTATGACCCTGGGTTAAACCATCTGCCGCTCAAGTCAGTTTGGGTCATTTTCACTGAGATGTTTTTATGTTTAAAGAGTTTGAAGTGATCTCACAGTTTTTGTATGGAGATTGTCTCTGTATGAGTTCTCCAAGAAGAAAGTTTCCGACCCCTTCCCTTCTCCCCTCTTCCTTGCCTTTATCCACTGCGTCGTTACATGTGTCTGACCGTTGATGTGATTGGAACGTGTGTCAGGGGGACTATTTTATTGTAGGTGTGCAGTATGATTGGATGTGTACTTTTGCAAGTTGTCAAATCTGGGATATATGTAGAGTTGGCGATAGCCATTCTTTACACTGTAGCTCTGCCAAATGTACTATTAGGTCCCAGACGAACTTCCTTGAAATCTTGTTCTGATCTGGTTAAATTGCCAAGGAATGAACCTTTATGTGACATAGTCCGAGATTGGAGCTCGGAGCTAAGGCAGAGCAGAAGTGTGTTCCTTGCTTGGGCAAAGGTGCAACATTTGTGGGCAGAGGTGCAATACTTGGTCCGCCATGAAATCCAACCGAACTGAAATCCAACCAAGCTGAAGTACTTCAACGTTGACTGTTTGTTGACCATTGGGTAATTTTGTCTTATCCCATAGTTTAGTGTTTGAAGTGATCTCATAGTTTTCGTATGGAGATTTTCTCTGTATTAGCTCTCCAAGAAGAAAGTTTCCGACCCCTTCCCTTCTCCTCCCTTCCTTGTCTTTATCCACTACGTCTCGTTACATGTGTCTGACCGTTGATGTGATTGGAACGTGTGTCAGGGGGGCTATTTTGTTATAGGTGTGCAGTATGATTGGATGGGTACTTTTGCAAGTTGTCAAATCTGGGATATATGTAGAGTCGGTGATATCCATTCTTTACACCATAGCTCTGCCAAATGTACTGTTGGGTCCCAGACGAAGCATTCTTGAAATCTTGTTCTGATCTGGTTAAATTGCCAAGGGATGAAACTTTATGTGACATAGGCCGAGGTTGGAGCTCGGAGCTAAGACGGAGCAGAAGTGCGTTCCTTGCTTGGGCAAAGGTGCAACATTTGTGGGCAGAGGTGCAACACTTGTGGGCAGAGGTGCAACACTTGGTCCGCCATGAAATCCAGCCAAACTAAAATGTAACCAAGCTGAAGTACTTTAACGTTGACTGTTTGTTGACCATTGGGTAGTTTTGTCGTATCCCATAGTTGGGGTTTTAGGCTAATCAATGGTTTTTTCCGAGTAAAAGGCAAAATTTTATATCGGGGAGCAAATTAATTTTTTTTTTTGTTGTCTCATCCCGAAGTAAATTCGCCATAATATTATCTATGTAGGTGTCATTTAGCCTAATAAATGAATCATCAATCTTGGCTACCAATAAAAAAACTGTGCTGCATGATATTGGGCCTCCCAATTTTCCACACTCGTCTACATTGATATATTCATATTAAAGCTCCCGTCCAAGTTTCTTCCAGAAAGAAAAAAAAAGAAAGAAAAAGCTAGAGTCCAAGTCAATTTCGACTAATCGAGAAAAGTTGCAATCACTCATTTCATCTACATTTTTATTTTTCTTTGACGCATCTTCATCTATGAACTTATGAAAGACTCAATGTTTACCTAGCCAACAGTAAGGACAAAGAATTTCATGTACATGCTGCAAAACGTAGCTAAGTTGCAATTTGGATAATGAATTGCTTATCACGTGGTGTTGGTTCGAAATCTGAGACAACTGCAATGTGGATATTTCATTGCTGTGTGAGTCATAAGTTTTTGAGCTAATTAGGATGGGAATGATGACTTAGTTTACCGTGGATACCTTGTGGACATATCTGCGTATGATAACCTTACCTAAGAAACCGCTAATTTGTATCATCTACAAACTTATTGAGACTAGAAAGTTGGAAACCTCCATTACATAACACTCCAAGAATTTCAATGTACATAATTAAAAATATTTCCAATAGCCGCCAATCTCAAATACCAAACAGAATTAGCCAGTAGTAATGACAATCCGTGTTGTCCCAATCTTTAGTTTTCCAACCCTCTTAAACTCAATAGGGTTCTGTACAATTACGAGAAGTGACAGCGGCAGACTTTTACAAAAAGAAAATTCTCATTTTTCTTCGTAAAGAAAGATGGCGCAAACGAAAGAGATACGAAAGCCTACGTGTTTATATAATTCCAAGTCATTCATATATAAATTCCAAGTTAACTAATAATATTGGCATAGTGCTATATGAAACGATAGAAGCCAATTTCTTTAACCCTTAAACCTTTTTTTTATTATTGTTTATTGCTCATACTCGGATATTATAATTGGACTTAAAAAATATCAAGGGTACTTAGAAGCCTCTTGCATGGATTAGCATATTTATCTTGCTCTTAGGGCATAGTTCAGTTAATATTCGGGTTGAGATTTGCTCAAAGAGATCAAGTGTTTGATTTCAGGTACACGCACAGTGTGAGTGTTCCTCTGCTGTTCGGCCTGGTTTGCAGGGGACATCTTGTGTAGGTCACTGTGTAAGATCTAGGAGGCGGCTGGGCTCCTGATTTGCATCCTCCACACATGCTTCTTGGGACTGAGCCAGTAAAAACCTGGGGGTGATAGATTTCACCTTAATCATTTATCTTACACGGAAAATAACTGCTCTCTTGTTTCACTTTCATGTTCAGTATTAGTTCTTCAGTATCAGCATGAAGTCGGTGATATTCCTCGAGCAGGTAAATAGCAGGGTAAAACGTACGTCTAACGTGTAGGGTACTAATTAAGGGCCAAAAAATCTAATATAGAAAAGTAGAAATTTGATAATATGATATATAAATATGAGGTAAATATTAATGTGTCAACAAAGATTAATCTGTTTTAAATTAACGAAGACAAAAGCTCGATTAATTGGCATTCAGTAGTACTTGCACATAATAACGTCAGTAGATCCGAACATACGTTAGGCCTAAAATCATCATATGTTTATAATTTATCGAAAGCGATTATACTTTGTGAAAGTTGATAACATTTCGTGGAGCAAAAGACGAAATCCCTCGTCCTGGGGCTGCCAATGCTCCAGCCCTAAGGAGCACTGTAGAGGATGCATACGCAGTGACCCATACAAAGTGTCCCATGCAAATCAGGTCTTCGGCCTAGTACCAGTGCAACACCCACACTGTGCGTGTCTCTAGAATCGAACTCTTGAAATCTTGGAACAAATTTCAACTCGAGTACCAACTGGACTATATTCTGCGTCAAGTTGGTAACATTTCTTGTTTTAAGGTTTTTCTTCTTGCATGGAATGCTGAAAAGGAAAATCTGATGTGACAAGAATAGGTAATCATGACGTGTATATGAATGCATCGCACTAGAACCAAATGAAGAATGGAATTGATTTTTTTTCTTTTATTTTGATTAATAGTGCTGGCAATCCGTGTTTTCAATGTCAACTGTGTATCAAGATTGTTAGAAATTTCCATATTTTTGTTCCAGTCAATACTATAGTATATTTATCTGATATTTAAGAACCTAAAATTTCAGCCAATGAAAAGTAGTTTAAAAGGATAAAGTTGGCCCAAGTTTTAAACAAACCAATCTTGATTTACTCCTTTTAAAAGCTTCATTCTGTTATACTCCTACTTAAGAAACCGAATCTCATCATTTAATTATGGAAAAAATATTTGATGGCATAGTTATTGTACCAACTGCTATATTTATTTGGTGTAACTTCTCCCTGAACATCTGACCATGCGGCTATATCACTAGACGGGATATGATTACCTGACCGTCCAAGAAGTGCGGTGACGTGTGACCGCAAGACACGTGGCAACAAGGGAGGTGATGAGGCTAGATGCGGGTAACCTTCATCTAGCCTCACCACCCTCTTGATGCCACTTGTCGGACGGTCACAAAGGGAATGAGAAAAGTGAGGGTTATAGGATCACAACCTATCACTAGATAGTAGGTGGGAACTTATACGTCCAACCATGTGACACATGTTCAAGGACGACATAGCACTTATCTTTACATATGTGATACGTCCACTTACGCAGGTGATAGAAAAACTTATAAGGAAAACATATCACTTACTATATGAGTCATATTAATCTAACAACAACAATAATATTACACCATTGTTTTAGAGGCTTCCGTCTATGATGAAATATAAAAGGTCAGATGTATGTAACTATATCCATACGTTAGAAAATACAGAAATTGTTTTCTTATTACGTATAATGAAATCCTTTATGGACATTGACGGATTGGCTCATAAGCTAATTTGGTATTATTATAGACATGTAATGGGCTTCGCTACGGCATACAGCCAAGCATACCAACTGCATTTGGGTCAATCTTTACCTGGAGCAGAGCATAAACCTATTAACGTCGGCTTATCTGTCAGTCGCGAACATGCATTAGGTCATAAAATCATCATATTTTTATAATTTATCAAAAGCGATTATACTTTGTGAAAGTTGGTAACGTTCCTTGTTTTAAGGTTTTTCTTCTTGCATGGAATTCTGAAAATAGAAAATCAGATGACAAGAATAGGTAATCATGACGTGTATATGAATGCACTAGAACCAAAGGAAGAATGACATTGTTTTTTTTCTTTTTTTTTTTGGTTAATAGTACTGGTAATCCGTGTTGTCAATGCCAACTGTGTATCAAGACTTAGAAATTTCCAAATTTTTTGTTCCAGTCAATATTATATTACATTTTTCTGATATTTAATAACCTAAAATTTCAGCCAATGAAAAGCAGTTTAAAAGGATAGAGATGAGATATCAAGATTAAACTGATTTAGGTTCGAACCTCTGTAAATGCCGTGTCCTTTTACACCATGTATTTTATAGTATTTTTATGTTTCAAAACATAAGTCTATTTTGATTTTTTTATTATCTAGTATTCTTTACATGTTGAAAAATAGACTTATATTTTAAAATAATATCCACCACATAATATCACATAATATAGTAGTTTATTACTTGTGTCAAGAAAAAAAATAAAATTTTATGCATATGGACAGGGACGGATCTAAGGTAGGGCATTGGGGGGTACAAGCCCGCAGTACTCTTCTATAATTGTATTTTAAGTCTAATGATATCTTAATAAATTTTTGTTACGTGTATATAAACTTTTTCACAAATAATTTTTCATGGTCTTTTAGCGTTTCATTCTTTGACGTATTCAATATCTAAGGTGGAGGTACTATAGATGATAAACCATAATTAAATCGTCTGTTAGTCAACGGAAGTCAACAGTTTAACTCCAGTAGCTCAACACTCGAAGTACTGTAGTTCAGCAGTTCAGCGCCCAAGCATGGATGTTCAGCCTCGGCTGCACCTCAGCAGGGCATCTGGACGCTCTTATGACATTGAAGAATATGCCAAGGTTTGCACCTTGGCATCAACTTCAGTTTATGTTCAAATGCCGCACTTCAGATCACTTCAGCGGGATAAGGCCAAGTCATGCACTTCGGCAGGGCCAAGTCATGCACTTCGGCAGGGCCAAGTCATGCACTTCGGCAGGGTTCAGCTGTGTACCACAGCAAATGAACCAAGTACGATATTACCTTGTGGGACCTTCAGACAGAGGTGCAATTCGAATATAGTGATTACAGTTGGGTATTCTTGCTGAACACGCTAAGGTCATAACAGCCGGCCTATTAGTCACATCAGTCAGACTACTGATCACATCAGCAGACCTACGGCGCTTTAGGCTTTCTGCCCCAAGCAAACATCCAATCCACTACCTACTATCAGAAGCCACAAGCGGAAAAAAAATCTATAAAGGCAAGCCAACTAAGACAAAGAAAAGGACCCAGGATCTCAATCCGGAATTCATACATTCATACTCAAAAGCAAATCCATATTCTCTACTCCTCGGCACATACTGTGAGAAACTCCTAACTCGCCCTTTGAATTATAAATCTCAGTGAGATATGGCCCAAACTGACTTGAGCGTCGGAGGGTTTTTCCGGGGGCCAACGGGGGGGACCTCTGACCTGTGCTTCTTTGTGCAGGATATTTGGCGCTATTCCAGCTACGCATTCTCAATCCCAGTTAACAGTTCTTCACTTTAACTGAAGAAGCTAATTTGAGGTCGTCTAGACCCTTGGTGAAGATCCGGCTTCATCATTTGGCGCTAGAGGAAGGGTCCCTTAACCAAGAAAACAGCTACTCAAAGCTTTTCTAACGATTACTCAGAGCCTTTCTAATTGCCCTTGGAAGCTATTGAGAGAAAGATGAGTAAAAAAGATAGTCAAGGGTCCAAGCAACCTATGGCATCCTTGAGGAGCCAAAGGTCTTCTCAGCGACAAACTGAGCAATGCTCTACGGAGCCAGGAGAATCCTCAACTCCCATTGCCTTCACATATGAAGAGCACAGGCGAGCCATTCGCTATGTAGCTCAGAACCCAGAGGTCTTCCAAGCAGTAGTGAGGGAGATGAAGGGGAAGACCTCTGCAACAAAGTCTAGTGGGTCTCTTTCCAATAACTCTCATCCACTGGAGCACATGGAGTATTCTCCCAACCGGCCTGGTTATTGTCCCAGACGACAAGCTGAGTTTATGGGCGAGGCAAGACGGCCAGAAGAAAAGTCTAGCCACTAGAGCTAAAAGTGTAATCAAAAAGTTTCCCTGCCTTTCAAGCATGACAGAAAAGTTGACAATAAGGGCAAAGCACCGTTGTAGGAAAGGTGCTCTCTCAAAATTCGGTTAGGAGGCCGAGGAAAGGAAAGAAACTCTCTGCTGGCTTCAAAAGCCCATGTTTTTTCCTACATGAGGAGAAAATCACTAGCAAAAGAACCACAGCCCCTGGCTGGACCAATCCACAAAAGAAACCTTCGACTGTACTGCCTTTATCATCATGATATTGGCCATGATACAGAAGATATAGGTAGCTCGAGCAAGAGATTGGGCGTCTTATTGAGCTGGGTCACCTACAACGTTTTTATAATCCGAGGTCTAGGC
The DNA here is from genome assembly GCA_036186865.1 of Eustoma russellianum. Taxonomy (NCBI): domain Eukaryota; kingdom Viridiplantae; phylum Streptophyta; class Magnoliopsida; order Gentianales; family Gentianaceae; genus Eustoma; species Eustoma russellianum. The sequence goes on from AP025047.1 coordinate 13,232,904, forward strand.
TCCACAATAGGCTAGACTTTGGTGGACCTCCTCCAAATGAAAGTTGTAAACCTGGGCCTCATCAAGGTTTTCTAAGTGACGAGGATTCAGATCCTGATGAAAGCGTTTACGGGTTCCTGAGCACATAAGGCTGATATAACAGCAGCCATACCTGATCCAATTGAATCATGGTTTATCTCTTCTGGGGTTCATCCTGTATCTTATGGCTCAGCCTTATGTTATCCGAGGATCAATTTCTTATACTCAACTGGATATTCTTATTTGGCATTCAGCCAGGAAAAGTTAAGTCACCTTATGGGTCGCGAAGCAATAAATTATGCCTATCTATCACCCACGGCGAAAGTGGGGGCATATATATCTTTACCCCAGCAGGTCTGGGAGGTTGATTAGGTCTCAACAGGATGGGACAGGTTTTCCGATTATCTTTACCCCAGCAGGTCTGGGAGGTTGAGCAAGTCTCAACAGGATGGGACATGTTTCCCGATTATCTTTACTCCAGTAGGTCTGGGAGGTTGAGCAGGTCTCAACATTATCTTTACCCCAGCAGGTCTGGGAGGTTGAGCAGGTCTCAACATTATCTTTACCCCAGTAGGTCTGGGAGGTTGAGCAGGTCTCAACAACGGGATAAGTTCCCTATATTTTTACCTCAGTAGGTCTGAGAGGCTGAGCAGGTCTCAACAACGGGATAAGTTCCCTATACTTTTACCTCAGTAGGTCTGAGAGGTTGAGCAGGTCTCAACAACGGTTTAAGTTCCCTATATTTTTACCTCGACAGGTCTGAGAGGTTGAGCAGGTCTCAACAACAGGATAAGTTCCCTATATTTTCACCTCAGCAAAACTGAGGGATTCAGCAAGTCTCAACAATGAGACAAGTTTGCCTATATTCTAGCTCAGCAAAGCTAAGAAGGTTGATGAAAATCGGACAATTTTTCCCATGTCTTAAAATTCATCAAAACCCAGCAGAGCTGAAGAGCCAAGTATGAAAGCTGAAGGTTATTACTTCGGCGAAAAGTCAGCATACAAAAAATACTCTTTTGGCTGAGCTGAAGACAAATACTTGCATAAAGCAAGTGAAGCTTTTGATAAAGCTAAAGACAAATATTTGCATAAAGCGAATAAAATTGAAACTTCGCAGTGCGGAAGACAAATACTTGCAAGCTATCAGCCTAGAGCAAGTTGAAGCCAAATATTTGCATAAAGCAAATAAAACTTTGCAGTGCTGAAACACTTGCAAACTACGAAAAAAAGAGCAAGCAAAACTTCACAAAGCCAAAGACAAATATTTGCAGACAAAGAAAGCAAAAACTTCACATGCTGAAGACAAAAGCAGAAGTTGAAGAGCAAAAGTTGGGAAAAATGGATTTTCATTGAAGTACAAAATCTATTACCACTGCAGCTATCTACAGGAAAAATCCTATTATACTTTCCAGCTTCTTCATTCTCTCTAAGATCAACCCCACTCTGGAACAGAGCAATTTGGTTTTCAAGTAGGTTCCCAGCCTCAGTGTTGTATAGCTCGGCAATATGAGGATGGTTCTTGTCCATGCTGGGGCAGACTTCCGAACAAGTGTCAATTGCCCAAGTTTGCCCAACAGTAATTGTTGAGCCTTGAATCTTCAAAAAATTTCCGGTGAAAAGCTCAGACTGTCTGATCTCAGTGATAGTTTTCTTCATCTCCTCAGCCTGAAGTTCAAATTGCTAAAGGAGATCAGCTTTACTTTTCCTCTGTGCCTCCAGTTGCTGGTACAGCTCAGCCCTGCTATTGGACAATACTTGATCAAAATTACTGATTTCCTTTTGGTAGAACTCCAGTTCAGCCTGAGCCTTGGAAGAAGCTAACTCAGTGCTGGCTAATGTCTCTTTCAGCTCAATCATTTGGGATTTGGCATCAGCCAGCTTAGCGTCAGAATCTCGCTTCTCAGCATAAAGCCTGAAGTTCTCCTCCAAAAGTGAGGCCAGCTTAGAATCTGAATCCTGCTTTGCCATCTGAAGCTTAGAATTGTCTTCAGTAAGTGTGGCAACTTGTGACTTCAGATTGTTCACCTCAGCCTCCAGCCCAGACAACTTTGTGCTATTCGGATTTGTCATCTCAGCTAACTCATCATAAGCCTTTTTGAGGTGGGCATTGGTCTCAGAGAGTTTGAAGAACCTGGTATGAAGCTCTTCAGCTCGTCTAAGAATGTTAAACTCTTGGACCCGATACTGCAAAAGTCAAATTGGTTAAGAAAAAGCCTGAAGGACCAAGTTAAAAGATGTAAAATAGAGGGAAGTCATACCAGGGCCATATTCCTCGCGAATGATTTGAATGCAGTACTCCAGTCCACACTGTCATACGTCTGCCAATCCTTAGGTAGTATTGACATTTTTGTCAATTTCCTAGCTATTTCAGGATCTTCAGCAGAGTTATTATAGCTGAACTCCATTGTCCTTTTCTCCCGCTGCGGTCGGGAAGAGGGTTCCCCCTCCGTTGTATTCTTTGCAGAAGATTCTCCTTTGGGTGCGTTTACTTCGGAAGGTTCCTCTCAAGATCCTTTCCTTTGGGGGGTTACCCTTCCAACGTTTTCACCTCAGAAGGTCCTTCCCCAGAAACGTTTACTTCAGGGGCCTCTCCTAAAAGATCAAGGGAGGGCACGGCCTCATCAGCAGCCCAACCTGGGGGAGGTACATTCTCCTCCTCAGCAGCAGGAGAAGAAGGAATTAAGATGGGGGCATCAATTTCCCCATTCCCGTCCCCAGGTTGAGCTGAGGTTGAAACAGGAACCTGGATTTCGGCTTGGGGAGGATTATCAGAAGTTTCAACTGGAAAGGAAAAATGTTCAAATGATTACATAGGAAACAAACATGTCCAAGACTAGTGCAGGGCAAACCTTTACCTGGACGTGTCTGCACTTCAAATGAAGGGCTAGCAGAGGCTTGTTCTGAAGTGGAAGGTTGGCATTCTGACCATGTTCTCTTCCTGGGGACCAAGTTCTTCAACCTCTCAAGGGTCCCACGTACCATGATTTCTACAAAATACAAAGGACAAAACAGTCAGAACACAGATGCACTATCAAAATCAACCAAAGATTTCTAAAAATGTTGCCATATACCCCGAATTATCCACAAGGCAAGAGGGATAAGAGGTCGAAAATTATATTCTGGACACAAATGTTCCAGGTCAGCAACCTCTACAATCTGCCTATTAACTCTCTTCCAATCTACGACCCGGGGTGGAAGTAGCAATTGAGAGGCTTCATTGCGAAATCATTCACTTGGCCTCCTGTTATTTACATTACCAATATTCCAAGGGATTCCTTCAAGTAATCCTACACTCTTAAAAAAAAAGAAATTCCCCCTCCAATCTTTGAAAGAATAGGGAAGGTTTATTACAAAAGATCCCCCACTACTCTGAGATCTCCTATCAAAATTATACCAACTACCCTCCTGATTACATACAAATATCTCCCTAAAAACTGCAAGTGAAAAGCTCTTCTCAGACGCTCTTAGACAGAGCAGATAACTGAGGATAATTCTCAGTACCTTGGGCGTTATTTGGGGAAGTCTAAGTTTGTAACAGAACAGTATTTGGAGTAAGGGAGCTGGAATGGGTAAATTAAAGCCAGATCTAAAAAACTCCTCATAAACTGCTTCGTAGCCAGTTGGGGTTCATTAGCAGTTTGATGAGGAAGGGGAAGAATGGGTGCAAGAGTACTCTTGTCAACCTTATAATATTGACATAGTTCAAAAAGATCGTTGTTTTTCAAGGTGCACATTGAGTTATGCACTAAAGAGGAGGGTACCATGGGTCCCAAGGTAAAAGAAGATGAAGCCATGAGTAAGATAAAGAAAGCTTACAAGATGTTGAAGACGTAAGGTTGAAAGAGCTGAAGTAAGGTCGGAAGAAAGCTTCGGAGAAGAAGAAGAAGAGCAATTCGACAACACAACAAAATAACCAGCTGAGCAGGATAAGGGAAGAAGAAAAGAATGAATCAGGGAAATTGTTTCTATTTATAAGTGAGAGAAGACAAAAGATCAAAACTTTTCGTTTGAAATGCGAAGAGGCAGAAGTTCACGCATTTCCCTCCCTCGGGGAATGAAACCGCCGAAAAAGTAATGATGAGGTGTCGAAATTAACGCTTACATTAAAAGCAGGAATTACTGCGCAAGTAAAAGGATAACCGCGCAATTGATGAAGGACTGCCACGTCATGGGTCCATTAAAGCAAGATTTGTTTGCCTTCGCAGTTTAGCTCAGCCACACAAAATCTGGGGGCAAATGATAAACCATAATTAAATCGTCTGTTAGCCAACGGCAGTCAACAGTTTAACTCCAGTTTGCTCAACACTCGAAGTACTGTAGTTCAGCAGTTCAGCGCCCAAGCATGGCTGTTCAGCCTCAGCTGCACCTCAGCAGGGCATCTGGACGCTCTTATGACATTGAAGAATATGCCAAGGTTTGCACTTCGGCATCAACTTCAGCTTATATTCAAATGCCGCACTTCAGATCACTTCAGCGGGATAAGGCCAAGTTATGCACTTCAACAGGGCCAAGTCATGCACTTCGGCAGGGTTCAGCTGTGTACTACAGCAAATGAACCAAGTACGATATTACCTTGTGGGAACCCTCGGACAGAGGTGCAATTCGAATATAGTGATTACAGCTAGGTATTCTTCCTGAACACGCTAAGGTCATAACAGCCGGCCTATTAGTCACATCAGTCAGACTACTGATCACATCAGCAAACTTACGGCGCTTTAGGCATTCTGCCCCAAGCAAACATCCAATCCACTACCTACTATTAGAAGCCACAAGCGGGAAAAATGTCTATAAAGGCAAGCCAACCAAGGCAAAGAAAAGGACCCAGGATCTCAATCCGGAATTCATACATTCATACTCAAAAGCAAATCCATATTCTCTGCTCCTCGGCACATACTGTGAGAAACTCCTAACTCACCCTTTGAATTATAAATCTCAGTGAGATATGTCCTAAACTGACTTGAGCGTCGGAGGGTTTTTTCCGGGGCCAACCCCTCGGGACCTCTGACTTGTGCTTCTTTGTGCAGGATATTTGGCGCTATTCCAGCTACGCATTCTCAATCCCAGTTAACAATTCTTCATGTTAACTGACGAAGCTAATTTGAGGTCGTCTAGACCCTTGGTGAAGATTCGGCTTCATCAATAGACACGTGTCGCACCACTCTATTATAATTGTAATTTAACATTAATTATATCTCAAGTAATTTCTAATTGTGTGTGTACATATTTTTGTTTAGAAAGTGAATCTTCTCTACTTCTTTAGTGTCTCATTCTTTAATCTTTCAATAGGATCATGTCAACAACAACAACAAGCATATCTAGTATATCCCAACAACAGTCATAACTACCCCTAGGGTATGAGGAGGGTGAGAGACAGACAAATGATACATCTATCATAAAAGATAGAGAGTTTGTTTCTAGTGATACCTTCAGTTATATTAAGTTAGGGATATTGAAGTGCACTTGGCATGTTCTAATTGAACTGGTTAATGGGTAGAAAATCTAATTCTTTTTTCGTTAAGCCCCTATAACTGAGAAGTACATTACAGATTATAAACATAAATATTTAAATTGATGGCATATATAAAATCCTCATATTTTGAAAAAATTAACGGATTTTTCTTAAAAATTGGTGTAGAGTAAAAGCCATACTGTCAATTTATTGGTGTATATGCTTTTAAAGCAGAAGTTGAATTTAAGGATTGATGTCCTACCCGGAAACGGCTTTTTCAGAAATAAATATAGTAAAGAATCATTACGTAGTTAATTAAAATGAGAGTTACGCAGATGTGATTGCTTAATTATTTATATTGACAAAGTTTTTCTTTGTAAAATCAGGACTGAGAATGTTATAAAATCCTTAAGAAATATGAAAAATTGTTGCAAAAATTTGTAATTTTTAAATGATTTGATTTATATTTTGAAATAATGATGTCGTTATATTAATTTGATTGGCTGCAAATTTGTATTATATTGTCTATGATACATTTATATTATATTAGTGTTGATTATATTAGCCCTTATAATATTTTCAAGATCTGCTCTTCATATTGAAACCAATTTTTCAAGGTCAAATAGTCAATTGTGAGAGCGCTATGTGTGATCTAGTCAGGGTCGGATTCGGTAACCGATGGACAAAGGTCAACGGCGTGACCGCTAATGGAACGCTACCAAGTCCGCAAGAGAGATTTGTTGGATGAACCCTCGTCTAACAAGGTTGCGATATCCTCACCCCAACTTTCCTTATCTTTTTTGTGACCACACGACACGTGGCACCAAGAGAGGATGGTGAGGCTAGATGAGAGTGACCCTAATCTGGCCTCACCACCCCTTGCTGTCACGTATCGCGTGGTCATGCGTCACCACACCCTCATTGCGGTGAGGTGATCATATCCCGTCTAACAAACCTTATTTGCAAACCACGTGACAACACCGTGTTGACAATCACCGGCGCTAAGCAGTCACCAGATCTCAAGTGGATTTATTCATGTCATTCTACGAAACGAGAGTGTGGGCTTTGTATCTTTTCATCAAATTCAAACACGATTTCATTTCTCATAACTGACCAATAGTCTAAAAAGATTGTCGTATACTTTTTGATCTCGTCATGATAGTATTCCAATGGTAAAATCTCCAAAAATTCATGTACGGGCTATTGCATTTAGAACTCAAAAGGTTTAACCCATAGTATCACATAAATAAGATGATCCAATCAAATGTACTGGTAGCACGGTAGTCAGATAATATTGAATTTAAAAAGTTCATTTTTCTATTTGTGTTCAATAAATTCGTTTACTGGTACTTTAGCACACAATATGTCTATTGTTATATCATCTATGCAGGTACATTGTTACACCCCGAAAATTTTTGAGTTAGCCGTTATGTGATAATTTAAAACTAGAGTAGCCGTTGAGTGTATTGACCACTCGGAATTAAATTAATCGTAGCGAGTTGTTTATGTTCAAGTGATTCATAGTCTTAAATGGAGTAGTAAATATATATAAGGGATAAATATGGCATTGGGTAAATAAAACAAATAATAACAATAAATAAATATATAGTAATTCAAAAAGATGACGTAGGACAAGAATAAAGTAATTGAAAAAAAATTAGGGCAACGTGGTTAGTGGGGGAGTGGGTTAACGGTTTCCGCTCCAAATTTCGCCCAGAAAGTAATTAAAAAGAGGGAATAAGGAGTTAGTGGATAAGGAACGAAAAAGGAAAAAGAATATTAAAAGAAAAAGAAAGGGGAAACGAGAGAGAGGGAAAACGGCGGCAGGAAGAGAAGAGAAAGAGAGGGGAGAGAAAAAGGGAGAAGGAGAAGAGAAGAAATAGAAGAGGGAAAAGAGAAAAGAAAAAAGAAGGAAAAGGAGAAGTCGATGTCTCAATCTACTCGCTATTCCGTATACTTGTGTAAACTGTCAGCAATCAGGTAGGTTTTTCTTTTCCCTTCCAATTGGTACAATCTAAGCATGCGTTAGTGGTATTTTATGTGTTTTTGTTGTTTTAATTGTTGAATTCCATATCATGACGTTAATCTGCGAAAATCAAAAGTTTTTGGGGACTGTGGAATGCGTGTGCTGTACTGCATGCACTTGAATTTGCAGTTAGGGTTGAATTTGATAATCAAAATAACACAACTTTTGCATGATTAGGGTTTTTCGTTTTTGTTTTGGCCTTAGAATAGGTTTCCATAGAATGAAAATAGGTGGAAATATAAATCTGAGTCAAAAAACGGTCGCCAGAGGCTGCGCGTGCTCCTCACGCGCCGCCGGAGGAGCCGTGTGTGGGCACACATGCGCACCTGGTGGCTGCAGCAGTTTAATATTTTAAAAAAAGATATAGGGGTGGGCCAGACCCTTAGCGGGCTCGGCTGTGCACAGGCCTGGTCTAGTTACCAAGATATATATATATATATATATATATATATATATATATATATATATATATATATATATATTCGACTGAAGCCGGCAGCGGGCCGGACCGAATGGCCAACAGACCGGGCAACTGGGAAATAAAAAATAATAATAATAGGAAGGCCTAGCAGGCCGAGGTTATAGCAGGCTGGGCCAAGGTAATATGAAGGCCGGCGGCCAGCCTGGAAAATTGAGTTAATAAATAAAAAATAAAATAAATGAATTTCCGGAATTTTTAGTAACGTTATTTAATTAATTAAAAATATTAATAATTATAGGAAAAATATTTATAAATACCAAAAATATTATAAATAAATTTCATAAATTATAAAACGATGAATTAAATTATTTTTCAATAAATTTTTGTATTTATGATAATTTATTTAATTCGAGTAATTAGGTAATAAATGGAAATAAATAGGGAAAAAATGAGAAAAAATATGAAGAATGTACGATAATTATATACAAGCCGTGGAAAAATGGGTTTGATACCGAAAAACATTTAACCATTACTCAGATAATAAATGCACCTAGATTTGAGTGCTGGAGGATGGTGAGGATGGGTCGGAAGGCCTCATGCGGTCTTGCTTTTGCATTCATGGCACGTGCATTGCATTTATGGTGGGTCGTGACGTACGGGTCACGAACACTCAATATAGTGTATGATGGCGGGGCCACGTACACTCAGTATGGTGGCTGTGGGTGGGTACGACCCACAACCACTCAGTAGGACCCGGGATCATGCATTGCACGGTAGGGATATGGACATCCTGTATGACATGATTTTGTTGCATGTGACATGCTTAGCTGGACATGCATTATGAAGTTGTGCATTCTTTATCTGGAGTGAATTACTTTTCCGCATTCTTTCCTATGCTTATATTATCACATGTTTTATGTGATGTCATTTCGGTATGCGCGTGTTGTATTAGTTGAGGCAGGTGCCCACCGGGTGATTTTCCGTCACTCACCCCTACTTCCCCCCCTTCATGTGAGCATGATGACGTCCACGACTATGTCTTTGTTGAGAACGGGGCTCATACGGTAGTATGGGCAGATTCACGGTCGCACTTAGGACGCGATGAGACCCTGCAGCTGTTTGTCTTTTATTCCATTGGGGTTATCATCAGACATTACCTTTGTTTATATTGTTAGACATTAGAGACTATTATTTCAACGTTGTTGCCCAAAACCTTATTGACCGTTTTAAAGAGAACGTTCATTTATGATGGAAATTAACGTAACTATTTACCGTTTCCGCGAAAAAATTTCTACGTCATTTCTGACATGTAAGAAGTTGATTCGACGCCTTGTAGATCTCTTAGCAGACTACGACAGGTGCACTGTTCTCGATACGAGGGTTCGGGAGCGGGACACTACATACATATAGAGTTGAGTGTCTCACTGAAAGCAAACTTTCCATCACTTAGGATGAAGGTATTGTTTGTTTGTGTCTCATTCTTTTCAGACCCTTATTATAATTATTAATACCGTCGGAATATACTGAATATGATTGTGCTTGTGGTTCTACAAGATATTTCGTAGAATATATTGCTTCTACATGTACGGACGCGTCAGAATATATTGCGTCCAAACGGACCGAGAGATACTCGTACACCACGGGTCAACAGGCCAGCTGTGTTTGGAAAAGTACAAATACAAAGTCATACATGTTATATATATAGTAAACTAGATATTCGCAGAAGACTTGTATTTTTCTTGTTTTGAGTTTTGTATTTTTAAATATTAGTTAACGAGTAATTATTAGTTATAGTAAGAATTATGTACAAATAAAAAAGAAATGGTCTAAGCTAGTCACGATGCGTAACATTGTTATTTGTATATTGTAATGATACATCCAAAGAAATACACAACAATCACACTACCCCATTGCCTTAGAGGCTCTCGTCTATGGTGGGTTATGAGGAGATCGGATGTATGCAACCATACCCATGTGCTACAACACATATGTTGTTTTCTGATGACCCATTATAAAACTTGCGTCAAGTTGTGTCGATGAACTGCTACTTCACAATATAAGAAGTACAACCAATTTAGTGAGTCATATTACTTCATTCCATCATATTTCAAAATCGAAGAAGAGTATGACATTGACTCCATTGGATGATACATCCAAAAAAATATATCGATATTACACAAATTTAAGAGAGGTGACTATTAGCATACCTTAGGTCATCTTCAATGGGTGCATCAAAACACTCATTTCGTGTAAAAAAACCACTTCAATCAAGCATCAAATTGAACACCTAATAGGTGAAAATAAATAGTATTGCACCAAATAGGTGCAACACTATTCATTGCACCAAATCAGTATTTATCCGCTACATCACCATTTTAATTACCTTAAGAAAATTTTAATTTCGTTATAAGAATTTTAATTTTGTTTGGTTGTTTTATTTTTCTTTTATGTTTGTTTGTATAATAAAATCTAATAAAATGTACTATTTGTTTTTATTTTTAATTTTCAAATTTATAGAAACACGTTAAGAAATAATCTACCTCGCTTGAATTAATGAATAATGAATTAATGAATACTTACGTTAAATTTATATGAATGTTAAATTTATGTTAAATTATTTATAATAATAAATTAAAAGTAGAATGATAGAAAGATCCTTATTTGGTGTTAGATTTGGTGTATGTGGTTGGAGTACTTTTTACTTTTTTTTTGCACCAAATAAATGATTTGGTGCTGGTGTTTTGGGTTGGAGATGTACTTAGTATGCTTATCTACATCATTTTAATACACTATTGGAATGGATAATCATTTATAGACATGCTGTGAGTTGGAAATAGTCCCTCTCTAACTTAATTGTCACCTAATGTGCAAAAATTGGTCAAAATGAAAAAAAAAAAATTCATACACCGATGCGTAGGTTTTGATAATTTATATCATTTCTCTTAAATTTTTTGTTTGTCATTATTATTATTGTTGTTATTGTTTTTCTTGAAAAAAGACTTATAAAATAGACATATTCCTAATACAAGACTCTTTGAACTAGTCCCTCCTCTTTCTCCAAAACAATGATAATAAAACAAAAACAAAATGAGGAAGACAATTCAATAGATTGTCCCAATTCCCTCCCTTTCCCTCCTCCTCACCCACCCCCTCTCCATCGGGAGTACAAACATACAACAACAAATATTAGCCTATTGCTTTATAGGCTTCCGCATATCGCGGGGTATGGAGGGGTCGGATGTAAGCAACCATGCACATGTATTATAAACACATAGAGATTGTTTCTTGATGACCCATAATGAAAATTGCGTCAATCTGTGCCGATCAACTGCTACTTCACAATATAAATGTAGCTCCATGCTCCCGAGCCCTAGCATCGGGAACAGTGCATGCGCCATATCTCGCTAAGGAGAATACAAAACGTCAAATCACTCTCTTATGTGTCAGAAATGACGTAGAAATTTTTCTCGCGGAAACGTAAATTATAACTTAGATTAAACTCCCATAATCGTCATCACATTACTGAATAGAAATTATGATAATAAAAGTAATAAAGAAGTCTGTGAAAATCCCCAAAAGATAAATACGAAAAATCAGTTGCAGAGGTCCCCTCGTATCCTAGCTGCAGCTATCAACCAGCCCACTCAGCTATGTATGTCCGGCCCTCAACAAAGATGTGCTCGTATTCTCCATCTGGCTCACCTGGAAAGTAGGGGTGAGTGACAGAAATCACCCAGTAGATGCCCGCCTCAAACTAATACAAAACGTGCATACCGAAATGATACGACTACATAGCACATAAATATAAGATAACCACATAGCACATAAATATAAGATAAAATCACATAGCACATAAATATAAGATAAAACCACATAGCACATAAATATAAGATAAAACCACATAACATAAAGTAAATGCGGTAAGTAAAGCACTCCACATAAAATGCGTAAGTACGTGATACATGCTCAATCCACGTGTCACACGCAACAAGAATCATGTCATGCAATATGCCCTTAGACCTATATGCAATGCATGATCCCGGGATTGACTGGATGCCTATAGCCCGTACACTACAATCCACCCTGATCGATGCCCCTGGCCTGTACACCACGATCTACCTGAACCGACGCCCATGGCCCGTACACCATGATCCACCATAACCGAGTACCCATGGCCCGTACACCATGATCCATTTCACTTGAGCGTCTGAGACCCGTACATCTCAACCCACTCCAAATGCAATGCACGTGCCATGAATGCAACAACAAAGTCGCCTGGGGCCCGTACGCCCATCCTCACCATCTCCGGCACTCAATATTTGGCTTCGTAAATTTTTCGAATATTGAAAAGTTGTTATGTATCACCACCCTTATTTTTCTTTAGCTTGTATTAATTTTCTATAATTTTCTACTAATTTCTGCTATGTTTCCCTTATTTAATTCTATTTATTACTATTAATTTTTAATCACTTAAATTTACCAAACTTCAGAAATTAACTGAAAATAATTTAATTTTAACCTTTTATATTTTCTAGAATTTGTTTGAATTTTATTGGTATTTAATTATATTTTCCTGGCCTGATCCGCCAGACTCGATACATTTTTTTGAGAGGTTAATAGGCCGCCTTCGATCCGACCCGCTGGCCAGCCGGCCCGGTCCGTTGGCTGGCCTGTTCTCTGTCTAAATTTATTTATTTATTTATTTATTTATTTAATGGCTGTTCCACTAGTGGCAACGCGCGTTTTGATTCGTTTTTCGATCCCAACCCCCATTTCTCCTATTTCCAGTCTATAGGAACCTATTTTAAAGCCAAAACACAACTTTTTAAAGGCTCCTAATGTAAAAGTTCTCCTTTTTTTCTCCAATTCAAGGGTATTATTTTTTTTGATTCGATCATACCACCAAATTCATACACATACATGCACATAGCCATAAGCAATATATCTCATGCTTTCCAACATATACAAAAATTAACAACTTAAACAAATAAAAACAACGAAACACATTAGTATACCATCAAAGCATGCATGAATCATACCCGTTTGAGGGGGGAAAGATGCACCTACCTTTTTGACGAATTAACTTCCTACGCGGAATCTTTTCTTCCCAACCCCGCTGACCTCTATGCTTGGTGTTGGCCAAATCCTTCATTTCTTCCTAAAGGCCTCGGATGGTTGCTTCGAAAAAAGACAAAAACTTTAACTTCCACATTTAGTCCAGGAAGTTTACAAGTACAACTTTTAACACCTTTTCATTTACCGTTATACTTATTCGTTTACCATTTTATTTCCGTTTCAATTCCGTTTTACCTCCTATGTATAAGTATACACACGTATATGCCCGCGCCCATATATGTGCATATACGCGCTTATACTTACGCGTTTCACCCTCGATACTCTTTTTACGATTCATTACTTGCTTTCGACTCCATCGATATCCTAAGACCAGAAATAAGATAATTAAATACACACAGATGAACTCTTCAAGAAAGATTTATCTTTTAATATGACACTTAAATGCATCAGTACGTGCTCAATCAATTGAAGTTTATAAAACATTATTCATTACATATACCCACTATATACACTTTTTTAACTATATGATAGAAAATCACATCTTAAATTTTTATTTTATAAAAATTCGGCCATTGCCAGAGGCTTTCGGCCCTCAACACTAATGGCCTTTTAAAAACAAATGTTCATTTAATATATGTGTGTGTCTATATATATATATATATATATATATATATATATATATATATATATATATATATATATATATTTGTTTTACATATTATGTTAGTCCACTGACAAAACACACATTTCATACTTTTTTTTCGTTTAGGCAAATATATGTGCTACTGCACACATAATTGTACATAAAATGTATATAGATTGTTTCCTTCTTTTTTTTTTGACCGAAATCCATTCTCCTGGAAATTACACTAACACACACCCACACATGCTATAAACATATTATATATATATATACATACATACATATATATATATACATACATATATATATATATATATATATATATATATATTTAAAACATACGCAACATATAATAAAATCATTTTACATAATTATATTTCTTTGAAAAGAGAGAGCATAATTCGACCACTGTTCATACATAATACACTCCCATAATTCCAAAATATAATTATACACAATTTGACACTTACTGGCCATTGAAGATTTAATGGCCAAAATATACATATGGTTGTTGTTTGAAAACGACAGTGGGTGTTCTCAACGAAGGCCAACACACAAGACAATTTTTTTTTACTCAATTTATACTTGCAGCAACACCTTAAATTTGTAAACTCATTACGTATCCACACAATTTTGGGGCGTTGTCCACGAAGAACCGTGGGCCACAATCCTTCTTCCACAGCAACAAAGTTCAACTTTTTAAGAAATATGGTTGATGTTTATATTAATACAATTGATGTCCCATGATTTCTCTATACATATATACATATATATTTTGAAAAAAGAAGTATAGTTTGGGCCGCTGTCGACCCTCTTGAATCCGACATCACTAACAAAGGAAATGTAGCGCCCCGCTCTCGATGCTAGGCATCGAGAACAGTGCATCCGCCGTATCTCGCTCAGGAGAATACAAGGCGTCGATACAAACCAACTACACGTCATCATAATAACGCAAATCGATGTCAGCGAAGTCATTACTTAAATCCTCGATAAAATAAACATCCTCATTAATACCATGTCTACGAATTTCTAATCAATACAATAGTCAAATGTATGTAAACACTAATCCCAAAATACATAAACCTCGAATATCGAAATAGCTGTCTCAACTAACCCTCGAAAGCCCTTTATGAATATCCTTAGTCTCGGAATCTCCCGTCTCGATCTTCTACGGCATACCACTTCCTGTGTAAGCATACCCTAACTTCTCCCACCTGCAAAACTGGTGAGTGGTGGTGTGAGCCAAATCAACGGGCTCAATAAGCAACCTATCTATACCCATTATGAAAATCATGCATGCAGAGACAATTACAGATAACATTTACAAATCAACATACATGTCAAATGAGTAAATAAATTGCGGAAAGTAAGTCACTCCACATAATAATCCGCAACTTCATGATGCATGCCTTCTCTACGTGCCACACGCAACAAAAGTCATGTCACGCACAATGCTCATATTTCTACCGTGCAATGCATGAATCTCGAGGTGATCCTACCACACGCCTCGTCAGGCCACACGCCACGTCGGGCCACACGCCTCATAGGGCCACACGCCTCGTAGGGCAGCACGGCTCATAGGACCACACGCCTCATAGGGCCACACGCCTCGTAGGGCAACACGTCTCATAGGACCACACGCCTCATAGGGCAACACGACACATAGGCCAATGCAATGCTCGTGCCATGAATGCAAATGCATAACCATACGTAATCCGGTATATCCATACTCATACATATGCTCGTGTCCATACACGTGCATATATACGTGTATGTATACCCTCACACATCCATATACATATATACAACGAACAGTACACTAATGCATGATAAACATTATTGCATAGATAGACCACTTACCGCTAATGCATGACAATATAGCGAGCACAAATAGATCATTTACATCTAACGCATGACAGTATAACGAACATAGATAGACCACTTACCTGTCCACAGGCCCTGTATATTGCTTATAATTGCCACGGCTTGGCCACCTCGTGTCGCAATAGCAACTAGTCTCTTCAATGTTTGTTTGGAACCAAACCCAACTATACAATATATATAAATCATGTACACCAAATAACAAGCGGCCAGTGGCCTTCATACATAAATATAGTGTAATCACTCATTTCACCACTGATATGTTTAAAAAAAACATAAATAAAGGGCAGGATGGCCCCCACCCAGTACATACAGCCAAATGCCTTTGTTTTTGTTTTGTTTGTAATAACCATCTTCCTTTTGGAAATCATTCGGCCAATGTGCTGAAATTGTCTCAATTCGTCTTCGTACCATTTATACACATATATGTACCACAAAACACCTACATATGTATGAATAAAAATATTCGGTCACATACGAACGTATCTACAGTTATCTATGCTTTCAAATTTACTTATGCATAATCCATGTGTCCCTGCAATTCAATTTCACTTGCTCAGTAGTAAACTAAAATGCTACCCAAAATTTCCTAACCATATAATTTATACCCCATCGACTCTTGAGTGGTATTTGTGAAACATGCACCAACAGATTTTCGTTCTTC
This sequence comes from Eustoma russellianum, assembly GCA_036186865.1. NCBI lineage: Eukaryota > Viridiplantae > Streptophyta > Magnoliopsida > Gentianales > Gentianaceae > Eustoma > Eustoma russellianum. Next base: position 13,249,082 of record AP025047.1, read on the forward strand.
TGCCCAGTATACCACTTTCCACCAACAGATTTTCGTTCTTCTGCCCAGTATACTACTTTCTCTCCATTATCACAAATGCACATTCTGCCATTTTTTTAAAAGAAAGAACGATATTGAAAACCAATTCAAGGAATATAAGAATGCTCTCATTAACATTTTCGTAACTTTTAAATTATGTTCATCTAAAATAGTGAAATGACAAAAATATGAAAATAACCTCACCATTTCATAAAATTAAAATATTCAGATTTCCCTTATTTTAGTTTGATCAGAAACAGAGATACATACAAAAACACCATGGCATACATCAATTTATCATCTTTACACTACCAGTTCATAAAACTCCAATATTTAATACTTGTGAATTATCTTTTTCAGAAAAGATCAATCTATATCAGCCACAAATTTATGCAATTTCTATACATATAATCAATACATAGATACAACAAATAGATACGCATATACATCAATCTATGCAAATCACAATAACGTATGCATGATCCGATTTGTCATGAAAATAGCATAATAACTTTGTAAAAAGATAGCAAATATAGCAAGATACTTGCCTCGTATCACGATTATTCGTACTATATCAAGAACGGGGTTGAAGATCGGACTACAATTCCCTTGCTTCTTGACTTAATACAGACGACCGCTTGTTGCAAATCTAGGGTATAGTGGCAGGCCATATATTGAAATAGAAAGATTGAGGAATTGAAGTGTAATAATGAATCCATGGCCCTGCTCCCAAGTTTGCTGGCGGCAGCAATTGTAGTTGGAGTATGGTGGCTGTTTTGGGGGAAAAAATAAAGAGAAGGAAGTTTTTATATATTTAGGATAAGTGGGAGGTTCATCCCCCTAGTTAATTAGGATAGGCTAGTATTAAAGGGCATTAAGTGTGGGATAATTTGAAAGGTTTTTTTAATAAAAATATTATCTCACATTTTTTTTAATTTAATTAATAATTTTCTTTAAGAAAAACCCGGATGTAACAGGAAAAGAACACATATTACTCATGCGCGCATATATAATCGATACATACAAATAACATATACCTCCATATAATCAACAATCTATGCAACTCACAATTACAAATACATGATCTGATTTGATACAAAAATAGCACAATAACTTAATAAAAACATATCAAATATAGTAAAGATACTTGTCTCGATCTCGATTATACGCGTTATACGAAGAACGGATCAAGAACTAATGTTCCTTGGCACCTGGGGGCGGCAGCAGGCTGGAGTTTTTTCTTTTTTCTTTTTTTTTGGAGGAGGGTGGCCGGCTGCTGCTGAAATTTTATGGGGTTTAATTTGTTTTGTGAAGGTGTATATATATAGGCTAGGGTTAGGCATAATTTTTAGGGTTTTTTTAGGATTTAATTTGTGTTAAAATTTTATCTTTTCTACTCTTTTCCTAATATGATTAGGATACTTAAGATTTTTATCTTCTTTTATTTTCTTTTCCTAATTATTTTCTGCCGCATGTACTGTAATATGTATATATATTTTATTGTTGTTTTCTTTTTTCCTTTTGAAGTCGTGTTGTGTATGTGTAATGTATATATATTTATTTTGTTGTTGGGCTAACGTGTGTGCATGGTACATATGCATGCAAATTTTCGTAACATTGTTTACGGGACATAACAATAAACCCAATTGTATTCTATAGGTTGCATTAACCGGAAGTGACAGTGGTAGGCAGGTTAGGTAGGATAAGTTTGTAATGGAAAAACAAGAAGACATATTTCTACTACAATGTATTGGGATATGAAATATTTTGATGATGTAAAAAGATGTTTTGAATAAGTTAAAAAGAAAATTGACACTTGGAATTTGAAGCAAAATGAGAAAACCACAATATGAGAAATGATCTCTCACATAGATCGATCTATGTATACATCAGTCTCTCAGAGAGAGACATCGATCGATCTATGTTAGAAAGGTCCAAGGTTGGAACTTTCTGTCTAACATCGATCTCTTAAACTGGGGGACATCGATCGATTGATGTAGTAAAGGTTCAAAGTTGAAACCTCTCTAGAAGACATCGATCTGTCAGCTTTAGGATATCGATCGATCGATGTCACATCAGTCTCTCAAGAAGAGACTTCGATTGATCGATGTGTGGCAGGTTCAAATTGAAACCTCTCTGGGGACATCGATCTCTCAGTTTTGGGGATATTGATCGATCGGTGTCACATCAGTCTCTCAAGAAGAGACTTCGATCGATCGATGTATGGCATGTTTAAAACTGGAACCTATCTGGAGGATGTCGATCTCTCAATACAGACACATCGATCGATCGATGTCATCCAGAATTCAAATTTTTATGAACGTTGGAACAAAATTTAAGGGAGATTCATGGTGTTTTCTCTTTTCAATCTTTCTCAAATTTCTTGTAGACTTTTCTCTAACATTAAACATGCTTCCTTGACTATTTTATCCATGTCTAAGATTCTCTATGGTAGCTTTGGAGGATCAAATCAATCCATCAAGTGGCTAAAGATTATTTTCATATTGTCAAGACTTGAGATTGACTTGAAGACATGGGGGAGGCTCCAAAAACGTGAATAACACTTCCTATAAATAGAAGAAGCTCAGATGAGGCATATGTACACTTTCACAATCTTCAAGCTGCATTCTACATTGTTGTATATTTCTCTCATTTGTGTAAAAGTACTTAAAGCTTGTTAAGCTCTAATTTATTCTTCATTGTTGTAAATTAAGAGATTGTAAGTCTAACACAAGAGAAACCATAAATATTTGATCTCTTGCTTGTGTTTAGACTAGTAAGAAAGTGTAAACTTCACTACTTCCTTAAACTCACTGTGAGAAAGTTCTTGAGAGAACTTTGTTGGAGTTGTGAGGTAGCGAGAAGTTTTTCTTATTTAGAGGTGAAGTTGTTGTAGTAACACAAAGTTGTTTTGTGCAAGAAGTTGTTGTGGTGGTTGATTAAACTAAGTTGTTAGTGTAGGTATTGCTTTGGTTGTTCTTATTAAAAATAATAAGAAGAGTAGTTGTTGAAAATCCACTTTGGCAACAAAGTAGTAGTGAGTAGAATCATTTACGATTCGAACCTCTCTATATCTGGTGTACTCATTCATTGTCTCTCATCTTCCATTCTTGCTTTGATTTTGCATTCCATTTGAGCTGGAGATAACCAAAAACAAAAAAATTACGCAAAAACGCCCAATACTCTATTCACCACTCCACTGAAGTGATTGTTACGGATCTAACACATGGATGAAATCCAATAAATAGAACGGCTTTAAGGTCAAAAAGGAGTTCAAAGGGGAAAGAATATGGTGTTTTTCTTTCTCTGAGTCATATATGCAACGTAGACAAACAGAGATCGTTAAACCATTCTCGGTTTGACATCTTTTAGCCAATAATGAAATTGAACATATGTTCCAATTTTGAATTATGGCGGGCGAAGATTTTTCGACTTATTGTCATCACATCTTTTTCGACTATTTAATGAGATTATGTTATATATATCAAGTTAGACTAAACTGAATATATGTATCATGTAAATTGTATGAGCGCGTTTAGGTCTGTCAGAATAAAACAACGTTACCCTATTGCCTTAGAAGCTCCTATCTATGGTGAGATATAGGAGAGTCAGATATACGCAACCATACCCATGTGTTAGAAACACACAGAGGTTGTTTCCCGATGACCATAATGAAAATTACGTCAAGCTGTGTCGATCAACTGCTAGTTCACCATATAAGAAGCGCAGACAATTTAGTGAATCATTTTGTTTTATTCCATCATATTCCAAAGTCAAAGAAGAGTGTGCCTTTGACTCCATTAGAAATGAAAATAAAAGTGAAAATCTATATAAAAATTGTAAATTATTTGATTTTATACTACTAACTTTGTTCTTTACCGACAATACATTAGACACGATAGCAACTTTTTGCAGTTTAAAAATATACTTCAGCAATATTATCTAGGGGTGGCAATTTCAGACACGACACGAAACACGACCCGAACCTGACACGAATTTTTGCGGGTATAGGTATGACCTTGGCGGGTTTCGTGTACAAATCGAGTAAGACCTGAAAGATACCCGCCAATGGCGGGTCGTGTCCGGGTATACCCGTGGGTACCCGTTTATACCCGTTTATACACGAAATTTAAAAAAATGTATTTTAATAAAATTTATAATTAATAAAATAAAAAATAATTTTTTCCAAAAAAAAGACTACCGCGCTACTAAGTAACCCTGTTCGGTTCCCCCTTCCTCCATTCCTAGATTTCATTTCTTTAATCTATTATTGAGAGTCAAGTGATTTGAGTTTAGAGGACCTCACTCATTTTAATATTTAACATTTGGTTGTGTACTTATTGTTGTTTCATACATTGTATCAATAGTCGTTTAAGTACATGAAACCTGAAAAATACACGAAATCTGAAAATACCTGAAAAGTACATGAAATGACATGTACATGACTTGAAATATTTGTACTTGTCAAGTTCGTGGGTATACCCGATACACGACACGAAACCTGACATGTACGGGTTTGAGTATCTACATCCATACACTCGAAGCAAACGGGTAAGGTATGGGTATGGTACTTTGATACACAAAACCTGAAAAACACGAAACACGAAACACGATACACGACCTGTTTGACACCCCTAATATTATCTAAGACTGAATCTTTATAGGGAATATATAGCTTTTAAAATAAAATATTAATTTTGATTTTATTCTAGATATGTTCGAATCTTGCTCATGTTTGACTAGATTTCAAAGATGTTTGAGTTTACGTTTGAAATTAAAAGACACATAAAGAAAGACATAAAGATTTATAAAATACTTTACTCGATAAACTAATAATAGGATCGGCACAAATCATTTACATCTTTAATAAGAATAGACTTCAACGTATAATAAAAAGATTGATCCTTGGTAATCTTCAGACTTACACAGTTTATATATTGAAACTGTTAAGAATATTATTTATTATGGATGTCCAAAGGTTTCTCGAGAACGGCAGAAGTTTTCTCTAAACGTCAAAAGCTTCTTGAGAATAACAATGGTTGTAAGTGAGTTCAATGTATATTACTCCTCAAAGTCCTATATATAGGACATGATATTGTATAATGATGGTGACTTGGAGATTAATAGAAAATCTTTATATTCTCTCTTATATTGTCTTCTAAATATTGTGTTGTTTGTATTACTTAAGTTTATAACACGTTATCAGCACGATAAATCTACATCTTCGCCAGCCCTCGCCGGTCTGCAGCTGCTAACTTTCAATGGACAACGACGTTCCGTATGGCTCCGATGTCCCGGACTCCTTAGTTCTCCACTACGAACAAAATCGAGAATCTCAAATGAGGGAAGTATTTTCCTAGTTTCTCTTGCAGTGGTTGAACGTTTCTTGTTGTTTCTTTATCCAACGACCTTTATTATTTTTGTTTTTCTTGTGTTTATGCTAGTCCCGCTATTGTAAAATTGTGGTGCCCGTTTGTTGTTTCTTTTAGATAGTCGCATGTGTAAATATCAAGTCCCCATATACCAGTGTCGCATAATCAATTTCTTGAGACACTTTCTATGAAGATGCAACCTGTTTGAGTTGAATTTTCATTGTTGAAAGATGATATAATGGTGAGCATGACATATCTATGACCATGCAATTGAATTTTCATTGGTGAAAGGTTACATAGTGGTGAGCATGACATAATCTTCATAAGCATTAACCTGATGCGAGATTGAGAAACATAAAATGTATTGGGTTTTTCTTAACCTGAAATTGGATGATTTCAAACAATATCTGCTACATTTAGACGCGATTTTTCGGGAGGAGTTTATTTCGGCTGTAATTTATTATTTCACTAAAAGCAGAAAAATGTCCTTTGCCTACTGTAACTTTTCTGACATTCTAGTGGCACTCTGCAGCCTTCTTCAAATTTTTTTAAAATCATTTCCATGTGATGGCTATTTACCAAAATTAAATGGAGATAAAGCATTTTAGTTGAATTTAATAGACTGGAATTTGTTCTCAAGAAAGCTAGGCTTAGCTCGTGATCATAGAAGCAGCAAAACCGTCGCTTTTGAGCTAACGCCTAGGCATCAAAATTTGATTTATTATGCTTGCATATCAATGGTAATATCTATTACTGCTATTTGCTTTATCGATGAACTAAGAACCAATGAATTAAAGTTAATCTGGGTACTTTATCATTCTCGGATGATCCTTCGTTTGGTATGGACCACTTACCTGTATGTACAGTTGGTGAAGTGGTTGATTATATCGCCATGTTTTGCTGTTCGATATTAAATCTTTATACTGTTACAGAATTTATTCTCCCCTTAGGTGATGAGGACTACATATGTTCTCTAATATCTCGTTACTGGTAATTTAGTGCCTGAAGTAACTAGAATTTATGTTACTATGACCCTAATTCACGAGCATGTTTATTAATGAATTTTTGGTAGCAAGAATTTGTTGAGAATTCTAAAGGCTGAAACTATTTCGTATGTGTAAATTTTGTATCTATCTTAGTTAAAAGAGTACCTTTATTGATGATGACATCTAGCTCATTGGCATCTTTGTGGTGATAATATTCATGGTTCATGTCAAGCTGTCTACCCTGATACATGCCTTTACTATTACCTTATAGAGGTGTTTGCAATTGAATATTGCCTGAAGCATGAATTGTTATCATGTCCGAAGCATGAATCGTTGACATACCCGGATCATACATTATTGATATACACAAAGCATGAATTGTTAGCATGGCCAAAGCATGGATCCTTGTTATGCCTGAAGCATAAATAATTGTCATGATCAAAGCATGAATAGATGACATGCGCGCAGTATGAATAGTTGCCAGGAAACATAAATAGTTGATATACACGCAGTATTGATAGTCGAAATACCATAAGCATGTGTAATTCACATGCCAGAAGCATGTGGAATTCACATGTCAGAAGCACAAATAGTTCACATGTCAGAAGCATGAGTAATCAACATGCCAGACGCATGAGAAGTCGACATGCCGGAAGCATAAGTAGTCGACATGCCTGAAGCATAAATAATAGACATGCCAGAAGCATGAATAGTCAACATGCTTGAAGCATGAATAGCGGATATGTCTGAAGCACAAATAATTGTCATGCTTGAAGCATGAGTAGTGGACATGCCCGAAGCAATAGACCTAATTTGCTTGTTATAAGTTATTTCTCAATGACCGGTTATCAAGTTTGTTAATTGTTATGTCCTTGCATATATTTAATTTTGTCATATATATGGTTTCTTTTATTAAATTTTGTAAGTACGATTTTATTATGATCTATTTATTGTGCCTGAAGCATCTTATGCCTGAAGCATATAACATTACATCAAACCTGTCGTTTTGAGTCAATATCTGGTTTTATCAGATATTTTATCTGTATATGGAAAAATAAATACATACGTTTTCCACTTTCCACGTATCTAATATGCTCCTGCAGTAGCAATATCAGGAAAGAACGTTGAACTTTCGCTAAAAAACCACTATTCTCACCAGACCGGATTACCGCCATTCCTTGACGCGAATGAAAGTAATTATAATAATCTACATGGTTGTGGTCGTGGTCATGGACGTTATAGAAATTTTACATCGTACCACCTGAAGTGGTAAAATACGAAAAAGCCTCAAAAAAATGTCAAGGTTATGAAAAATAGTGCAGCGACTAGACGGACTTGTTATTAATATTGAGCCCAAGGCCAATGGTCTGCACTTGCCAACAAGGAATTTTCTTGATCTTTATCCAAACATCCCGGCAGGATGAAGGCAAGACACAACTAGTGCATTTTGCCTAGGTTGGTAACATTACATTGATTAATATATGAATTTTGTTTCCTGAAGAAACACCACTGACTATTTCTGAGTTGATATTCCAAAATTAATTTTGATATTGACATATCATCCAGGTGAATGATATGGGCATATTTCCAGTGGAATGACACACACGAAATTGACTGAGGACTCCAGCAGAGTTCTAATTGGCAAAATTAAATGTTAGTACCAATTCGAGTACTACGACATTGATCGAAGGCTCCAGAAGAGAAACCATTTTATCAACGGGTGATACACATATTGGTTAATATGGCATCATTTTTCATCAAGTCGCAAACAAACTATTGATTTGAAAGGATGATTCAAGCCAGAAGCTTGTTAAAGAAAAATTCTCAATTTTCTCATATGGATTATATTATGCGACTATACATCCAGTCGACTGTAATATTGTGATGAACCAGAAGTTCGATAATCATAGTTCTTTATGGCATAATCGACTTGGTCACCCAGAAAGAATAATGATACGTACAATTGTACAATACTCACATGAGTAATCTTTAAAGAACCAGAAGTTTCTAGAAACTCTTTTTATGAACAAAAAGAATATATTATCTCATGATTGTGTGTGTCGCTCATGTGAGTTTTCTCCCGCAGAGAATAATAGCTTAGCTTCTTGCTCATTTTATATACTTTGGAGCATGCACTCTCCAAATACTTTAACTCATTATTGTATGTCTTAAAATTGATGTTTAGCATTCAGTTACAAGTGTGCACACTTAAGATGACCCAGCAGTGTCATTTATTAAATGTTTACAACTGATTGCTAGACGTTTGATTTTAAGGACTAATTTACAAACATGAGCTTGGGGACATGCAATTACGCATGCATATGCATTGATGTGGTGAGTTAGTTTTCCCGCCGTTAGGGGGAGAGACAGTACTGTTTCCTGAAGAACGGCGTGAAATTACATGGAACGTTCCTTCACTATCTCACCTTAACACACGAATAAATCAATGCGAGCAAGAAGTAAAATGATAATAAAATCCCACGTTTCGGCGATGAATACGCCGATTCGACTTGATGTCCCTGAAGGACATGATAATGGTATACCAAAACAAGTCTAAAACGTGGAAACCCAATTGGTGTGAAAGATAAAAGCCATCGAAAGAAAATGGTACAAATAATACTCCAGAATAGAATACTCAACAAGAGATCAGAAGTTCACAACTTAAAAGCGCTATAGAAATCAAAACTGATCAGTCTAAAATTGATGAACAAGTTGCTCCTGAAGAAGCAAGTGAACAAAATTTTGAAGAGATCTCTTTGAATTATTCACCTGAAGTACAAGAGAAAATTGGGATAGACAAATGATCATTATTGATCATGTTTTAATTAAGGGATTGTATGTGAAATTATGAAACAGGATCCTGAACCAATGTTAACTAAAAGGTGTCGACATAGAAATCATTGGCCAAAATAGAAGAATGCAATCCGAACCCCTGAAGGGAAAGTTGCAAAGCATTTGGACCTGTAATTCAAAACCCTTGAAGGGAAAGTCGCATTCGCAAATTATTAGACCTGCAGTCAAACCCCTGAAGGGATCAAACATATTAGATACAAATGGATTTTTGTACGAAAACGCAACGAGAAAAATAAGGTTGTGCGATACAAAGCACGTCTTGTTGCGCAAGGTTTTTCCCAAAGACCTGGGCTTGATTATGGTGAAACATATTCTCCGGTTATCGATGCCATAGCATTACGATACATAATCAGCCTAGCAGTAACTAAAACCCTTGATATGCGGTCAATGGACATGGTTACTGCATATTTATATGGATCATTAAATAATGATATTTATATGAAAATCCCAGAAGGATTTAAATTGCCAGAAGCATATAATCAAAGGACGCATGGATTATACTCAATCAAATTACAAAGATCCTTAAATGGATTGAAACAATCTGGCAGAATGTGGTGTAATCGCATTAGTGAGTACTCGGTTAAAGAAGGATATGTAAATAATCCAATTTGTCCTTGTGTATTTATCAAGAGATCTGATAGTTGATTCTCTATAATTGCGGTATATGTTGATGATTTCAATCTTGTTGGAACTCCTGAAGAGCTCATTAAAACCGCTAATATCTATGAAAGAATTTGAGATGAAAAACTTTGAGGAGATCAAATTTTCTCTCGGCCTGCAGATCGAGCTTGAGTAGTCGTAACGTGGTACGATCAGCAAATATAAAGAAAGACTCATTTTGACCACCAGAAAATAACGAAGAATTATTTGGTCCCGAAGTACCATATCTTAGTGTTGTTGGTGTTCTAAGGTATCTTGTGAATTTCGATACCATATATAGCATCTTCGGGGAATTTATTGGCAAAGTATAGCTCAACACCAACACGAAGACATTGGGATGATATCAAACACATTTTTATCTTCTTGAAACACCATAGGGGTGTTTATACTACTCAAGGAAGGTGGAAACACAATTAGTGGGTTGTGTTGATGCTGACTATCTATCTGACTCGCATAAGAAAAGACCACAGAATAGATATGTTTTGGTGCGGCCATATTATGGAAATGAGTGAAACAGACAGTAACAACCGTCTATTCATCATTATAAGATTTTGGCGTTGCATGAAGCAAGCTATGAACACAATGATTGAGGTTGATGATTCAGCATATCGAAGATGTCGACAACATTGTTTGAGGATAATGGTAGATGTATTGTTCAAGTTGAAAATCGCTACATCAAAGAAGAATGACGACATTGATATACAACAGTTACAATCAAGTCAGAAGGTTGCCAACTCGTTCACTAAAGCACTACAACAAATAATTTGAGAGAGATGGTCTACAATACTGGAACACGTTGACTCTGCGATCTCTTGCCAGCATTAGGGGGAGTGTGATTACTACATACACACTGTATTCTTTTTCCTTCGTCCAAGTTTTTATCCCATTAGGTTTTTCTTGGCAAGGTTTTAATGAGGCAGTGTATCACACTTACCGGTTATTATGAATATGTACTCTTTTTTCCTTCGACCAAGTTTTTATCCCACTGAGTTTTTCTTGGCAAGGTTTTAACGAGGCATATTCTATAAAATTTGGACATCCAAGGGGAGTGTTAAGAATATTATTTATTATGGATGTCCAAAGGTTTCTCGAGAACGGCAGAAGTTTTCTCGAAACGTCAAAAGCTTCTTGAGAATAACAATGGTTGTAAGTGAGTTCAATGTATATTACTCCTCAAAGTCCTATATATAGGACATGATATTGTATAATGATGGTGACTTAGAGATTAATAGAAAATCTTTATATTCTCTCTTATATTGTCTTCTAAATATTGTGTTGTTTGTATTACTTAAGTTTATAACAGGAACACATGATATTTGACTTTATGAAGAAAAATTTGAATCTCCTTGGGACGAACTTTGTTCACGAATTGAATAGAAGGTAGGAGACTAGTCCCTGCAGGTGCGCAGTCTTGGTAACAGATGCATTTGCCTTTCATGCAGTTTTTTCTATGTCGGTGTGCTGCATGAAATTCCAGCTGTAGACATGTGACACGTGGGAAAGTAGTTTATTTTTAGATTTAGTAACTAGGGTGTTCAACGAGCCGAATAATTCGCGAACTGTTCGAGTTTGGTTTGTGTTCGTTCGGTAATGGTCGGTAGCCGAATTCGAACAGCTGTTTGGGTTCGTTCACTAAAACGAGCCGAACTATTCAGGAACTATTCGGCTCTTTTAAAAAACTCAAACCAATTTTAGAGTTCGCTTAGCTAAATGAACCGAGCCAAATAGTTCGTTTAGCTAAACGAATCAGAATTGAAAAACCTAGTATTTGTTTCGGCTCGGTTTGTTAACACCCCTAATAGTAACCATTTAGCCAATAGCTGCATTTTTCCCATATAAGTAAATCATATCTAGCGTAACAAGTTGCAATTCCCTGTCGTGTCTTAACAGACAAATTTTACTTTTCATGGACATGGTTGCGCATATCTGACTCTCCATACTTCGTTATAGGCGGGAGCCTTTAAAACAATAAGGTAATATTGTTGTTATTATTGTTGTCTCAAAAAACGAATTTTAAAGTACACTTATGATTAGTTTCTTGGTGAGTAATGAAATATATTAGATATATATGGTCCTTGTTAACAGGGGCGGAGGGAAGGGGGGCCTAGGCGGGCACGTGCCCCCCAACGTCGACGAAAAAATTTATATAGATAGGCAGATGTAGTTATATTTTTGGCCATTCAGTTCAAAGTGTGCCCCTGCTTGACAGAACACTAATTCTCTGTTACGTGGTCACATAGTGTTTAGTGTTCGGTAATTCTCTGCTAAGTGACCAAAAAGTGTCTAAAACTTACCAAAATACAAGGATAACGAGAAATCAGATATCCAAAATACTGCATCGGGTTTGATTGATAAGATGAACTCTTTTGAGTTTGTATTTGTTGGAAAGTTTATGTTAAAAATTTTAGGAATGACAAGTACACTTTCTAAGATTCTACAAGTGAGAGATCAAAACATAAGGTGTGCTCTTAATATGATCAAAGAGGTAAAAAAGAGCTTACAAGAATATAGAGAGGTTGGTTGGGATAATTTGTTGAAAGAAATCTTTGAGTTTTGTGAAATACATGAAATTGATGTGCCTAATATAGAGGATGTTGTTATTGGCCGGTCTAGAAAAAAGCATAAAGGTAGTGAACCGATGACATACTTTCATCATTTTTGTGCAGAAATGTTCATAAAGGATCTTCATTTATCTTTATTGTGTTGATACATATGATATTGATGACTAATTTGTCTATATTGCAATTAATTTTTATTCATAAAAATTTTTAGGTGATTGACATTATTGCTATGGAAATGAATGAACACTTCACAAGGCAAACACGGATTTACTTAGATGTGTAATGTGTCTTGATTCTTCAAATTCTTTTGCGAACTTTGATCATGGTCAATTGTTGCATCTTGCTGAGTTATATCTAGATGACTTCACTTCCTTGTAACGAATGGAGCTTGACCATCAACTTGACAATTACATTGTCGATATGAAATCAAATGAAGTATTCTATAATATAAATAATCTTGGAGATCTTGCAAAGAAGATGGTGGAGGAAAATTATCACAATTACTTTCTTTTAGTATATCGACTAATCGAGTTAGCTTTGATCTTACCACTTGGAAAGGCTAGTGTTGAAAGAACTTTTTCTGCAATGAATATCGTCAAGACTGATCTACGCAACCAGTTGGAGGATGACGTACTATAGACTGATCTACGCAACCGGTTGGGGGATGACATACTATCGGATTGTTTATTTTAGCACCATTGAAGATGAAATTTTAGCACCATTGAAGATGAAGATATTATGCAACGATTTTAATCAATGTCATCTCAAAGAACCTTTTTGCATCCCTTGACAACTCCTTCTCGTCCTAAAATAGGCAAATAAAAGGTTTGCATTGATGTATATTTCTATATTCATTTAATAATTATGATCCGCATATTGTTTATTGTGTATTTTTTTATACATTTGTTAGTAGATGTGTTTTCTTTCACGTATTTTATGTTATAATACAAAAATATGTCTAGAAGATTTTGTCGGTTTTTCCTGTCCGAAACGGTGGCCGGTAGTATTCCTGTGTCGAAGCCTATCAGTGCCCTCCCAAGAAAGGACTTCTGGCTCCGCCACTGCTTGTTAATCACAATCTTATGAACAAAGATTAACAGGTGATGGCGATTAACAATTAAGCGGGAAAAAAATTAAAAAAACTGGAGACAATATTCACATGGTTCGACAATATGTCTAGGGGAAACAAAAATAGCAATTCACGATTGACTCATTTATGTTGTAGAGTCAGAACTCAAATAAAAATACGACAACAATTACTTTCTGGTTTTAAAAATATTATCTTAATTTGTATTCTGTTTTCTCTCAAAAGTATTGACATTTTTTTAAAAAAATAATAAATATTAATAGTCAAAGTTTTTATACTACTCTTCAATTTACAATTACATGATTTCTTTCTATTTCACATCAAGTGACTAATTAAGAAAAAAAAATAAATATTATCCTGCAAAGTTTGACGTCATTAAACTCTACTCAGTTTAATCGAGATAATATTTTTAGAAGGACGGATTATAACTTGGGGCAAAATGTGAAATCTCTTACCTCGGGGCCCTACCACCCTAGCCCCAAGAAGCATGTGTGGAGGATGCAAATCATGAGCCCAACAGTCTCCTAGAATGGGTGAGATCTTACGCAGTGACACACACAAGATGTCTCTCTGTAAACTCGGCCTTCAGTCTAGTACCAGAGGAACACCGACACTATGAGTGTTCATGGAATCGAATAGTAGAGGAATACTAATACTGTGATTATAACTGATCATACAGGGGTAGTGTTGCCCCTACAACCCCGAATAAGTTAGTACAACACAAGCCTACACATCCAGGTAATCATGATATCCGCGTACATCATTTTGTTATGCTAGGACGACTCCACTGATCTCATGAGAGATTTGGCTCGTTTCTCTTCATATACACACATATGTGTACATATATACCTATGCATACATACATACATATATACACACACACATATATAGATACCTACATCTACAAAACACTTACACACACGTGTGCGCACACACACATATATATATAGATGCATATATATGTATATATGTATACATAATTAAGTATATATGTGTGTATTTATATATAGATAGACACACACACTCTCTCTCTCTCTCACACACACAAACATACACACACGTATATATATGTTATGTGTGTTTGTGACTATTTATATATCTATATATGCATACACATACACAGATGTGTATATATATATATTTATTTATTTATTTATTTATTTATATTTAAAAAAAGAAAATTTTATTAAGATAAACCTCACTTGTGGTGGAGGGAAACCGTATTACATAAAGGTTCATCGTACGAAAAAACGAATGTAGTGATCTAATGATTGTCGACCTCCAATCATATATGATATGACGCTTTAAAATCTTGCCAAGTAAAACCACCCTTGTGGATAAAACTTTGGCGAAGAAAAAAAACGTACATATTTATATAATTGGAGCATTGATCCATTACAAATCGTACTGAATAATATAACTAAAATAAGATACATACAATATGTGATGTATGCTCCCACCAAAATTGGCCAATCGGGCCACTTCGGAGTATGTAAGGTATAGATTCAGCCACTGCCTGAATGCCCCCTAAAGTAAGCCAATGTAATCCATCAAAACTGAAAATAGCGAAGGGTCTTCGGTGTGTCATCAACATGAGAAATTGCCAAAGTAGAAACACTTCCAACATTATTGGAAGTAAGTCCAGCGTCTGTCCGTTCTTGCGACATATGGTGGCCCCGCACGTTGTCATCATAAATCGTGTATGCCAGAGAAAATAGTTGGTCAATACAGTACAATCAATATGTATGAAGAGTAATAGGAGTGTCATGAACATACCAACGTTGCCAATATTCACAAGGAATACATGCAACCACGAAAAATCCATGCCCAAGGTATTTATATGCCGCAGCACAAGAATATATATATATATATATGTATCTATGTATATGTATATTTTTTTGACGAAGAACCGGTTGTTTTATTGATATACACACATATTTAAATGAATATCGAGTCATCAGATTCAATACATCATTCTTACTCGAATTTTTTTTTTACATGTCATTCTCTTATTTGAACACTAGTTGCAAACGTGATATAAAACCTCTCATGTGTGTATACATATATATACATATACACACATATAGACACACACAAAAACACGTTAGAGATTTTTCTACGAGTCAAAAGTAGGAAGCATAGAAAACAGGGGGAAAAAGTGGCGATATGCTCAACCAAGATATTTTTAATCCATATACTATTTGGTATGGTGACAATGTAAGCTTTCATCGGCCATGTTCTTCTAAGTCTACCCACCCATGCATGTTGTCTTTCGAAACCCAAACCTTCAGGCACAACAACATTGATGGAGCGTTTGGTTTAAATATAGAATATTAGAATTGGAAGCGAAATAACAAACATAAAAAATAGATACAAGTATGATAAATAAATCCACAATCGTTTGGTGTAAAAGTTGAAATGTCCATTAGCAACAATTTTTAATTCTTGAAGTAGAATCAAAATGATATCAAAGGGTGACAAAAAGTATAGAGGATTCATAAATATTCCTCTTTTATATTTATAGACATACTCCAATATATCCAAAACAAACATTTTCAATAAGAATCATGTATAATATTTCTTATTCCTCTTATTCTACACACTTGAACCAAATCCGTCCAAAAATATACCTGTTATTCGTTTCCCACAACTGTGGCTTGATGTTGGTCTTTTCTTGTCTAATGTTTACCTAGCAAATTATTGTATTCTAGCGTAACTGTTAGCTCCCACATCTCATATATCTATGTCCTGTTATTGTTGGAAAGAAAATCAAATCATAACAGAAGGATTAGGATAGAATTGGAAACCAAATCATAGTCACTTTCTTAGAAATCAAATCAAATATATTTCTTATCTTATTGTTACCGTAGATAAGGAAAGTAGAGGTTATAAGTAGAGTCTATTGTAATCTTAGAAAATCAATGAAAAATATTTTCATTCCAATAGTCTGACATGGTATCAGAGCAATTGTTCTTATCTTTGGGACTCAGATAACCAAATTAGCTCATCATCACTGTGCCTGACCTTTCTTCAGGCTTTCATAGCTTCATCAAGAAATCCAGAACCATATTTTTTCTGTACATCACAGAGGCACAGTTGAAGCCTCGTACGCTCAGAAAAAAAACAACACAAAAAACACCCACGTTTTTCCCTTCTTGAACTCAGAAAATCTGTGCTTCTTCATTGTTCATTACCCTTCTCAACCTTCTGCCTAAGGTCATAAACCAAATGGCAGAGCCTAGCACGTCAGAAACTAGGGGTGATGATCTAGCCCTCCAACTAGTCAATCTATTAAAAAATAGTCTTGGTGTAACAGTCACCAATACTGAAGATCTATCATTGGGCTTCAAGTTTAATGGAGCAAACTATCTTTTATGGGCAACATTGATGAAGAAGGCAATTGGTGGTCGATGGAGGACAAATCATATCACAGGAACACAACCAACTGCTGGAGACCCCGGATATCCCCAGTGGGAACAACATGACCTTTTGGTTTTTACTTGGTTGGTTCAGAATATTGAACCCAGCCTCGTAACAAATATGTCTCAATACCCGACTGCTACAGCCCTATGGGATGGTCTAGCGACCTCTTATGGGTCTGGGGGAGACACACTGCAAGTGTTTGACCTTCACTGGAAGGACAATTCCATTCGACAAGGAGAAGAATTATTAGAAGGATGCTAGACTCGGTTGCAGAGCGTGTGGATGGCTATGGACGAGAGAGATCTCAATCCTATGAAAGACTCCGAAGACATTGCCATCTATAACAAAAAGATCTAAGAACAATGGTTGTTTCAGCTGTTAACAGCCATTAGTGACAAGTTTGAGAAAGTGAAGAGAGATTTGTTGAAAAGGGAACATCTTCCCACAGTAGAGACGGCTTATGCAGCCATCAGCAAAGAGGATGCACGAATCCAAGGCCAGCCAGAGGGACATCCGTTGGGACAGGGACAACCACGCTCTCAGGGATCATCACGCAACGGGGACAAAGAGGACAAGGCAAAGATACGTTGCACTCATTATGGAATGAAGAGGCGTACCAAAGAGATGTGCTTCCAACTAGTTAGATATCCTCACTGATGGAAAGCACAAAGGAGAAAAAAACCAGAGAAGCGGTCTAACCCACCAGGCAGAGGAGCTAATACGGCAACCAATGGCGAATAAGGGAATGTCGGTCAAGGTAGCACCATCAGCAGCCACATCCATGAAGGTAAGCCAGCAGGAGAGCAGTCTGAGGAAGGAGGTAAGACCTTAGGAGATAAGAAACAGATTAGGGCTGGGTTTTTATACCCCAGCCCTCACACCGAAGAAAAGTCTGAAAGGCCCATGCCCTTTCCACCGCCCAGCATGCTTTCCAGAAAAATATGGACACCCGAAAAAAGACCAAGTTTCCCCTGACGTTCTACCCCCTTATTCTACCCAACCAAAAGACAGAAATGCCCTTGCCATACCCATTATTAATTCGGCCAGCCTCACTTATGGAAATTCCAAATTTACCCGCTACAGCCTTTGCCCATCACTCTAGTTCTAATGCTCCACCACTTTATTCTTCCAAACATCCACATTGGATTTTAGATAGTGGTGCTTCTAACACCATGAGATATGAATTCAGTGACTTCTCCAATCTTAACCCACCACCAAAAACCCATATTGAGACCGTGAATGGTGAACTTGTTCCTGTTGCAGGCACTGGACCTATCACATGTTCTCCATGCTTCATGCTTTTGAATTGCTTATACATTTCTAATTTATCTTCTAAATTACTCTCTATTAGTCAAGTGACCCGGAAATCAGATTGTGCTGCACTCATGTATCCTCATTTTTGCCTCTTGCAGGACATTCATACGAAGGAGATTATTGGGGATGGCACTGAACGCGTATGTTTCTACTACTTGGACGAGGTCGCTCACCAGGGTCAGTCTACGCTTGCCACCGGTACAATCCATCAGCAACAGGGGTTATGGCATCATCGGTTGGGCCACCCCTCCTATGGTTATCTCAAAAGTCTTTCTCCTACTTTGTTTTCTAGTAATCTCAATAATTTGTCATCTGAAGCGTGCATCAAGGCCAAACATCATAAAAGCACTTTTCGACCTAATAATACTTGTGTTGACCACTGTTTTTCTCTTGTTCATTCGGATGTATGGGGACCTTCCCCGGTATCAACTCCATAGGGTTTTCAATACTTTGTTACATTTGTTGTTGATGCTTCCCGTATGACTTGGGTATACTTCGTAAAACACAAATTTAAAGTCTCCAATAAGTTTCAACACTTTAGTCGCATGGTTTAAAATCAATATGATACTCCTATTAAAATTCTTCGGTCTGACAACGGGGGCGAGTATATGTCCCGTAGTCTCAGTCAATTTCTGCAGGATCATGGCATTCTCCATCAGATGTCTTGCCCTAATACTCTCCAGCAAAATGGTGTTGCAGAACGTAAAAACCACCTATTACTTAAAATGGCTCGAGCTTTACTTATTGAATCCCAGGTACCCACTTACTTCTAGCCTGAGGCCAATGCTATATCTGCTTATCTTATAAATCGTCTACCTACCAAAATTCTTAATCTTCAAACTCCAATACAAAATCCGTCGTCCTAAGTTCAAATACCCTCACTGTTAACACTTCCATCCTGAGTCTTTGGGTGTTCCGTTTATGTTCATGTTCCTAAGAGCGAATGCACCAAGTTTGACTCATGTGCACAAAAGTGTGTGTTCGTCGGGTATGCTGCTCACCAGAAAGGGTATCGGTGCTATAATCCTACTGCTCGTGGTATTTATGTCACATTAGACTGTGCTTTCCTTGAAATAGAATATTACTATTGTTCCCAGTCTCCGACACAGGGGGATAATCCATCAGGAGGTGTGCCGGTCGACTGGTTACATAACTACAGGTTGCCAGAGACTGTCCAACAAGGTCAAGTAGATGGCACCACCGAGCCAACCACGGACAATGTAGGAGTATCTGATGCGTCAGGGATGTCTTATGAACCTCCTTGGGTGAGTTCTCCTCAAGAGGTAAGTAACGAATGTGTTGATGCGATAGTAACTATGAATGATGCTTCTAATGTTTGACCCAAGCCACAGGTACGGAGGCTTCCTCCTAGAGAAAACAGGGGTGTACCATCATGTCGATACTCACCAGAGCAAACCACACGATCTTCCAGGTATCCAGTGAGTTATATTCAGGCTGTGTCAAGAATTTGTGCCAAGAACATCAGAGGAAGCTAGCAGAATCCCATGTTGGCGGATGCAATGGATATAGAAATGGAGGCTCTGGTGAAGAATGAAACTTGGGAGAAGTGTGTTCTACCCAAAGGAAAGAAGCCTGTGGGGTGTCGATGGGTACTTACGATCAAATATAAAGCCGATGGGACAATTGTGTGTTACAAGACTCAGTTAGTGGCGAAAAGATACACACAGACCTATGGGATTGATTATTCTGAAACTTTTTCACTAGTTTCAAAGATTGATACAATCAGGGTCCTGTTATCTATAGCAACAAATCGTGAATGGCCATTACACCTGTTTCACATAAAGAATGCTTCCCTGCATGGAGAATTAAAAGAGAAAGTATACATAGAAGCACCTCCAGGGTACTCGGACGAATTTCGGGAGAATGAGGTTTGTCAGTTAAAAAGGGCGCTCTTTGGACTTAAATAGTCTCCACGTGCGGTGGTGAGTTGATAATGTGTCTCATCATCTATGTGGACGATATGATGATTATTAGAAGTGATCAAGAGGAAATTTCAGAACTCCAGAAGAAGCTATTTGCTGAATTCGAAATGAAGGATCTTGGACATTTGAAGTATTTTCTTGGAATAGAAGTGCTTCGATCAAATAATGGTATATTCATATATCAGCGAAAGTATATTCTTGACTTATTGGCAGAAGTGGGAATGTTGGAATGTAAAGCAACGTTCCAATGATCACAAATCTTAAGTTGAGGAGTACGGACGAAGGATCAATGGTGGACGAAGAGCAATACCAGAGTTGGTGGGAAAGTTGATTTATTTGGCTCACACTCGCCTGGACATAGCATATGCTATTGGTGTAGTAAGTCAATTTAGGCATAAGCCAAAAGAAGAGCATTGGAAGGCGGTGTTGCAGATTGTGAAGTATCTCAAAGGGACTCCAGGACGAGAAATATTCTTTAAAAAGCACAACCATCTTGAGATAGAGGTCTATACCAAAACAATCTGATGGAAATGTGGTTTGTGCTCAGTTTAAACTCCTATTTACTTCTTTGACGAGTACTTGTCGCAATAAGGTATGGCTCTTCTGGAATATCAATTCTCCGTGTCTTCTGGATGTGGTCCATAGTGGACAATATTCACATTTTCAGTTTCATATTTTCGGTACTAGTCATGAGGTTTGGTTTTCGATCATCTACAGCATGCATACTATTATTGATTGTCATAAATTAAGGTTGGAGGTTGCTACTTTCCATTCTCGTGTGGCTATACCCTGGTTAGTAGGAGGTGATTTCAACATCTATCCGCCTATTGATGTGCATTCTGGTCGCTCCATGCCCGCTCTTTCTTCTCTAGAGGAATTTGTGGAGTGTGTTACTCATTATTCTTTGATTGATTTACCATTTGAAGGCAACCCATTCACATGGGTTTGAGGGAGGGTTTTAGGGACTGTCAAGTGTTGGCTAGATCGTATGCTCCGTAGTGCGGAATTTAATTTTTTCTTCCAGATGATGCGACTGCTTCATTTAACCCGTGTCACATCAGATCATGCACATTTGTTGCTGAAGTGCGTAGAATCATTAACCTCCACTCCTAAGTCATTTCAATTTTTAAAAGTGTGGGTTGAACACTCGGATTTTTTACCTTATGTCCGAATAGTGTGGGAGTCTTATCCTACGATAGGTGGAATGCGAGGATTATATGATAAACTCCAACGCTTGAAGAAGGATCTTAAATGCTGGAATCACAATGTTCTTGGCAATGTCTTCAACGGCTTGGAATCCTCTGAGCAAGATGTTTTGCAGAAGGAAAACCTATATGATCACTGTTGGAAATAATTCATACTAATTGACTTCTATACAACAGTGGCCGACCTTAGCTGAGGTCAGGGCAGACCTGCCTGCCTGAACTGAACAACATCTCAGAACCACTGTTTTGTGTTTTCTGCCTTTAGCCGAGCAGAGCTCAACAATGAATATCCTCAGTCGAACTGCCGAGCTCGACACAAAGCAGAGCTCAGCAAATAAAGCCTCAGAACAACGAATGTTCTTAGTGCAAACGTGAACTGAACAACACTGTGTACCAATAGTGCAGTTTTCTTCCCACAGACAGCTGAGCTCGGCACAAAGCAGAGCTCAGCCTCGGCAATAACCTTCTCTGCTCAGCAAAGCAGAGATTCGAGGTGAGTCCAAGACTCTGTCCTTAAGACGTTATTGCTCCGGTACACTGCGCCCAACCAGAGGATCAACCGTCTTCCATGATACAACGGAGACCAGTTCAGACGAGCAGCACTGTAGCGCTGAACTCAAAAAACCTTTTAGAATGTCCTACCTTCTTGGATATAATGCAATAGATGCAGTATGTAGATGGCTTGTATGCAGCAGAAAGAGTATGCAGTATGCAGGTTCTGAAGAAGAAAACTTCGGCGTATTGTTTTTTGTGTGTGTTTAGAGGCAGACCGCTGACTCTATTTATAGAAGGGAAATGCTTGGAGGCTATGGCAACTGCACAGTCACAATCACCCATTATCCCACAACCCACGATCGGCGCCAATGTCCCCCAGTTCTCCTCCCACGATCAGAGACTGGTTCAGATTAATCTGGGCCGTTAGATCATAGGATTAAATCATACCAGTAGGATCAAGTAAGTTATTTTCTGGAAATATTTAAAAGAAATTTCTCCAAAAATATAACAGCTACAGGCCGAGCAGAGCAGAGCCGAGTAGAGCTGGACGACAGCCTCAGCATCTTCCCTCTGGTCCCGTTCCCTTTGGCACATCCAAAGTGTCTAACACTATATTTGGTGGCAACTTTCCATCAATTTGATCAATGTGGTATTTCTAAAAATTTCCACTTTTAACTCCTACTTTGAGCATTAATTTCTCATTCACCTGGTATCGCAATTGAGTGATTCAATAGCCAAAAATTATCTACTCATTACTTGGATAATTTAAGACTAATTAGTTTTTGTTTTTGATTAACAAACACTAATCATAATTAAGCTCAAAGTATGTTGCTCACCCATTTCCACAATTTCTTCCAACAATCCCCTACATAAATGAAAATTAATGCAAATGCAGATGCAGACTCTAAAGAGAAGTTAGACAAGGAGATGTTGCATCAGAAGAGGTAGCTTCTGGCTTTGAACCTTTCGTAGCAAAGTACTATCGGATTCACTCGACTAAGTAGTGACTTGATGTCTTAAACTAGTCAGCTCTTTGTTGTGAACCTAGACAACAGTATTCACACAATATTTCCTTTAACACCCTTTTGGTTCTCATGATTGTGTTCGTTTTGGCCATGACCAATCTAGTATCAGAAAGTGTGTTTAAAGAATTCTTGCCTAAAAGAATTCTCATAGATGCAGCCCCACTATATACTTACATAGATGATTCCTATCAAGAGCATTCTATCATACTCCACTTGATGTATCAAGATACAGCACAACATTAAGAGCTTTAGCTCACCCTAAATATTCTCTGCAGACAGCACTTTTATGCACCGGAATGAGTAAGTGCTAAACTGAACCTTCATAACTTAGTTGTCCCACTGAATCAATATTCTGGGATCTCCGGTCAACAAGGTTGGGTTACCGTTACAAAGATTCTTGTGTAGTAGGATTAAGTCCCATTCCATTTGTCAATTTTGACATCTGATCTCTAGACAAGCCTTTTGTAAGCGGATCTGTAAGATTCTCCTTTGATTTTATGTAATCAATGGAAATCACGCCATCAGAGATCAATTGCGTAATGGAATTATGTCTTCGACGTATATGTCGTGACTTACCATTGTAGATGGTGCTTTGTGCTTGTCCTATAGCAGAATGACTATCATAGTGTATGCTTATAGGAGCGATTGGCTTAGGTCAACCTGGAACATCTTCTAGGAAATTTCGAAGTCATTCAGCCTCCTCTCCAGCTTTATCTAGTGCTATAAACTCGGCTTCCATAGCAGACCGAGCTATGCACGTTTTTTTGTTGACTTCCATGTCACAGCATCACCACCAACAGTGAATACGTATTCACTGGTGGACTTAGAGTCCTTGGCATCTGATATCAAGTTCGCATCACAGTATCCTTCTAATACTGCTGGATATCTCAAGTAATATAATCCAAGATTCATTGTATACTTTAAGTATCTCATTACTCTATTCAGAGCCTTCCAATGTTCCTCACTTGGATTACTGGTAAACCTACTCAATTTATTTACCAAACACTCTTAATTCTGGTCTAGTACAATTTGTTATGTACATCAGACTTCCGATCACTTGTGAATACTCCAATTGAGCCACTGGCTCGTCTCGGTTCTTCCTAAGTGTGTACTTAAGTCAAGTGGAGTCTTCACTGGTTTTACATCAAGCATATTGAAACGTTTTAGAACAGATTCAATATAGTGAGTTTGTGACAACACAAGTCCTTCGGTTATCCTAAAAATTTTAATTCCTAGAATAACATTAGCGACTCCCATATCCTTCATGTCAAAGTTTCTCGTCAACATCTTCTTTGTATTTAAGATGATGTCTCGAGTACTTTCCATGATTAGCATGTCGTCTACATATAGACATACTATCACATAGGCATCTGGTGTGTTCTTGATGTACACACACTTGTTACACTCGTCGATCCTGAAGCCATTTAGCAACATTGCCTCATCAAATTTCAAATGCCATAGTTTGGGCGCTTGCTTAAGTCCATACAGGGATTTAACGAGTCTACAGACTTTAGACTCTTGTCCTGGAACTACAAAACCTTCAGGTTGTTCTATATAGATTTCTTCTTCTAACTCAACGTTCATGAAAGTAGTGTTTACATCCATCTGGTAGATTTCTAGATTATAGACTGTAGCAATAGCAACTAGAATCCTTATAGAAGTGATTCTAGTTACTGGTGAGTAGGTATCAAAAAAGTCAAAGCCTTCCTTTTGTCGATACCCTTTAGTTACCAACCGGTCCTTGTACTTGTTAATAGACCCATCCTCTTTCAGTTTTTCTTAAAGATCCACTTGCATCCGAGTGGTTTACTTCTTGGTGGAAGATCAACCAACTCCCAAGTGTGATTTTGAATAATCGATTTATTTCATTATTTACTGCCTCTTTCCAGAAAAGGGCTTCTGGAGTTGATATAGCCTCAGAAAAGGTTCTTGAATCGTCTTCTACCAAATAGGTATAAAAATCTGGTCCAAATGACGTTGGGATTCTTGCGTTTGCTTTGACGCGGTTCCTCAATTTCTTGAGGGGTCGTCTCACGCAATCGCTTACTGGTGCTTGTTTCTTCATTATTTTTGTCTTTCTTTGGAAAGACATCTTCAAAGAACGCCGCATTTCTTGATTCCATAACAACATTCTCATGTATATCAGGAATGTCCGACTTGTGCACCAAGAATCGATATGCACTACTGTTAGTTACATATCCTATAAATATGCAATTAATTGTTTTAGGCTCAATTCTTACTTGTCTTGGTTTAGGTACTGCAACCTTCGCCAAGCACCCCCAAACTTTTAAGTATTTGTAACAAGGATTATCGCCTTTCTAAAGCTCGTATAGGGTTTCATCCATCTTCTTAGATGGAATTCTATTTAAAATGACATTGGCTGAGAGAATTGCTTCCTCCCACAAGTTCTGAGGTCAACCCGAACTTATCAACATAGCATTCATCATCTCTTTTAGAGTACAGTTTTTGCGTTCAGCAATACCATTCGATTGAGGAGAGTATGGTGCAGTTGTTTGAGGAATAATGCCATGTTCTGAACAAAATTCATTAAATAGTGCATCATATTCGCCACCTCTATCACTAGGAATCGATTTAATTCGCTTGCTAAGTTGATTCTCAACTTCATTTTTATAGTCCTTGAAAGCATCAAGAGCCTCGTCTTTGCTACTTAGCAGATAGACATAACAGTATCGTGTACAATCGTCGATAAAAGTTACAAAGTACTTTTACCACCTCTTGTTTGCACAAATTTTAAATCACACACATCAGTATGAATTAAACCCAAAGGTTCAGTGTTCCTTTGTATTGAAGAAAATGGTGCCTTTGCCATTTTTGCTTCAACACACACTTGACATTTTCTTTTATTAATGTTCAGCTTGGGTAATAAGTCAAGCTTTATCATTCTTTATATTGACTTGTCATTAACATGACCTAAACGAAAATGCCATAAACATGAAGAATTAAGCATATAAACAGAAGTAGGAGCATTCTTATTAGCCTCTTCGGCCGAAACTTTCTTGAGTACAACAGTCATCACACTAAGTTGAACATATAGTTGGTCAAGTACCCCTTCCCCAGAAATATCTCATTCTTACTCAGAATAAATTTATTACAATCAAATACTAGTATAAATCTATGACTGACTAGTAAAGCTCCAGAAACTAAGTTCTTGCGGATGTCAGAAACATGCAGTACATCTCGCAGAGTCAGTTCCTTTCCTGAAGTCATCTTTCGAATCACATTGTCCGAACCTTCAATCTTCGAGTTATCAAAGTTCTCCATGTACAGCTTTTCATTATTCTACGCCAGAGAATAATCTCTGAACATATCCCTGTTAGCGCATACATGTCGAGTGGCTCCAGTGTCCACCCACCATTCACGAGGATTTCCCACTGTGTTGCACTCAGAAACAACTACGCTCAAATCCAGGTCATTCATCTGGCTGACAAGGTTGGCTTTAGCTTTTTCTTGTTTCTTCTTGGGCTTACGGTAGTCAATACTATGGTGTCCCTGAATTCCACAGTTGTAACATTTTCCAGTGAACCTTTTGACAACTTTCTTGCCTTTAGGGTTCACTCTGAAAGGATTTACCTTTTTCTTTTTCATCGCCTCTACGACATGAGTCTTGGCTTGACCAGAACTCGAACTTGGCTTTCTTTCGGACATTCGGTTGCCCTCCTCTATACGGAGTCGAACAATCAGATTCTCCAAAGTCATCTCCTTTCGTTTGTGTTTGAGATAGCTTCTAAATTCCCTCCACGAAAGAGGTAGCTTCTCAATCACAGACGCCACTATGAAAGATTCACTGAGCGACATGCCCTCTTCTTCTATTTCGGCCACTAACATCTGAAGTTTCTCAATTTGAGAAACAACAGTCTTGGAGTCTGACATTTTAAAACCAATAAATTTGCCAACGACAAACTTCTTTGTACCGGCATCCTCCGTGCGGTACTTCTTATCTAAGGCCATCCACAATGAATTTGCAGTTTTATAAGTACAATACAGTTCGTACAACGAATCATCTAAACAACTTAAAATATGACTCAGGCATACATAATTGTTAAAATTCCATGCTTCAGCCATCAAATTGTTCTGCATGTTCAGATTCGGATCCTCAACCGGAACTACCTCAGGAGGTTCCTCGGTCAGCATCTTTGCCAAGCCCAACGTTGTCAAGAAAACAACATCTTTTGCTGCTAGCGTTTGAAGAAACTGCCTCTAAACTTCTCAGGCTTCTCAGCCTGTCCAGCAGCAGGAACTGGTGCAGGAATAGGTGCAGGAACAGTAGGTGCGACTGGAAAAGTACTGTTTTGTTCCTAAGAACCAACGTGCACAGCATTGATCGAATTAGAGCTTGTTGAGAAATATGTTTGGATAATTTTCAAAGTCATGATTTTAAGTGGTGAATACTTAAAAATTTCACACATGGTGTTATAAGTTGAAAAAGTTGACATCAATCTCTCAGGTTGTTGCATATTGATCGATCTATGTACATAGATCTCTCACATCGATCGATCCATGTAAGGTAATGAAAGTTCAAGACCTTACTGTAAGACATCGATCTCTAAACCTGAGACACATCGATCGACCGATGTAGATCGAACCCTCACTTCGATCGATCGATGTAGGTCAGAGACAAAACTTGAACCTTTCTGTGAGACATCGATCTCTGAAGCTGAGGCATTTCGATCGATCGACGTCTAGGGTTTTTAGAAATATTTTTCTAAAATGTGATAAAATATTTGTTTTCGTTTGTATATGATTCATACATGCTCATTATATGAATCTTATGTGATTTTGATGATTGTAAATGTATTGTGACTAACGTGCCTTGGAAGTTTCTACAACTTCCAAAAAGGACAAAATTGGTATTTTGATTTTTGTAGGAACATGATATGGTGGATATATATCAAGGATGTATTCTTATACTATTTATCATGACAAAGGTGATATCATGATTATTTCTGACCATCCGGGTCATTTCTGGAGTTTTCATATACCAGGGGTATTTTGGTCATTTTACCTCTGAGGGTATTTTTGGTATTTTCACTCAAGTAATCTCTTGAGCATATTATTATCTTTATTCTGGAGCTGAGTTATTATTAATTTGAAGATTATATGGTGATTTTATCCTATTTCTCTCGATGATGATATTGTCGACTATAGCTGGATATGTGACGATTTGAGATGTCACATTCTATTTTTTCTTGAGGACACTCTTATATATGTTATAAGAGCATATTTATCATCATTATTCAGAGTTGTTCAAGGTGTTAAAGGTGTGAAAATGTTCATGACATATATGAAGAGATATTGGGAATTTCGGTGTTACACGTTGACATAATCTTGTCAACTATTATCTATTAATTTCTTCTTCAAATCTGAGTTGCTACACATATATATATGTTGAAAAACGTTCATATGCTGGTGGATATGATGTGGTGTTCATTTTATGAGTTGGAGACAAGTGGACCAACCAAAAAGGAGCTAGTTGGCAAAATTGCCAACTTGGAATTTTCTAAATATAGCCAACGGCTATATGGCTATTCTTGGCAGATTTTTTGAGTCAAAATGGAGCTCTCACATGTCCAATTATTGTGCTTGAATTTGGAGATATTTTGGTGGTATTATCCTTTCTTATTTTGTTAAGGACAATCAAAATTTATTTTTGGAAAAATGAAAAGTAGCCCACGGCTACTACTCATGTTTGGAGCTGAATTTTTGAGTTTGAAAATGTAAATTCCCACATGCCTATTCTTGTGCCAAAGATATGAGAAGATAATGGAGTTGTTATGGCTATTATCTTTGGGTATTATCTTCACATTTCCAAGAAAAATCCAAGACTATTTTTAGTTGAAAATTTTGGCCAAATGGAGTTGCCAATGTGGACCAATTATGTTGTCTTATTTTGCCAAGTATACAAAGCCAACCAATGATGAGAAGACATTTGGACTTGATGATGAAGATGGTGACACATTGGAGTTCTTATCTTCAAGGCTCAAATGACACTATAAATAGAGGCAATGGTGAAGAACATGAAACACACTTGAAGCTCACAAGCATTTGTTGAATTGTCTAGCTTTCATCATCTTCTTGTTGTTATTGTTTCATTCATGGTAGCAAAGGTGTTCTTGTTGTATTGTGGTGCGCTACAAGTCTTTTGAGCTTCATTTGTAATATTGATTAGCCATTCTTATAAGGCTACATCAATAGGTGGTAGAGGTGTTGTGTTGCTTAGAAGGTGATTATCCAAGTCTTGGGTAAGGTTGGTGTATAACCCAAGGATCAAGCTCGGTTCTTGTTGTAAGATGATTCATTTGATAGTGAAATCCAAGGAAAGGTGTTCCTTGGGACTGGAGTAGGTCATATTGACCGAACCAGGATGTCTTGTTTCTTTATTTCTGTTTTTTGCCCGTTTTTACTGCAGTTTACATACAACTTATCACAATTTGAAAAAATAGCTAAACACTTTCAAAATTCGTCATTTTTGGTGGAGTTATACTTCAGACTGTTAGCTTTCATTTGCAACAAGAATTACTTGATTTGAGCAGGGGAAAGTTAGTCTTTTAGTCTTTGCAAGATAACTGCTCCAATCTGGCTGCAATCTGACCGGTTTTGAGAAAACTTAAATTCTGTATTTATCAAGAACTTTTTAAGGTCAGTACCTTTTAGAAACATCCTCTACACATCCTAAGGAGTGTTTTGATATAAAGATCAACCTTTTTGGTTGAGTATTCAAAGAGAAACATGTTTTGCAAAATCAACAACATTCTGTCCAATTCTGTCTAGATTGACCATCTGAATCTTTTTATTTGTTTGATGGGCCAACGATCTTATTTTTGTCTGATTTTTGGACAGAGTCTTGATAACACATTGAAGTTCAATTATGAAAAGTTTCATAATTTTTGGAGTTGTGTACAATTAGATTTAAATTTTTCAAAAACAGGTTCTGAATCTGAGGTGGTCTCAGATTCTGTTTTCAAAGGGGATTTTTACAAAGGGTTGTAGTGTAATTTCTGCTAACCACTATTCAACCCCCTTCTAGTGGTGTTTATTGCAGGTGCACGGTCCAAAAAATGGTATCAGAGCGAGCCCAACACCTCTTAAAAGAAGCAAGACTCAACACTATTCAAACAATACAAGTCCACGAAACAACCATTCATTATATACTGCTTGTCTCAAATCCAAGGTATAAACAATGGCTATTGTTTCTCACAAAGGTGAGTTGGAAGGTATGTCTACACAAAACCCTCCTCTTTTTGATGACAATAATTTTGTTCATTGGAAACTAAAAATGAGGCTATTCTTAATGGCTATAGACATTGATTTATGGTCTATAGCTGAAGATGGGCTGTACATTCAAATGAAGATTGTACAAGTTAGTGGAATCACTCAAGAAGTTGAAAAATATAAAAGTGAATGGTCATCGGAAGATAAAAAGAAAATGTCCATGAATGCTAAAGCTATGCAATTACTTTTGAATGGACTTACAACTTCTGAAGCAGGGTATGTATCAAATTGCACAAGTGCACACGATATGTGGAAATCACTTTTATTAAAGCATGAAGGTACTAGTGGTGTTAAATAAATCAAAAATAAACATGCTTATGACTGAATTAGAGTCTTTCAAAATGTTGCCAAACGAATCCATAACATCTATGGATTTGAGGATTACTAACATTTTTAATGCCCTTGAAGCTTTAGGCAAATCATTCACGAACAATGAAAAAGTTCAAAAGGTGCTACGAAGCCTTCCTGCTGAATGGGATCCAAAGGTGACTGCAATCGAGGAGACCAAGTAATCATTAAGATGGATGAATTGATCGGGTCTCTTAAAGTCTAGGAGGTAAAACTAAACCAACGGAAGTCCGAGTCATCTAAATCATCAAGTAAGTCAATAGCTTTCAAAACAACTGAAACACATATAAATAATGATGATAGTAATAGTGATACTGAATTAGATGATGACTTGATATTAATAGCAAGAAAACTTAGGAAGCCTTTCAAACGTCCTAATAGGAATAGACAACGTTCTTCTTCTTCTTCTTCTTCTCTCTTCTCAACCTAGGAAGAATAACACAAACAAATGGTATAATAAAAAATTAAAGTGTTATGAATGCGGTCAAAAATGACATATTTTATATGATTGTCAAATGAAGAAAAATAATAATAATAACAACAATAATAAACAAGCCAAGGAAAGGAAGCACAAATTACAAAGACAAAGGAGTCAAAGGCAAGGAAAGAGAAACGAGCAATGAAAGTGAGCACATGGAGCGACTCATCCGACTCAGAATCCAAAACTAAAGAAGCTCAAGTCTGCTTCGTATCCAACGAGGTATGTTTTTCTTCTGATAATGATTCTGATAGTGACATGACATTTGATGAAATGTATGAAGAGTTCTTAAGAATGCATGCTTACTGTAAGAGGCTCTCTAAAGAAAAAAGAAACTAGTTGAAGAAAATGACAAGTTGAAGACGTCCAACTTGGAATTTTTCGATCAATTAGAATCTCTTAAACAAGAGTCTACTAATACTCTTGATTCTTTAGAGAATAAAATTGAATCATATAGGAAAGATGAACAAAAGATAAAAACGGAAAATAAAATGTTAAAGTCCAAGTTGGAAAGTTATGAACATGAAATAATACAACTTAAGTCTTCTAAACTTAACTTAGAAAAAATTGTAGAAAAATTCAAGTCGGGTGCTAATATGTTAGATACACTAATCTCATCACAAAAGTATGAAATGATAAAACAGGCTTAGGCTATAAAGAAGAAGATGACAAAGTAGGTAGAAAGACTAAGTTTGTATCTTAAACTACTAAACAGCCTTATAAAGATATAAAAACAACTTTGCCTGCTAAATCTTCTTTTACTCCTTCTTCTGTTTATTCTAAGACAAAAATGCAACATACACCCATAAAAGCACACACGCATAAACATACATCTAGGCCAAACTTTGCATCTAGACAACCTAGAAATTATGGCTATATGTATACAAATGCAACTAGACATAATAAAATGCATCCAACTTATTATGATCCTAAGTATAGGCAACACTCTTATAAGTCTTATAGAAATGCCTATGAACACATTTATATAGCGCCATTCAGGAAACAAAATCGCATGCCTTATACACATTATAAAAATCGGCCATCATATAAAGATTATCAACCATGGCACAACATGTACAACAATGCATCTTCACGTATGTGGAATGATCATCTATATACTAAT
>AP025047.1:13282224-13306976 GCA_036186865.1 Eustoma russellianum
CTATTAGAAAGAAATTAAATAAAACGCCTTATGAATTGCTAAATAATAGACAACCTAAGATAGATTATCTTAAAGTATTTGGATGTAAATGTTTTGTGCTGAACACTAAGTATAATCTAGATAAATTTGAACAAAAGTCTATTGAATGCATATTTGTTGCGTATTCAACTAACTCAAGAGCATATAGGTGTTATAATCCTGCATCTAGAAAGATAATTGAATCCATACATGTAAAATTCAATGAAAATGCATGCTTGAAGTTAGTGATAAACTCAACATAAACCTGAGAATAATGTTGAAATATGTTTGATGATGATGTAATACTTGAGCCTGTACTTGATCATCTAGAACCAACTCTCCCTGAACAAGACATGCATGAACCTTTAGATGAAATAATGAAGAGGCTTTGCAATTGGAAGATAATACAACTAATGATCCAATTACATATGATAATGTTCACGCTAATGAAACATTTGAACAAGATGAGGGTGAACCTAGTCAATCTAGGAATTGGTGGCACCCTAGAGAATTAATCATTGGGGATCCAAGTGTTGGGGTTAGAAACACGTAGAAACATAAGTCAACTTGAAAGACATAGCTTAGTCTCATACATAAACCTAAGAATGTTAAGGAAGCCTTAGGTGACATATCATGGATATAAGCTATGCATGAGGAATTGAACCAATTCGCAAGGAACAAGTGTGAGACTTAGTACCTAAACCTGAAGACAAGTCTATAACAGGAACGAAATGGGGATGAACAAGGAAAAATTACAAGAAATAAGGCTAGACTAGCCGCACAAGGTTATAATCAACAAGAAGGAATAGATTATGAAGAAACCTTTGCACCTGTTGCACGACTAGAAGCAATTAGATTGTTACTTGATATTGTAAGTCTAAGTAATATTAAACTCTTCCAAATGAATGTCAAGAGTGCTTTCTTGAATGGATACATCCAAGAGGAGGTGTTTTGTCAAACAACCCCCCTGGATTCAAAGATCCAAAGAATTCTAACCATGTGTACAAGCTTAAGAAAGCTTTATATGGTTTTAAAACAAGCTCCAAGAGCTTGGTAATGATAGATTTGCAAACTTTCTTATTGCAAATAATTATCAAAGGGAACAATAGACAACACATTATTCCTAAGAAGAAAAAGATAATAATTTGTTAATAGGTTCAAATATATGTAGACGATATTATCTTTGGTTCAACCAACCCTACCTTAGTAAAAGACTTCGAAGAGTGTATGAAGTCAGAATTTGAAATGTCAATCGTAGGAGAGTTGAATTATTTCTTGAGGGCTTCAAATCAAACAAACCCCACAAGGAATTCACATTAGCCAACTTAAGCATGCAATGATATGATTAAGAAGTTTGGCTTTGAAGAATTGAAACCAACACCTACACCCATGAGTGTTAGCACCAAATTAGATTAAGGAGAAACTGGTAAACCTTTTGATGACAAACTTTATAGGTCTATGATTGGATCACTGTTATACTTAACTGCATCAAGACCTGACATCATGTTAGTGTATGTATGTGTGCTAGGTTTCAATCTTGTCCCAAGGTATCACATTACAATGCAGTGAAAGGATCTTTAGATATCTTAAACACACACCTCACTTGGGACTGTGGTACGATAGAAACACTAAGTTGGAATTACACGCATATAGTGATGCTGATTATTGGTGGTTGCAAATTAGATAGAAAATCCACTAGCGGTACTTGTCAATTCATAGAAACCAACTTGATCTCTTGGTTTTCTAAAAAGCAAGCTAGTGTAGCTCTTTCTACCACTGAAGCCGAGTAGTATATGCCTTAAGTTTATGTACCACCCAAATACTTTGGCTTTAAACAGCAACTTAGTGATTTGGCATTAAAATGAATAAGATTCCAATTTTCTGCGATAGCACAAGTGCAATCAATCTTTCTCGGAATCCGTTGCTTCATTCTAAGGTCAAACACATTGAGGTGCGATACCACTTCCTTCGAGATCATGTTCAAAATGAGGATTATAGTTATAAACCATATAAGAACTGATCTTCAGATAGCTGACATCTTTACCAAACCCCTTAATCAAACCACTTTTGAAAACTTACGAGCCAAGTTAGGTATGATGACTTACGATACCATTGTGTAGTTCTATCTTTTGCATGATTTACAAAATAAAGGGGAGATAGAATAAGAACATGATTGAGTTGCTAAGTCATGCTAAGTTTTTTTTTTGAGGTTGGTAAGTCATGCTAAGTTTCAATTGGTATAAGTTGAGTATAGGTTAAGGGGAAGAGTATAATCTGAGGGGGAGCGTACTATTTAAAAGTTTGTTAAAAACAAAGTTTGATAAACAATTGGTTATAAGTTTGTGAACATTAAATAATGTTAGGCTATTTTGAAAAATATCCAAAAGGGGAAGATGTTGAGAAATATGTTTGGATACTTTTCAAAGTCGTGATTTTAAGTGGTGAATACTGAAAAATATCACACATGGTGTTATACGTTGAAAAAAGTTGAACCGTTGACATCGATCTCTCAGGTTGTTGCACATCGATCGATCTATGTACATAGATCTCCTCACATCGATCGATCCATGTAAGGCAGGGAAAGTTCAAGACCTTACTGTAAGACATCGATCTCTAAACCTGAGACACATCGATAGATCGATGTAGATCGAACCCTCACTTCGATCGATCGATGTAGGTCAGAGACAAAACTTGAAACTTCCTGTGAGACATCGATCTCTGAAGCTGAGGCACTTTGATCGATCGATGTTTAGGTTTTTTAGAAATATTTTTCTAAAATGTGATAAAATATTTGTTTTCATTTTTATATGATTCATACATGCTCATTATGTGAATCTTATGTGATTTTGATGATTTTAAATGTATTGTGACTAACGTGCCTTGGAAGTTTCTACAGCTTACCAAAAAGGGCCAAATTGGTATTTTGATTTTTGTAGGAACATGATATGGTGGATACGTATCAAGGATGTATTCTTATACTATTTATCATTACAAAGGTGATATCATGATTATTTCTTACCATCCGGGTCATTTCTGGAGTTTTCATATACCAGGGGTATTTTGGTTATTTTATACCCGAGGGCATTTTTGGTATTTTCACTCAAGGAATCTCTTGGGCATATTATTATCTTCATTCTGGAGCTGAGTTATTATTAATTTGAAGATTATATGGTGATTTTATCTTATTCTCTCAATGATGATATTGTTGACTATAGCTGGATATATGACGATTTGAGATGTTACATTCTATTTTTCTTTAAGACACTCTTATATATGTTATAAGAGCAGTTAAATGTATGGAAATGTTCATGACATATAAGAAGAAATTTGGAAATTTCGGTGTTACACGTTGACATAATCTTGTCAACTACTATCTATTAATTTCTTCTTCAAAAATCTGAGTTGCTACACATATATATATGTTGAAAAACGTGTATATGCTGGTGGATATGATGTGGTATTCATTTTATGAGTTGGAGACAAGTGGACCAACCAAAAGGAGCTAGTTGGCAAAATTGCCAACTTGGAATTTTCTAAATATAGCCAACGGCTATATGGCTATTCTTGGCAGATTTTTTGAGTCAAAATGGAGCTCTCACATGTCCTATTATTGTGCTTGAAGTTTGGGATATTTTGGTGGTATTATCCTTTCTCATTTTGTTAAGGAAAATAAAAATTTATTTTTGGAAAAATGAAAAGTAGCCAACGGCTACTACTCATGTTTGGAGCTGAATTTTGAGTTTGAAAATGTAAAATGCCCACATGCCTATTCTTGTGCCAAAGAGATGAGAAGATAATGGAGTTTTTATGGCTATTATCTTTGGGTATTATCTTCACATTTTCAAGATAAATCCAAGACTATTTTTGGTTAAAAATTTCGGCCAAATGGAGTTGCCAAGGTAGACCAATTATGTTGTCTTATTTTGCCAAGTGTACAAAGCCAACCAATGATGAGAAGACATTTGGACTTGATGATGAAGATGTTGACACATTGGAGTTCTTATCTTCAAGGCTCAAATCACACTATAAATAGAGGCAATGGTGAAGAAGATGAACACACTTGAAGCTCACAAGCATTTGTTGAATTGTCTAGCTTTCATCATCTTCTTGTTGTTATTGTTTCATTCATTGTAGAAAAGGTGTTCTTGTTGTATTGTGGTGAGCTACAAGCCTCTTGAGCTTCATTTTTAAGATTGATTAGCCATTCTTATAAGGCTACATCAATAGGTGGTAGAGGTGTTGCAACTAAGTGTTGCTTAGAAGGTGATTGTCCAAGTCTTGAGTAAGGTTGGTGTATAACCCAAGGATCAAGCTCGGTTCTTGTTTTAAGATGATTCATTTGATAGTGAAATCCAAGGAAAGGTGTTCCTTGGGACTGGGGTAGGTCACATTGACCGAACCAGGATAAATCCTCGGTGTTCTTGTCTTGTTTCTTCATTTTTGTTTTTTGCCCGTTTTTACGGTAGTTTACATACAAATTCTCACAATTTGAAAAACTAGCTAAACACTTTCAAAATTCGTGATTTTTGGTGGAGTTATACTTCAGACTGTTAGCTTTCATTTGCAACAAGAATCACTTGATTGGAGCAGGGGAAAGCTAGTCTTTCAGTCTTTGCAAGATAACTGCTCCAATCTGGCTGCAATCTGACCGGTTTTGAGAAAACTTAAATTCTGTATTTATCAAGAATTTTTTAAGGTTAGGGCCTTTTGGAAAAATCATCTACACATCCTAAGGAGTGTTTTGATATAAAGATCAACCTTTTTGGTTGAGTATTCAAAGAGAAACATGTTTTGCAAAATCATCAACATTCTGTCCAGATTGACCATCTGAATCTTTTTATTTGTTTGAAGGGTCAAACAATCTTATTTTTATCTGATTTTTGGATAGAGTCTTGTTAACAAATTGAAGTTCAATTCTGAAAAGTTTCATAATTTTTGGAGTTGTGTACAATTAGATTTGAATTTTTCAAAAACAGGTTCTGAATCTGAGGTGGTCTCAGATTCTGTTTTCAAAGGGGATTTTTACAAAGGGTTGTAGTGTAATTTCCGCTAACCACTATTCACCCCCTCCCTCTAGTGGTTTTATTGCAGGTGCATGGTCCAACAGAGCTTTCGTTCTCCATCACGTTTCTGACAAAAGAGACACACTAGAATCAGTACAGAATCAAACAATAACGTCTTGTGAATTGTTGGAAATAATTCAGACTAATTGACTTCTGTACAGCAATGGCCGACCTGAGCTGAGGTCAGGGCCGACCTACCGACCTGAACTGAACAAAATTTTAGAACCACTGTTCTGTGTTGTCAGCCTTTTGCTGAGCAGAGCTCAACAATGAATGTCCTCAGCCGAACTGCTGAGCTCGACACAAAGCAGAGCTTAGCAAACAAAGCCTCAAAACAACGAATGTTCTTAGTGCAAACCTGAACTGAACAACACTGTGTACCAACAGTGCTGTGTTCTTCCCATAGACAGCTGAGCTCGACACAAAGCAGAGCTTAGCCTCGGCAATAACCTTCTCAGCTCAGCAAAGCAGAGATCCGAGGTGAGCCCAAGACTCTGTCTTTAAGATTTTATTGCTCTGGTACACTGTGCCCAACCAGAGGAGCAACCGTCTCCCAGGATACAACAGAGACCAGTTCAGACGAGCAGCACTGAACTCAATGAACCTTTTAGAATGTCTTACCTTCTCGGATATAATGCAGCAAATGCAGTATGCAGATGGCTTGTATGCAACAGGAAGAGTATGCAGTATGCAGGTTCTGAAGAAGAAACTTCGGCGTACCGTTTTTTGTGTCTGTTTAGAGGCAGACCGCTGCCTCTATTTATAGAGGAGAAATGGTTGGAGGCTACGACAACTACACAGTCACGATTACCCATTATCCCACAACCCACAATCGATGCCAATGTCCCCCAGTTCTCCTCCCACGATCAGAGACTGGTTCAAATTAATCTGGATCGTTAGATCATAGGATTAAATCATAACCGTAGGATCAAGTAAGTTATGTTGTGGAAAAAATTAAAAGAAATTTCTCCAAAAATATAACAGCTACGGGCCGAGCAGAGCAGAGCCGAGCAGAGCTAGACGGCAGCCTCAGCATCTTCCCTCCAGTCCCATTTCCTTTGGCATATCCAAAGTGTCTAGCACTATATTTGGTGGCAACTTTCCATCAATTTCATTAATGTGGTATTTTTGAAAATTTCCACTTTTTAACTCCTACTTTGAGCATTAATTTCTCATTCACCCGGTATCGCAATTGAGTGATTCAATAGCCAAAAATTATCTACTCATTATGTAGATAATTTAAGACTAATTAGTTTCTGTTTTTGAATAACGGACACTAATCATAATTAAGCTCAAAGTATGTTGCTCACCCATTTTCACAATTTCTTCAAACAGTCAGAACCCTACATCTGAAAATCGCACTAGTTATCAGGCAACTAAGGCAGTTTACAAGCGGGTTGCCACTCGTGAGCTGCTGTTTTCGGAGCAAAAGTCAAGAGTTAAATGGATACAGAGGGATGCTAACACCTCCTTCTTTCATAATATTGTTAAGCAAGGGGATCTATTCTCTCCTATTTTATTTATTTTAGCTTCGGAAGCTTTTTTGTGTGGACTGAATAGTTTGATTACTCAAGGCATGTTGAAGCGATTGACAATTGGCCTTACCCCCTCAAATATATCTCTCTTGGCTTTTGCAGATAATCTACTCATTTTCTTGAATGGAGATACTGGCAACTTGCATCGTTTCCGTCTCTTCTTAGAACAATATCAGAATGCATCTGGACAGGAGGTGAATTTTCAGAAGAGTTATTTTGTTCCCTCCAGCACTGTTCGCTGATCATGGGTCCAAGCAATGGAAAGTGCATTAAATATGACAGCGGAGCAACTTCCCATCAATACTTGGGCGTGAATATCTTCAGGGGCCGTATGAAGCCTGCTTATTGTTTACAACTTATATCTCATTTTGGTACACGATTAAATCGATGGCAAAACAGACTCCTCTCGCCAGTGGGATGCCTAAAACTTAACTGCCGTGTCTTGAGTGCTACACCTATTCATCATATTGCGACTATGAAATTGCCCCTGAGCACGGTTTGGCGCACTACATCGTCGCATAGGTTCCTTTTTGGGGCTCCGAAGAAGCAAATAATCGCTACCGTTGGGTGTGATAGCGTTGTTTGTTTACTCCTCCAGATGACGGAGGACTTGGGATTCGAACGCTTGACATTTTATAGTAAGCTTACTCTTGTCGCATCCTTCAGATGATGGAGGACTTGGGATTCGAAGGCTTGACATTCTATAGCAGCATAAGGAGGCGTTGTCATACTACAAACAGTTGTTGGCAACAATTTATGGCTTAGAATATGGTTAGCAAGGTCACTATCTCCACATTTGTTGGCAACAATTTATGGATTAGAAATATGGTCAGCAAGGTCACTCTCTCACCAGGTTAACAGATTCTATACTGTGGAAAAAAGTACGAAACCTTCGTAGAAAACATTAACTCCATGTAGGAAACAAAAGAGTGTCGACATACATGTAACTTAAATACGATGTAGGATTTATTCAGTAGGATGTAGGTTTTTGTATCTCGTACAGTCGTACGTAAGCTTTCAGTAAGCGGAAGACTGATTAAAAAATTCATCGTGAAAGTCCCATATAATTACCCTTGAAAAACTTATAAACTATTTATGAAACACACAAAATATGTCCCATAAGTTTTCAAACTCTATGGTAATTTTTTTCCTTCTGAAACCTACGTAGAAAACTTAACTCCAAGTAGAAACAAAAAAAAAAATATAGATGTTATATCACATCATTATTTAATATCATTTATATTTGTTTCTAAAAACTATAACAAAACCATCGTGCTTTGATGGTTTTAACAAAACCGTTCAAAATTCAAAATGACATATTTTGATTTTATCAAAATCGTCATCCATTTTACACTGCAGTTTTAACAAAAGTGTCGTACATAAAAATATGTTTACTTCCAAATTTCTGATAAAAATAGATTTTCTTAATAACTCTCCCCGACACCACCCCTTCTCATTTTTTCTCTTTTAAAATCTTGTCTTAAAATATCTTCTAGATGCAAGTTGAACGAAAATATTTTTGAAAATAAGGACTAGGTAGAATTAAAGATCACCGAGTTGTTTACGAAATGCATGTACTTGAAAAATCGGACATTTACAACAAAGACAATTCTTTTTAAACAAAAGCCTACCTAGCCAGGGGCGTTCACAAGGGGGCACGGGAGGGCAGCCGTCCCCCCAACTCGGAGAAAAAATTTAGGTTGTAGGTAGATGCAGTTGTATTTTTGATTATCTAAATTTAAGGTATCTGTTTTTAATCCAAAAACTATCTCATGATATGTGATATATTGTGTTACTAGAAACTAGGGGGAAATTTTGATTAGTAGATATTAGATATACACATTTGTATTTTTTAACTAACTAAAAATATATTGTATAAAAAACAAACTGGTTTTTGAAAAATAAAAAACCAATAAATATTACACCTTTTACCTTTCTATTTCCGTGATTAAAAAAACTTTAATTTAATATTTTCCCCATTTTTCCGTCATTACCCCCCAACCCAATTGACATTTGACATTTTCTTTTCGATCAATTCCTTTCCCCAACTGCGGCGCTCTGCTCTTCGCTAAAAAAACATAGCCGCTCTCTGTCGACGGCTTGAAGCTTCTGCAATCTCCTCTCAAGACTTCAAGTTTAAACCGCCCTATTTCTGTAGCTCTGCTCAATTCCTCCACCGGTTTGCAATTGATTCTTTATTTTTTGAATTCTTTATTTTTGGTCGATTCTTTTCTGTTTTCCACCGGTTTGGATTTGATGCTTTATTTTTGAATTCTTTTTTATGTTCGATTTGAGAAGATGGATATTTTTTGGTGACAGCAATTCCTGAGAAGAGGAATTCTTGTATTGTTTATGCATATCATCAAATAATCAATTCCTTGTAGTTGGTTTCTTCACATGCCCCTGAAATTTTTGTAATTTATGGTTTGACCTTTGTTTAATGAAAAGATATGCTCGTCCTTCATTTCGTAAATAAAAGATATGTCGAGCGTCAAATTAATAACTTTTGTTGGATATTGTTGCTTGTTAATGTTGCTTATGAATAACTTTTGTTGGATATTGTTGATGGCTACTTATTATTGTTGCTTTTTGATTAGTGGATGTGTTGGTTTAGATTTTATGTTTAATATTTGCATATATCTATATTGTAATGGAGTTTTTGTCGGATTTTGATGGAATGTCTATTGAGTCCGAAAAGGTGGACGGTGATCCCATAGTGTGAATTTTGCCCCCCCCAAAATGCAGGCGCTGCGTCCGCCACTGCATCTAGCTTAAACTAGTCGTATTGTTTTAAACCAAAGGAGTATGGCATACATCTACCACTTTCTAATCGAAGGTATGTCAAGATAAATATGTTTGAATGATTTTCAAAAATATGATTTTAAGTGTTAAAATAATTAAGTAATAACAAGGTATATTATAAAAATGTCAAAAAGATGAAATAAATTAAACAAATGACATCGATCGATCCATGTAGGACAAAATAAACCAAAACCTTACTGTGAAACATCGATCTCTAAACCTGAGACACATCGATTGATCGATGTACATCAGCCTCTCACATCGATCAATCAATGTCAGACGGAATGAAGAAAGCCTTATTGTGAGACATCGATTGGACAACATACTTTCACTTTCAACACAAAATGTATTAGGTGCAAGAGTTAAAGTATGTAAACACTAAGAAAAGCATCGTATCTTGCATATTCCTTAGCATTCCTAAATCAGATTCTTCACCATTGGTTTCAAACTCACTTTCACAGGGTTTGGGTAAAATTTTAGCATGTTTATCATCATGTTTAGGCAACTTAAGCTCAATAAACTCATGGGTAATTTCATCATCATGTTCACGAAAGAACAAAGGATTATCAAACACAACTTATTTGAATGCAAGTTAGAACCTTCATTAATGTAAGATCACTTTCATGCATTCCAAACAAAGGATTACTACAATCATTCCATTCATGTTCTTTCAAGTTGTCATGCTCAATTGTATCATCACTTTCACTAGATATATCACTTAAAACATCATGTAAATCATCATTTAAGTCATGTGAATCAGTAGCTAATTCATCTTTCAACTCATCATACAAGACTTTATCAGTAAGCTCATTAGATCCATGACTAGCTTGTAATGCAAGTAACGTAGATTGGAACTCTAGCATTGTTTTATCCAAGTATTCACAACGAGTCGCATTCTTCTCAGCGTGTTATGCATCTCTTTAAAATTCAATTTATTATAAAGACAATGCTTTGTCATACATAACACTAAGAGATGGAAAGTATTCACTTTTCATGCAATCAGCAATATCCTTATTTAGACCAGCATAGCACCTAATCAATCCTAATTCTTCACATTACTTAGTGTTAACATAATAATAATCATCAAACATATAACTGTAATATGCTCGAACACTTCATTTATCTTGAGGAAAAGTTTGATACCATGTTACCTTTTGTGATAATTGCTTACCCGTAGAGCATTTGTCACTTCAAAGTTGTGCATGCTCTCTTATCTATCTCTTTAAAGTCGTGGCCATCGATCACGACCCCCTAAATGCTAGAAACAAATATTGTGAGCCTAAAAATCAAACACTAACAAACAAACTTTTACAAAGATGGTTAGTTAAAATCAGATTGTGTTTGTTGTCTCACTTCCTCTCCTTTCTTTCTCATTCACTTGTACTTTGTTCCTTGAGCAATCTGAGGTTAATAACACTCAAAGAGAGAAAATAAGAAAGGTGAATGTCAATCTTCAACCAAACAATCTTAACCTTCCACTTTCACACAAACTTCCTTCAATTTGCCACAAAGGAATCTGAATCTTTGTTGGACCAAAACACTTCAATACACACCTCAAATGACTTCAAACAGTCCCTACAAAGTGCTGAAATAGTCACAAGAGCGATGGAATCCGAGATGACCAAACAGCCCTCTTTCGGACACATACACCAAAAAATACGCCCCAAAAGAACCAAGTCACACTCACACAAACTTGAACAATTGAACTAAGATTAAAGGACAAAAAGGCCAAAGATGATATGTGAGGCTAAGCTGAAGAAGAACTAAGGGTTGCTTAGGTAATCTTTAGTTAACTTTGGTCATTTTTGTATTCAAACTCACTATGGGACTCAAAGCATGCAACAATCAGGTGTTTAAGTGTTTGGAAAATATGTGCGGCTCAGTTGGTGGTATAAAAACTATATGAAATGAAAGGATATGCACGGCAAAGGGGTAGAGAAACAAGCTTCTCAAAATTGCACAAAAGAGTTCAAACAACTTTGCACTTTTTCCCTTTTTTTACTTCTTCCTTTGAATTTCTTTTCACTTTTCTTTCTTTTCTTGCTGTAAATGTTGTGAACAAGGTTCAGATTCTGATTTTTTTGACTATGGTCAAAATGGTAATTTCACAAGCTGTTTTGTCAAGACTTGTCTTGAACGTTTTGAACCCTCTTTTGGCTCACTTAGACTGTTATTTGATGGGTCCAGGACGTGGCTAAGGGCTGGGTTTTGGTTGGAACTGATTTGGGCTAAAAATTGCGAGTTTTGGCCTTTTGTACTCTTATGGTATTTTGGTTTATAAGTGATGGGTTCATTCCAGTTTGGTTTGTGGGTCTAACTTTAGGGACGAATTTGAGTTGTGAGAGGTCTGTTTATGTGTATGGAGTGGTGGGTTTTGAGGGGTGTTTGGCTGTGGGAATATATTGGAAAGTTTAGGGTTTTCGGCTACTTTAGGCTTGCTGAATTTGGTGAAATGAATAGAGGCTACACTAACAACCAAGTTGCTGCACAAATTCAATCACAAAGTAAGAAATAAGATGCACAAAGTCCTTAGTCAATATAAATTTGAATAACAACAAGAGCAGATATGGAATAGGTGGCTTTATAGGCCAAGTATTGCAATGTTTGTGAAGATGAATTTTACTTCTGGATACAAGACCTATGTTGTTCAAGTTTGGTAAAAATATTTCAATCCTTGATGCTTATAAGACACATAAATGATTATTGAACAAGAGCAAATAGTGTCCACAACTGGGGATGGGTTTTTGAACCAAGAACTTTAGCCTTTGGGCAAAAACTTTTACCTTGGTTTTTTTTTGTAGTAAGGCCGAAATGTTTTTTTGAAATTTTGGGCAAAATGGAATGACAAAATGAGAAGAACAATTTGGACAACAAATAAAAAGAAACGGACAGATTGCGGTAGGAAGAAAACGGACCAAAACAAAACCTAATCAGGTCAAAGAGTGTAATAAAAAAATCAATTCTGGTCTCATGATATGACTAAAATGTTTGAAAACTTTAAGGGCCAATTAACCGAGGGCGTCATTTCAACCTAAAATCCAGCCAGCTGAAAATTGTTTGAACTTTGTGGGTGCGTAACTCAATCATGCAAACTCCAAATTGCGTCATTCAAAATCCAAAGATCAAGTTCAGCATGTGAGCTAAATTTTCCATGGAGGACACTTCTTCAAATTCGACTTGCATCCGCGGGAAAATGCCAGTCAACCGTGGGC
The DNA here is from genome assembly GCA_036186865.1 of Eustoma russellianum. NCBI lineage: Eukaryota > Viridiplantae > Streptophyta > Magnoliopsida > Gentianales > Gentianaceae > Eustoma > Eustoma russellianum. The sequence continues at coordinate 13,294,855 of AP025047.1, forward strand.
GCTATTTCTTCCTAAAATCCAACCTTTTTGTGTAACTCTTGGAATTGAATTCTTTAACCTCCATTAAAGTTTTCAAGCATTTTATTCAGGTCATGAGACCAGAATTGATGTTTTTTTATTACATTCTTTGACTTGGATAGGTGTTCGCATCAGGTTTAGTCTTATTTAAGCTTGTAAAACCAATTGGATAAGATTCAGCTTTTGCCTTTGAATGAAAAAACGTTTTTCTTGTTTGAGAAGCAGCCTTTATTTTTTGGTTTTGCAATAAAAATCAAGGTTAAGATCTCTCAAAGATTGAGCTATTTGAGGGTGATTGCGATTGCTTAAAGAATATCGTCTATGAGAGTTGAATCAACTTGCCTAAGCAACGACTATTCCAACGCAAAGGTGAGCTCATTAGGCCGATTTCAACTCAAGAAAAGCAAGAGAGAGTCCAACTCCTTTGTGCCTAAACCGTTGTGAAGAAGGAGGCTTGAGGTGGAGAGTGGATCACTCACCGCACACGCGTCACACTATAAATAGGCACAAGTGAAGAGAAGAAGAAAACCCTCTTGCTTTCTTCTTCTATCTTCTTCTTTCTTATCTCTTGCTTTCTGTAGCTAAGGTGTTTTGTTGGTGATTGCCTAGAGTTACATAATGTGCCTCTTATATTGAATTTGTAAGATTGATTAGCCATATTTATAAGGCTAAATCAATAGGTGGTTGAGGTATTGCCATAAAAGTTGTATAGAGGTGCTAAACCTAGTCTTAATTAAGGTTGGTGTATAACCACAAGATCAAGCTCGTTTTTTTATAACAGTGATCATTCATAGTGAAAATCTAAGGAATGTGTTCCTTAGAACTAGAGTAGGTCACAATGGCTAAACCAGATAAATTCTTTGTGTCTTTGTACTTCTACTTTTCTCGCCGTTTTTACTGTTTTTAAACTCCACTTTACACAATTGGTTAAAATAACAAAATGTTTTCAAAATTATTGATTTTTGGGGAGATAAATTCTAGACTATTAGCTTTCATTTGCAATAAGAAATATTTGATTTGAGCAAAGAAAAGTTAGTCTTTCAGTCTTTGAAAGATTATTGGTCCATTCTGGCAACAACCTGACAAGTTCCAAAGAAACGTGTCTTTTTATTTTGTTAAGCACAATTTCTGGTCAAGGCCTTATAGAAATATAAACTAAACATGTTAAGGAGTATATTGACACAACAATCAACCTTTTTGACTGAGTAAATAAAAAGACGATCTTTCACAGTTTGCTAACTTTCTGTCCAAAAGAGTTCAAACTGACCATCTGAAGTTTTTTATTTGTTTGAAGGATCAAACGATTTTAATTTTAGCTCATTTTTGGAAGACTAAAATTAAATCTTTGAAGTTTATGTTTATACATATTCATAATTTTTGAAGTTGTGTAATGAGATTTTTGAATTTTACAAGAACGGTAAATCTTTGAAGTTTATGTCTATAAAGTTTCATAATTTTTAAAGTTGTGTAATGAGATTTTTGAATTTTACGAAAACGGGTGCTGGTTCTGAAAACTTTCAAAATCATTTTGAGGAAAAAATTTCAAAGGGTTTGAAAGTAGTGCTATTTACGCTAGCCACTATTCACCATCTCCTCTTCTCTAGTGGGGATTATGTATTATATATACATTTACACACACATACACGAAGGAACGCAGAAAAATGATAGAATAATGTGAAAATTAACGTAAAATCAATGAATTTTTTGAAATCATGAAAATTGTTTCAATCTTTTTGCAACTGTTGTCATGCATGTAAGAGAAAAGCCACGAATAGGATTATGTTGAAGTAAACTACAAATGTCTGTCCCTGAATTTCACAAGCAGATTAAACAATCAGCTGTTCGAATTGCAGGGATATTTGCTCGTAGTCTTAAGGACATGATGTAAATATAATGACATATGATGAGGCCGAGATGGTCACCATGAGGGTCAGAGATGACCCGGAGTATCTGCTGTTAATCTTCCGTCTGAATCCTTCAACGAAGCCTGAGAAAGAAGAAAAACGTTAGAGGTCCCAGGGCGCTGCCCCGGAAAAACTCTCCGACGCTCAAGTCAGTTATGGGTGTTTGCCTATGCAATTTATGCTGGAATATAAGGTTTGAAGAAACCTGAGAAATATCTCACTGAGTTTGTGAGTTTTGCGTTCTGGCCGAGATGAAGTTCTGGATATAATGCTCCAGTTGTTCTTCAAGAATCCCCCCACCTTCCTCGTCTAGGTAAAGGGGTATTTATACTTGAGATTGTGGAGGTCTGACCCCCTGCCTGATTAATGAGATGGTGACATGGCTGAGATGGCAGTCTAATCCGTTGCAGAGATGCAGTGTGATGGGACTAAAGCCTGAGATCGTAGTTGTTGTGTAGGTCGGCCTGTAATGATGGCTTTGTACTGAGCCAATTACTGCTTGACATCTGGAAAGTATTCTGCAGAGCCACTAAGTGGGTCCCAGAGCATAATTGACGATATCTTCCCTTGATCTTATCTGACAGTTCTTGGCGTTATTTGGCCGAGCCGGTATGTGGCCGAGGCCGAGTTAAACATTCTGCTAAGGCTGATTGTAAACATATGCTTTGCCGAGCCGAGCAGGAGTTATATTTGAATTGGCCTGGGCTATTTTAATAAGCTTTTAGACGAGCTGTGCTGAAGTGCATTCTTGCTAAACTGCAGTTCAGTCCGGATGCCGAGGTGCAGCTTCTGATGACAAAAGTACGACTGATGTGTAATTTGGCCGAGCAGCAGTGCTTTCGTGCCGACCTGCGGGACTTGACACATTTATGCCCAACGTCTACCGTTGACTGTTGTTGACTAACAGGTAGTTTATTTTGGTTTATCATTTGCCCCCAGATTAGTTTGGCCGAGCTGACCTGAGAGGGCAGACTAATCGATTCAGAATCTTTAATGAGTCGTCCTTTTAATGACGACGTGTCAACCTCTGATTAGACTGCTCTGCACATTTACTGGCTGCACAGAGTACGAAGCGTCACTTGCGTATCTGGCCGAGCTGACCAGAGAAAGCAAATTAATCGGTTTAGAGTCATAATGACGTGTTCCTCTGATTGGGATGCTCTGCATATTACTGTCTGCGCGGAGCACGAAGCATCTGCTACGTAGCCTTCCGAATTAGGCCGTTATAGAAATCGAGGGCAATCATACCAAGACAACTTTGGGATGCCGAGCTGAAACCTTATAAATAGAATTCTCTAACGGTCATTTTGAAACTTTCACTTCTGTTTCCATTTCTGCTGTTCGCCTTAGCTTTTCTTCTCTGGCGTCTTAATCATCCCCTCCGGTTGTCTTCTCCGATCTTCTCAGTCCACTCCCACCTTTTCTCTGTAAGTTTTTCCTTACACCTCTTTTTTCACAATGTCTTCCTCTAATGGTTCCCGTGATTCTCAAAATCTTTCTGAGGGTGCCTCTTACGCCGCCAGTGATGGAGATAACTCCGGTTCTCCATCCTTGTCCGTCAGATCAGCCTCTGCTAATGACCTTCCCATCAGCAATTTAGGTCGAACCATCGGTGACACTGCCCAATCTAGCAGAGCCATCACCGTGGTCAGTTCTTCGCCGGAGCGAGCAGGGATTGCTCCTGCTCCGGCATGTAGATCCCCCTGCCCCACTAAGGGACCCATCTCTGTTTTCAGGGGTCATTGAGAGAGGTCTATCCTCTCCCCTTGTCCAGGAGTATTTCTCTACCCTTGTCTGAGGCCTGGACAGGATTTTAAATTCCATAAAATTGATAAAAATCGGTTCAGCCCGATCCTCCCCTTGCCTGGTCAGACTGCTTATGATCTCCTAGAGATTATGAAGCAGTCTACGAGGATTACTTTAAGTCAGGTTTCAACCTTCCTGTTCCTGAGACCGCTTGTCGTATTATGCGGCTTATGGACTCAGGCTTCCTCAAATCCAGTCTAACGGCCTTAAACTCATTCTTTGCTATCTTCTTTTCCTTAGAATAGCTGAGCTCCCTTTTAATGCTACTATTTTCCGAGCCCTTTTTGCATGTCGGGCCTCGCATAGCTGGTATTATTTCAGCAAGCGAGCGTCTAACACAAATTTTCCGTTTTCCATTAATATTCCCTCTTCCAACAAGAGATCGAAAGGGAAATTTTTATGTCAAGAAATCTGAGCTGCCGAGCGGAAACATCTGGAAGTCTGGCAAGAGCTGATAATATGAGGCCAGGCCAAGACTAGATGAAGCAGGCAGAATTCGAACATTTCTTCATAGTCATTGACTGGCAGAAGGTAGATTCTGAGATCTGGATAGCAGCCGAACTGGGCCACTCGGATGTTGGCGATAACTACTTGCCACTTTCCTCAGACAACTTAATCATTGTCCGAGGTTGATATTGTTGTATTTCCACTGTTCAACAACCTTCCCTTCTTTCAGTGTTTAACTGTCTTATCCTTTAATGCAGGTGCAATGGCTGGATCTTCTTCCCGTTCCAGCAAAATGGCTGAGGCAGCGGCCAGGAAGAGGGCCCGCCAAGAAAGAAGAATGGCACCCTTGGTTCTGGGAGAGCTTCTACCTCAGCTCTGCCCCCCGTTCCAACTGCTGCTGCTGCTGAGCCCGAGTCAGCAGAGCCTGAATCAGGTAACAATTTTCCTCAACTTCAAAATTTTCTAAGGTTGAGATATGTTTTTATCTTGATTCGTTTGCTTCTTTGCAGCTCTGCCAATTGAAATCTTGGATGACGAGCCTGAGGCCGAGATCCAGCCTCAGGCTTTTGCTGAGCAAAGAGCCTTCGACAGAGGTTGATGAAGGCTCAAATCTTCGCCTCAGAAAGAGACAAAAGGGTGAAGGATCCAGCAACCGAGATCCAGGGCCATCTCAGGTTTCGGAGATGGTTGTTGCTGAGCCGGCTGTGGAGAGCCCGCCTCAGCCGAATAAATTTCATGACCTAATACTTATTGAGTTTTCAGAGGGGCGACTCAGCTGTGGATCCAGCCATCACCAGAAAGCTGAATAAAGTAGCATTTCTGCCCCTGGACCATCAGAAATTCAGGGCGGACTGATTGGGAAGAGTTGAAGAAAAGCCTTTCAATCCAACATTGCTTTGGTAAGCAAAGACTTTGCTGAGTTCTTTGTTTGCTTTTTACCACTTAGTTTCTTCTTACTCTGCTTTCCTTGCAGGTCCGAGCTCAAGAGTTGGAAATTCTGATCCGAAGTGAAGAATTTCTTGAAGAGCTGAAGTTAAAAAAGAGAAACTTGAGGAAACCGAGCTGAAGAGAGCCGACCTGACTCAAGAAAAACACAAATTGTGCGGGCCACATTTCCCAACTCCAGCATAGGGCTGAAGATGCTGAGATGAAGCTGGCCACCTCCAACTCAAAGGTGGATGAGTTGGGGCATAAAGTGGCTGACTTGGAGCTGACCTCCACTCAAACTCTGAATGAGAATGAGTTTTTGAATAAACAAAATGCTCAACTGATGCAGAAGAGCAAAGCTTATGAAGAGCAACAGGGCTTACTGCGTCACCAACTAATTGAAGCTGAGATCAAAACGATTGTGGACTTCAAGAAATCCAAGTTTTTTGAGGAAGACGTGATCCTTCTGCAGAGCTCAGCTATGGAGGTCGACCGAAAAGAAGCCATTGATGTCTGCTCAGATGTTTATTCCAGATCTGAACAAAGAGGATCCATGCCTGGCTGAGCTATACAATCCCAGCGCTTCCCAAGAGTTTGAAGATCAATTCCAAAAGTTTGTAGATGGAGCTGACTTGAGGGAAGAAGACGATTAGACTTAGGCTTCTCTTTGTAATCATTAGCTGAGCAGACATCAATTGTATTCTGCACTTTAAATTCTTCATCAATGAAAAATCTGTCTTTCGTAGTTTACAACTCTTTCTTCTCTTCTGCTTTCAGCATTTTTATCAAGTTTGTTCTTCAAACTTATTGTTGCCGAGTTCCCATGTCGGCCTTGTTAAACTTGATCAATGTCACTGAAAATAAACTAAGTCCCCAAGCTATAAAATAAACCTGTTATTTCGCTGAGCTGAATCAAGAATAGAACAAGAATGAATCTTGTACTGCCTTGGCCGAGCTCCGATCTGAACGACACTTAGTAATAACCTAAGTTTCTTAACTTAGCATACCCGAAGTATGATGACAGATGAAGTCTTTTACCCCAAACCTTCCTCAAAAGGCCGAGATGTATGAATAATACCTTAAACTTTAACAGAGCTAATCTGGTCTCCAGGATTTACTCTGCCAAAACTTCTTGGATTCTTCCAAGTTTTGTTTAATGTTTCTATGAGTCCAACTTGGTCCCCAAGTTCGGCCCCATATTGCAAGCAGTTTTTTAGTCTGAGCTTTCACTAAGTTAACTTGGTCTAACAATACTTAGTTTTCTTCTAAGTTATGGCGAGTATCTTTATGGACCCAACTTGGTCCTCTCAGACCTACCGAGGGAAATATGCCTCTAGATGTTGAGACTTGCCCAACCTTCTCAGACCTGCCGAGGTGAAATATAGGGAAATCTGCCCCCCAGATGTTAAAGACGTGCTCAACCTTCTCAGACCTGCCGAGGTGAATTATAGGGGAATCTGCTCCCAGATGTGAGACTTGCTCAATCTTCTCAGACCTGCCGAGGTGAAATATAAGGAAATCTGCCCCCAGATGTTGAGACGTGCTCAACCTTCTCAGACCTGCCGAGGTGAAATATACGGGAATCTGCTCCCAGATGTTGAGACTTGCTCAACCTTCTTAGACCTGCCGAGGTGAAATATAGGAAATCTATCCCCAGATGTAGAGACTTGCTCAACCTTCTCAGACCTGCCGAGGTGAAATATAGGAGAATCTGCTCCAGATGTTGAGACTTGCTCAACCTTCTCAGACCTGCCGAGGTGAAATTTGGGAAAACTGCTCCCATTGTATGCGAGGTTTATTTGCTCTATATTCATAGTTTTGCAAACATTTGATCTTCTGCACTGCGAAGTTCTATTTTCATTTGCTTTATGCAAATATTTGTCTTCAACTTGCTCTATGTTAATAGTTTGCACTATTTCAAGACTCATGCAAGTATTTGTCTTCAACTTGCTCTATGTTGATAGTTTGCACTATCTCAAGACTCATGCAAGTATTAGTTTGGACTATCTCAAGACTCATGCAAGTATTTGTCTTCGACTTGCTCTATGTTAATAGTTTGCACTATCTCAAGACTCATGCAAGTATTTGTCTTCGACTTGCTCTATGTTGATAGTTTGCACTATCTCAAGACTCTTGCAAGTATTTGTCTTCGACTTGCTCTATGTTAATAGTTTGCACTATTTCAAGACTCTTGCAAGTATTTGTCTTCAACTTGCTCTATGTTGATAGTTTGCACTATCTCAAGACTCATGCAAGTATTTGTCTTCGACTTGCTCTATGTTAATAGTTTGCACTATTTCAAGACTCTTGCAAGTATTGTCTTCGACTTGCTCTATGTTAATAGTTTGCACTATTTCAAGACTCTTGCAAGTATTTGTCTTCAACTTGCTCTATGTTAATAGTTTGCACTATTTCAAGACTCTTGCAAGTATTTGTCTTCGACTTGCTCTATGTTAATAGTTTGCACTATTTCAAGACTCTTGCAAGTATTTGTCTTCAACTTGCTCTATGTTGATAGTATGCAACTATCTCAAGACTCATGCAAGTATTTGTCTTCGACTTGCTCTATGTTAATAGTTTGCACTATCTCAAGACTCATGCAAGTATTTGTCTTCAACTTGAGAGACTCAGAAAGAGGCCCTCCTTCTAGCGCCAAATGATGAGGCCGAGATGGTCACCATGAGGGTCAAAGATGACCCGGAGTATGTGTTGTTAATCTTCCGTCTGAATCCTTCAACGAAGCCTGAGAAAGAAGAAAAACATTAGAGGTCCAAGGGCGCGGGCCTCGGGAAAACCCTCTGACGCTCAAGTCAGTTATGGGTGTTTGCCTATGCAATTTATGCTGGAATATAAGGTTTGAAGAAATCTGAGAAATATCTCACTGAGTTTGTGAGTTTTGTGTTCTGGCCGAGATGAAGTTCTGGATATAATGCTCCAGTTGTTCTTCAAGAATCCTCCACCTTCCTCGTCTGGGTAAAGGGGTATTTATACTTGAGATTGTGGAGGTCTGACCCCCTGCCTGATTAATGAGATGGTGACATGGCTGAGATGGCGGTCTAATCTGTTGCAGAGATGCAGTGTGATGGGACTAAAGCCTGATATCGTAGCTGTTGTGTAGGTCAGCCTGTAATGATGGCTTTGTACTGAGCCAATTACTGCTTGACATATGGAAGTATTCTGCAGAGCCGCTAAGTGGGTCCCAGAGCATAATTGACGATATCTTCCCTTGATCTTATCTGACAGTTCTTGGCGTTATTTGGCCGAGCCGGTATGTGGCCGAGGCCGAGTTAAATATTCTGCTGAGGCTGATTGTAAACATATGCCTTTGCCGAGCTGAGCAGGAGTTATATTTGAATTGGCCTGGGCTATTTTAATAAGCTTTTAGACGAGCTGTGCTGAAGTGCATTCCTTGCCGAACTGCAGTTCAGTCCGGACGCCAAGGTGCAGCTTCTGATGACAAAATTACGACCGATGTGTAATTTGGCCGAGCAGTAGTGCTTTCGTGCCGACCTGCGGGACTTGACACATTTATGCCCAACGTCTACCGTTGACTGTTGTTGACTAACAAGTAGTTTATTTTGGTTCATCAATAATTCCAACGTTCTCCTAATTTTCTCTTAAATTTGCAACAAATGTTTTGAGTTTGAGGGGATGAAAGTGATGCCGAGAAGAGAAGAGAAAGGTGTTACAAATCATTTCGTGCAAAAGGAAAAATCCTTCACCCCAGGTTTCTATCGTCCCAGCCTCAAGAAGTATGTGTGGAGGATGCAAATTAGGAATCCATCAGCCTTCTAAATTGGGTGAGATCTTACGTAGTGACCTACATAAGGTGTCTCTCGCAACCCAGACATTCGGCCTAGTAGCAGGAGAACATCTATACTGTGTGTGTCTTTAGAATCGAACTATTGACTTCTTGGAGCAAATTCCAATCCGAGTACTAATTGGACTATGCCCTGGAGGCAAGGTGTACAAATGACTCATTTGATGCCAGGAGGAGGTGGTAGTCTGGTAAATTTGGAGGGCATGAAATTGAAACAGATGATAAGAATTTTAATTTCTTTTATTCTTTTATTAGAGGCGGGTTTTGGAGTAACTGGTAAGGTTGCTGCTTTGTGATCTTGAGGTTACTGGTTCGAGATGCGAAAACAGCTTCTTACGCAAAGTGTAAGGTAAAGCAGCGTATATTAGATTGCAAAGCAATCTGGTCCCTTTCTAAACTTTGCACAAACACAGGAGTCTAGTTTACCGGGAAGATATAACAATACCTTTAGCGATGTGCCAATTAGCATATTACGGAGTGGATATAGCCATTCCCTTAATTATATGACATAAAAACATGCTTTTAGTATGATTGTCATTTCAAATGTTAACTAACCACAATATCAAATTCTGCAACATGCTTAAATTTTATGATATTTTTTCTATGAGGAAAAGAAAAAAAAAAGTTTAGCAAATAAACATAATGATAGTGACGTAATAATTGCATCATTTATATTTTGTTTTGTGCCTCAAACCAAAGCAATGGAGGGGAAAGTTGAGCTGGCGCTGTCTGACTAGTGACAACCCACGAGCGCGACGCGCTCTGCTGTTCAACAACACGTACAACAACAACATTGCCCGTTGTTTTAGATATTTTCGCTTATAACAACGTAAGGAGAGCCGGGTGTATACAACCTTACTCATGTATTGGAAACACGCAAAGGTTGCTTCTGTATGATTCACAATGAAATTGTGTCAAGTTGTATCAATTGACTGCTACTCCATAATGCAAGAAGCGTTTATGAGTCATTTTATTTTCTTCTATCAAATTCCAAAATCAAATAAGAGTATGTCATTAACTCCATTAGAAATGTAAAATCTCTTGAACAACACGTGTGAGAGTCAAATTATTACCCAAAAAAAGAGAAAATGCTCGTAAATGCCAGATCAGCTCTCAAAATAGTCTATAGCCGCGTTTGTCTAGATGGTTGGCCCCCAGAACACAATGCTCTCACCCCCTCCCCCCTCCACCCGGCCCCCACCACTAGGTGCCCGAGAGCTCTATACTTGGATGATATTTATATATAAGCATGTAGAGGCTGGAGTTGATAGTTTACCAAGCTCAAGTTTGTTTCTTTCATCCATTTTTTGCACTTTTCTTAACCAAGATATGCAATACTTCCTCTCATTCTTTCTTGAATTACATTTTCATTAATATAAGTTTGTGTTTTGGAACATTTGAACAATTTGGAGAAATTAATATAAGATGGGAAGGCAACCTTGCTGTGACAAAGTTGGGTTGAAAAAAAGGGCCATGGACTGCTGAGGAGGACAAGAAACTTATCAACTTCATCTTAACCAATGGCCAATGCTGCTGGAGGGCTGTCCCTAAACTTGCAGGTCACCCTATAAACCCCACCCCACCCCCTACTCATAGTTAGAGATAGGAAGGATCATATGTAACCATTTACATTTTTAGAAACTATTGTTGAAAATTTAATGTGATTGTGGACCAAGAAAATCCAACTAGGTGAAAAGTCATCAGGGTAGGTGAATACTTAATGAATGAGTCAATATTGTAGTTCAAATCTAATGTAGCTTAAGAAGATGGATTATCTTTACAAGTTTTTGGGTTATGTGTAGGAAGATAGATGATTGATTAGTATGTTTTGTAATAAAATTTGCAGGTCTTTTGAGGTGTGGAAAGAGCTGCAGATTGAGATGGTTTAAACTACCTAAGACCAGACTTGAAAAGAGGATTGTTGTCAGAAGATGAAGAGAAGATGGTTATTGATCTTCATGCTCAGATGGGCAACAGGTTCATTATTATTAACCCTTCCATTCAATTCATCAAAACTTTTTTTGTCTTAATGAAAGCAAATATATCTTTTGTTAGGAATCCTTCATCAAGACTTCTCATGCAAAAATAAATGAAGAATTGATAACTTGTGGGCAAAACATTGGAAGAAGCCAAATAAGAGTGGCAGACAACACATGAGCTCAACTGCATTATAAATCATTTCTATGCATACTGCTTCTTATCCTTTTTTTTACAATCATGATCCCTTGCACCTCTTTTGGAGCTGGTCATACTCGGCTACATGGCTTTTACCGTCCTAGTTCTAAGGAATATTATATGAGATATAAATCAGTAGTTCAACAATCTCCTAGGCTAGAGAGGTCATATACAAGGTGTCCATTGCAAACTTTGCCTTTGATCCAGACATCAATGAAACACCCATATTATGCATGTCTTTAAAATCAAACTTTGTATCTCTTGTAGCAACTTCCAACCTGAGTACCAAATGAACTAGTCTTGGGGCTCCCTTGCGCCTCTTTTGCACTCATAACATTTTAGCTTTTTTCCATTCTTTTTTTTTTCATCACCACACTCTATCTATATACTAAATATAAGATAACTGGATCAATTCTCAGAGACCCTATAAAAATAGCATATTTGTATACACTAGATAACCTTTTTATACAGATATCAGTTTTTAACCCTAAAAAATAAAAATATTTTCAATGTCAAACTTGGCGGTTTCGAGATTATTAGTAACTTTATTTCTGATACACATACAGGTGGTCCAAGATTGCATCTCATCTTCCTGGGAGGACGGATAATGAGATCAAAAATCATTGGAACACTCACATAAAGAAGAAGCTAAAGAAAATGGGGATTGATCCTGTCACTCACATGCCTCTCCTTCCTCAAATTGATGATCAAGTACCCCAAGGATATACTCACAATGAAGAACTTTCAAAAGGGCCTTCTGAAATACAACTAGAAACCTCAATGCAGTCAACAATTATAGATGGCAAAGAAGAAGAGAGAGAAGAAGACAAATGCAAGAATACATGTCCATTATCTGACCCCATGCAAATATTTAACAATGGCTTCTGCATTGATGAAGTCCCATTGGTTGATCCTTGTGAAATTCTTGTCCAATCAACTAATTCACTAATATCACCATCATGGTCATCAACAACTTCTTCCTTTACTACCTCTTATTGTGATGGATTTTCCAATGTCATTGAAGA
>AP025047.1:13306986-13330754 GCA_036186865.1 Eustoma russellianum
TAACATTTTAGCTTTTTTCCATTCTTTTTTTTTTCATCACCACACTCTATCTATATACTAAATATAAGATAACTGGATCAATTCTCAGAGACCCTATAAAAATAGCATATTTGTATACACTAGATAACCTTTTTATACAGATATCAGTTTTTAACCCTAAAAAATAAAAATATTTTCAATGTCAAACTTGGCGGTTTCGAGATTATTAGTAACTTTATTTCTGATACACATACAGGTGGTCCAAGATTGCATCTCATCTTCCTGGGAGGACGGATAATGAGATCAAAAATCATTGGAACACTCACATAAAGAAGAAGCTAAAGAAAATGGGGATTGATCCTGTCACTCACATGCCTCTCCTTCCTCAAATTGATGATCAAGTACCCCAAGGATATACTCACAATGAAGAACTTTCAAAAGGGCCTTCTGAAATACAACTAGAAACCTCAATGCAGTCAACAATTATAGATGGCAAAGAAGAAGAGAGAGAAGAAGACAAATGCAAGAATACATGTCCATTATCTGACCCCATGCAAATATTTAACAATGGCTTCTGCATTGATGAAGTCCCATTGGTTGATCCTTGTGAAATTCTTGTCCAATCAACTAATTCACTAATATCACCATCATGGTCATCTTCTTCCTTTACTACCTCTTATTGTGATGGATTTTCCAATGTCATTGAAGATTTGGAGTTTTTGCAATCAGAACATAGCTCAATTGATACACAAATGACAGATTACGTCCAAGATTTGGAGTTTATGCCTAACTTTGACTGGGAAGTTGACTTCTCAGGCAACATGTGCTTTTGGGATGATTACATGATGAGCAGTTTGTCTTATCTGATGGAGAATGATTATGACAGAAATCTTGCTGTTCAACTTCAACCCCTTTCAGTTTAGTGCTCTAATAATTGTTTTTGAAATCAAGATTTCATCAGTGGATGGACGGAAAGTTGGTTACTTTCAAGTGGGATGATGGCTTTCCTATTTGATCTATGTTGAAGGTTATTATTAATTTTATAGGTGTTGGAATTTAGCAACTTATAAGGAATCAAGGATTATTTAGGGCAAAATCCATTAGATTTTAGAGGATTCTCTTTAAGGTTCTTTGTTGTAGGTATATATGGTCCTGTAGAGAAGAATAAATAGGGCTGTGCATGAATGAAATGGACCTATTTGTAATTCTGTTCAATTTTTGAGATCATTAAGTTGTGATTCATATCAAAATTTATATGTAATAAAACTAAAAGTGTGACAATATGTCGGTGACGAAAACGAAATCTTGATAATATAATCTTTTACTATTATATCGTCTTCTTATTCTTTATAGCTGAACTTCGTTGGAGATGGGAGCTAATAGGCTTTATTTACTTTTGTGTTCTGTGTATCAAACTTTAATGTACTTTCTGATATGGATGTTATTTGCCTGTTTTTCTTTTCAAGTTATTTTGTTGTTGCATATTTCACCAATAATTTTTATCACTATACTGAACTAATGAAAACTACAAAAGGTACCTAAACTCTTCCTTTACCTACCTGCCCATTGAATTTTACCAGAGAAGATAGAGATTTATAAATTTGGCCAAATCCACTTATCTAAAAAAAAGAGAATTTTTATGTATTTGTTTATGAAGAATGTAAAACGAGTGAGTGATAAAACCATAGCTGGCTATAGAAATTGTCAAATTACAAAAGGGCTCATGCGGATACCATCACCAGGACATGAGCAATATCCATTTCAAGTCGTGCTTCTAAAAATTTAGATATCATTATTATTGAAATATAGCATGCTGAAATAAACTATACAGTGAAATGTTGAGCCAAGGTGCTAAACCGAGGAAATGAATACATAAATGAACTACAAGTGAGGTGCTCGAGCCGAGGTGACGAAATACTGAGCTGGAGTATGTAGTGCCGAGGCGATGAAGTGTTCGAGCCGAGACGATATAGTGCCGAGCTAGAATGAGCAGTAGTGAGGTAATGAAGTGTTCGAGCAAAGGTGATGTATTGCTGAATAATAATGAGTAGTGCCAAGGTGATAAAGTGGTTGAGCCGAGGTGAAGAAATGCTGAGCCGAGGTGACGAGGTGAATGCACTAAAGAAATAGACAGCAATAAGCGGATGTGTTGTCGTGAGCACAACATCAGTCGATCAGAACAAGGGTTTCAGTAAGAAAAAGATGGCGACAACGATGAGCAGTGAGCCTAGCTGAGTACAATTACAACTGAGCAAAAGGATCTCAGTAACACAGTGAGATGGCGCCAGCAATGAGCGGGTATGTCGAGCTAAGACAATCCAGCAGAATACAAGGATGTCGGAGGGCAGCATTGAACAAATGTACCTAGCTGAACAGAGCACTGACAGCCAAGCATAACATAGCCCAAAATACATAAAAAGGACACATGTACATAAACAAATACACTGTATATATTACATTCACATGCATCCATTAGTTCAGTGGATTAGAGAAATTACCTATTGTAAATTGAATATAATCGTTAGAGAGTTGTCAGTAGATTGAAGTTCTTACCTTTTCTCAACCTTATAAAGGGCAAACCATTGTACATTTGACAATGAGGAAGTCTGAATAATATTTTCAGTTCAGTCTCCAATCCACGCTTCGATTGCACATTTCAATATTTTTGTATGGTAGCAGAGCCATGAGCTCAAAGAATAAGGAGAAGATGTGAAGAGAATATATCTGGCCAGTCTTTTGAAAATTCTTTTTTAGAAAACTTACCTGACCAGTCTTTTATCCTTGTACAAAATCCTTTCAAAATCTCTTCACTTGCTTCTTCAGCTTCACACAATTTTCAAAATCCTTAGGCTAAGAAGACCCTTGGCATAATGGTGAAATCTTTGTTAAAATAGGCCATGAAGAGCCTTAACCATTGAGCTGAAATCTTTTTTGATAGGTTATGAAGAGTCTTAGCCATTGAGCTGAAATCTTTTTGAATATGTTATGAAGAACCTTAGCCGTTGAGCTAAAATCTTCCGAGACTTTGATCTCAGTTCTTGCAATTTCTTGCTTCATTTATTTTGCTTGTTGTGCGGCAGCTCTTAAACAAGAAGAAGACAATCATCCAATATTGTTGCTTGGTAGGAACTTGGTCAATTTTCTTCCAGCAGCATCGCCTTTACATGTCTTCGATTTCAGCTTGTTGTGCGAATTGTTTCCTAGCACTCTTTTGTATATGTTTTCTAACTTATTCTTCAATAGGCTTTTAAAAGCCTTGGCATGCGTCTGAAATCTTTTCTTGAATAGGCTTTGAAGAGCCTTGGTATAAGACCGGAATCTTTTCTTGAATAGGCTTTTAAGAGCCTTGGCATACATCTGAAATCTTCTAGAGGTGATGGAATGCCGAGCCGAGGTGATGGAATGATGAGCCGAGGTGACGAGGTGAATGCACTAAAAAAATGGACAGCAATAAGCGGATGTGGTGAGCTATGCTGAGCACAATATCAGTCGAGTAGAACAAGGATTTCAGTAAGACAAAGATGGCAACGGCTGTGAGCAGTGAGCCCAGCTGAGTACAATTACAACTGAGCAAAAGGATCTCAGTAACACAACGAGATGGCGGCAGTAATGAGCGGATATGTCGAGCTAAGACAACCCAGCAGAATACAAGGATGTCGGAGGCAGCATTGAACAGATGTACCGAGCTGAACAGAGCACGGACAGTCGAGCATAACATAGCCCAAAATACATAAAAAGGACATGTGTACATAAACAAATACACTGTATATAATACATTCACATGCATCCACTAGCTCAGTGGATTAGAGAAACTACATGTAGCGCCCCGCCCGAAACTAGGGTTCCGGCCCGGTATACATGTCGTACTCTGCTACGAGGAGTACAAGGCGTCGATACTATACATGTGCATGTTGACATGAAAAATGAATCGATAAGCGGAAGCAACATAGTATAAACAAATCATAATCGACATGCAATACATTACATCACAAATCTATACAAATCATAACATTCAGAGTACTGAAATCTTCTAAAATACATCATGAACCAAAGCCAAACGTTCTCAAGGCTAATCTCGTGGTACAATTCGTCGCTATCTGTAGTCTATCTGACGTGTCTTCTACAAGCATGTATGTCGCTACCTGATATCTATAAAGTGATAAGGCAAGTATGAGCGATAAAACATAATCGCCCAGCAAGTAATCCTACTAGATACATCATGTGGATCATACATGTGAAGACGGAGGGAATAAATAATGATAATAACAATTTTGAAGGTAATATAGCACGTCTCCAGTTGCAACAAAGGAAATAATATAACAGTAAATAAATTGTGGTAACACGTATATCTCTGTCCGGTATTCCTCTATACTGTCAAGTTCTAGATAATGCCACTATTATGTATATCCACCCTTAAGATTCCAATCAGAGTCTAATATCTCATCATCCTAAATCTTATCATCCAAGCAACATAAGTCCATGTACGAGTCATGTAAATGCAATGCCATATCATGTGGTATCTTTAAAACGATGTAAAAATATATTGTAAATCATGTAACAATAACTGTATTTCTGTAACGTTCAAAACATAACTTTTCTGCAAAACATGTCATTTTTCATCCAATAACTGTGAACTGTAACGGTAAATTGGTATGCCGGTGATCTTTTGTCCGTCAACAAAGAATACACACAAGCCGGTATGCCCATGACATCAACCTCCTTAGGTTCCGATATCATGCGGCGCTCCTAACAGTAACATCATGTATGACCCATAACATCAACCACCTCGGTTCCAATGTTATGACGGTGCACCAGTGAACAAATAAATACGGTAACATAACATGATATATCCGACGATGAACTTTTCAAAACATTTATAAGATGCAACATGTATGCAAATGAATCCGTTTCTATTCCATATCACCTGTATAAATACTCCGATCATACTCCCATAATCATATTCTTAAAGTCACTACATATCCACTTAATCTATAACTTAAATCATGAATTTTCCATCTTCTATTTACCATAAAAAGTCAAAAACCTTAATTTCCGATACTATTCCATATACTATCATATTTCCCATACATAGGGAAAATCATGTCTTTTATCATACTTTAATTTATATCTCTTTAACTTTATAACATATATCAAATGATTTATTCCTTGTCCACATACACATATGAATCGTATATAAATATAGATGCCAAAGAGGGGTGAAACCCCACTTTAGTATACTTATATATATAACTTCACATTTCATGCAATAAATATGCAAAGTAACCGTATTTCATATAATACTATGTTTTATATCGCTTTCTATATATGTGTACCTTTTTAGGACATATAACTTAGTCACTTTCATATCTTACCATATTTTTACATATACGTAAAATATATTTAAGCCTTTTTACCAAATAAAGGCCTATTGGCCGAATTATCATATATCTATGTGTGTGTGTGTGTGTATTTATTTGTATAAATTTTTATACACTTTACATATATATATCCATAACACTTGAAATAACCCTTTTTAATATCTTAACTTATATACTATACATATATGTATTCATAAAGCATATCTAATCCATTATCATCAAATAAAAGGCCTAATGGTTGAATTTAACATGTGTATATTTATACTTATATAAATTTTTTATACACTTTACATATATATATATATATATATATAACATTCAAAATGACCATTTTTCATATATTAACATCTATGCCCTATATATATATATGTATACTTACTATAATTAAGACATTTTTATCATTGAAAGGCCCTTTGGCCGATTTTCATATATATATATATATATATATATATATATATATATATATATATATATATATATAGACACACATAACCATATTCTTTTACAATATACATATATATGTCCATAACATGTAAAATACTCATTTTCATACCAACTTTATATTTATGGTCGTATGTTATGTATATATACCAACATAATATATATTTTCCTACATTATACATATACATGCTTATAAAATAAATGAAATACATATTAATGAAGTAAATACCTTTTTCTATACCTTATGAATATACATATGTACTCATGACTTGAAATAAACCATAAAACCCCAAAAGTATCCATCATGGCCGTGTGTTATTGCATGTATATATACACTTTTTTATTTTCATCAAGCTTATATTTATATTGCATATATATGTTTATTTCATTTTATTTATACATCTAGGTCCATTTTTCATTTTATGGCCGTGTGTATACATATAGGTATATACCTTTATATTTTTTCTCTTATGAACATAATACTTACATATTCTTGAAAATCAAACTTGAACTTAGTATGAACATATATACATAAATCTTGGAAAATCCATGAAGGATCTAGGAAGAGTACTTGCCTTTACCACTTTTCTTACACTTTAAAATGGTGTTCTTCACTTGGCTTTTGAAGAAAATCTTCTCCCTTGCACCTTATACAACTCACGGTTTCAACACCAAAAATAGAGAGTTAGTGTACAACTTTATGGAGATGGAAAAATGGAAGAAGAATAGTTGGACTTAGATGATGTTCTTACATTGCTATATCTTGGTTTTTCATCCTTAAAATTTGGCCATTCTCACTTGAGGGTAAATATGTTTGATTTCCTGTCTTGAAGTGATGTGTGAGGTGAAGAATAGAAATTTTTACCTTTGTTCTTCCTTGGAGGAATTTTCGGCCAAGAAATAGAGAAGAAGGAGTTGAAGAACCTGTTTATTTTAGAGAGAGAAGAGATGATGTTTGAAAAATTTGTGGCTTGTGTTGTAGTGCGTAATGCAAGAGAAGAGACTTCTCCATTGCTTCTTGCTTAGTATTATAGGCTAGGAATGAAAAAGAAAAGAATGGATTTGAATTTTCTCGAAGAAGACAAGAAAGATGTATGAAGATGGAATTGTTAGTGGTGAAGTGAGAAGGAAGAATAGAGGAAATGACGAAATAATGGAGAAGTGAAATGGGTGAATTGATTATGATGTTTTGAAAGGATGTAAAAAAGTTGAAATGATTGTATAGGTTGAAACGTAAGATGATGGAGTGTAGAAAAATAGTTCTTGCCCCCTTTTTTGTGATTTTCTGCCGTGGAGTGTAGTAGGGAGGGGAGAGAATGGGTTTTGGTTGTATTAGTTGTAGCGTAGGGATGGTGGGATGTGAGATGTGGAAGAAAGTGTATTAGAAGAAAAAGGGGATAGTGACATATGAGTAGGGGGCGGCCTATGGTGTAAAAAAAAGAGAGAGGGATTTTGTTTTATTTGCCATGTAGGATAAAGTGGGAGAAAATATGGTAATTAGGGTAAAAGTGTGTAATGGACTTATCTCGTCGGGTATTTTTATTTGGTTTAATTTATATCTACCGACTAATTTATTTAAATCGTATTTATGTCCAAAACGTTCGTTATCTAGTCACGTCAAGTCCCGCTGTATCCGTTAACTTATCCTTCGGTTATTTTTCAAAGCATTTCTAACTCCGTTATATAATGTCGATGTATTTGATAAAAATTTAAATTCCACCAAAATTTTATCGACATTGCATTTGCGTTCTATTTTCCATTATCTTATTTCACTTTCCACTGACCTGGAAATACGGGTTGTAATACTACCTATTGTAAATTGAATATAGCCGTTAGAGAGCTGTTGGTAGATTGAAGTTTCTTACCTCTTCTCAACCTTATAAAAGGCAAACTATTGTACATTTGACAATGAGAAAGTCTGAATAATATTTCATGTTCAGTCTCCAATCCACGCTTCGATTGCACGTTTCACTTTTCAGTATGGTATCAGAGCCATGAGCTCAAAGAATAAGGAGAAGCTGTCAAGAGAATATATCTGGCCAGTCTTTCGAAAAGTCTTTTTTTAGAAAACTCCTAGAGATTCTTTTATCCTTGTACGATATCTTTTCAAAATCTCTTCACTTGCTTCTTCAGCTTCACACGATTTTCAAAATCCTTAGGCCAAGAAGAGCCTTGGCATAATGCTGAAATCTTTGTTAGAATAGGCCATGAAGAGCCTTGGCATAATGCTGAAATCTTTGTTAGAATAGGCCATGAAGAGCCTTAGCCGCTGAGCTAAAATCTTTTTCGATAAGTTATGAAGAGCCTCAGTCGTTGAGTTGAAATCTTTTTCGATAGGTTATGAAGAGTCTTAGTCGTTGAGCTGAAATCTTTTTCAATAGGTTATGAAGAACCTTAGCTGTTGAGCTAAAATCTTCCGAGACTTTGATCTCAGTTCTTGCACTTTATTGTTTCAGTCTTTTTGCTTGCTGTGCTGCATCTCTTAAACAAGAAGAAGACAATCATTCAATATTGTTTCTTGGTAAGAACTAGGTCAATTTTCTTCCAGCAACATCGTCTTTACATATCTTCTATTTCAGCTTGTTGTAAAAATTGTTTCCTAGAATTCTTTTGTATATATTTTCTAACTTATTCTTCAATAGGCTTTGAAAAGCCTTGGCATACGTCCGAAATCTTTTCTTGAATATGCTTTGAATAGCCTTGGTATAAGACCAAAATGTTTTCTTAAATAGGCTTTTAAGAGCCTGGTATACATCTAAAATTTTCCAGAGGTCACAGTACTTTGATATCAATTAGCTTGTTGCTGCTTCATAAATAAGTTCGATTTCTAGTTTCTGTGGATGTCGGCCGAAGTGCCATTTTTTCAAACAACTCCATAAATCTTCCAAGGCTATAGAGCCAAGGTCGTATTTCAACAATGGTCGCTGAGTCTTCAAAGGCAAAAGACGATTTCTCCATGCCTATTAAGTCACAGCTGTTTATATACAAAGATCTCACTGAGCTATTTTAAAGTCATAGATCCCTTTAAGCCATCCTCATTAGGCCTAAAGACTCTTGGCTATTAAGTTGAAATATTTTCGTTAGGCTACCCATGGAGCCTTAGCCATGGAGCCAAAATCTATTTCTTCAACAAGCTATTTATAGAGCCTTTTCCATAGAGCAAAAATCTATCTATTGATTAGGCCTGAAGAGCCTTGACCTTAGAGTCGAAATCTTTTCAAGTTGTTCAATATGCCATAAAGGGCCTTACTTTGTAGTCTTAAACTCTTATTGCAAAAATATACTCACTTTATCAAAGAGTCTTTAAAAACTTATGAAATCTTTTGTGAATCACTTTCTTCACAAGAACTTTCAAAAGAATTTTTGCGTGCTTTTTTCCAACAATTCCTCGCATGATTCAACATTTATGAAAAAACATCCATGAACAATTAAAACTTACATCTTTGGTATTAAACAAACACAATGACACATAATGGACGATGACTCGCGTCTTAAATCACCATTTAATACAGATGGAAGTATGTAAACATAAATAAGATTACATAAATGTCTTGAATCTTGCCTAACTACTTTTTATATGGACAACTGAAAGACATGTCATTATCTACTTTACACAAGTTTGTGGTTTGGTGCGAATTTGGCCATGCACCCAGTCCTAGGTTTTCATAAGTACTTTAGTGAGTCATTCCAAACTCTGAAATGAAGTGGCACTACATCCACACTTAAATAGGTGAAATTCATCAAGTTTATACTGCTCACACCATCATAAACATAACTATGAATTTCATTACAAGATTCTTAAAGTCTCACCGACAAAGAACTTGCAGCAAGCACCATCTCACATCACCACCATAGGGGGAGACAAGTTTGTATTGATGATTAGAACTCTTCTGCGACTTGTTTTTACCATATTAAACCCCACTTCTAGGATCTCTACTAATAGTGGCCTAGGATGCCATCATTAAGAGCTCACATTAAATGGAATGATTCCATCTCCCTCGATGCCACAAGAACTAACTTACTCTTAGTTATTACCGAACCACTCTTATAGACCTCACATTGTCTATGATAAAGAAATTATACCGAACCACTCTCATAGACCTCACATTGTCTATGATTTACTTCAAAGAAACTCATGAGTGTCCAAGTTTGTATCAATCATCAAGAGCTAGCACCATCTCAAACCGTGTTCCTTCAGTGATTTCTATTAGTGACTCACTGAACAAAACATCTCATTGATCCATAAAGTCAAACTAGAAATAAGCATGGAAACATTGAATTTCCTTTTATCAACAAACCATCAATCTCAAATACAACATAATGTCTCCATGAACTAACTCCTCAAACAAATACATATAAATTTATATAATTATCCACATATTTAAATACAAATAAAACTATATATAATTGTATTGAAAATAGTTTATATAATTATACATGTATTTCAATACAAAAATAACATAATATAATTCTACTGAAAACAGTTTAAATAAATATACATATATTTAAATACAAAAATAACATAAATATATATATAATTCTAGTGAAAAACTATTTACATTTATACATATATAATTTAACGCGAAAATAGATATATAAATCTATTTCGTATAAAAACAGTTTGTAATTATATATATATAATTTAATACAAAAATACATGCATAAATCAATATAAATTGTATAAAACCATTCATAATTATATGCATACGATTTAATACGAAAATACATGTATTAAACCGCATATTTTGTATGAAAATAGTTTATTATTATATAAATATGATTTGATGCGAAAATAAATATTTAAATTTATGCTTTCTAAAAAACCATTTAAAATCATTTATATATATATATACACACACACACACTCTCTCTTAAATACGAAAATTAATAATTATATTCATATATTCTATATCTACACCTATGTACATTCATATATATATTTTTTTGGCCAAAATGGTGTTTTATTATGACATTATTCCTCACTTAAGGTGGAGGGAAACCCTTATACAATAGAGTCATCGTAATCGAAAAAATAATGTAAAAACGTAAGGATTGCCTTTCGCCAATTATATATGATATGCCGCATTAAAACCTTGCCAAGTAAAACCACCCTTGTGGATAAAACCCTGGCGAAGGAAAAAAGCGTACATATTTATATAATTTTAGCGAGTGTGCTTGGCAAAGTGAAATGTAAACAAGAATTTAAATGTAGAGCCCAGTATAGACGTTCTTGCTTGATAATTGTTGTATACGTAGGTTGATGTCGTTGCCGCTGACGGATCCAAAGCCCTCGTGATCATATTAGACATGCCATCATAACCCATGCAACATGCAGAAAAGAAGCATACGTTAAAGCCATAGTGACAAATCTGTAAGTCAGCAACTCTTGGGAAAATGAGGGACGTACCGACGTTGTCTGCACTCCAGTAAAGCGCAGACAACAAAAGACGAAATTGGCAGTATATGCATAGCCCAGTATCTCCACCAACATTAAAACCATGTGGCAATCCATGTGTCTCGCAAGATAGGCAGACAATAACTTATGTAAGAAATGAACTGATGTAGTATAAGTACACAGATGAAGGAGCGACGGAGTACCGTTGCTGCCTGTATCCATGCTGTGATACAGGCAGATAGGAGGAAACTAGCCATGATCAGGACGGAAATATGGAGTTGATAAGTCCGTGATAATGCAGCCTCTGACCACCGGTGGTAATTGCGATGAAGATGAGAAAACACGTAAAGTTGTGTGTTGCATCGCATGGGCTGCCAAATGGTGTGCTGCTGCATTTGTTTCCCTAGGCGTATATTGAAGATCTGAACGTGTTAGTTGAAGAAACAGTCCCAGACGATTCAAGTCCAGCCGCATTTCTCCAGTGGATCCCTGCGCAGCTAGTATCGATTGTATGCTTAAACAGTCAGTTTCAATAATCAGCCTTGAATGTTGTTGCGAGAAGAATATTAGGGAATACAGCAAAGCCTGTATCTCTGCTCTCAAGGGAGATAATCTGGGCAACACAAACGCAATTGCCTTAACAAAACGGCCAGTAGAGTCTCGGATAATGGCACCTGCTGCAGCACTTCTTTGTCCCGCTGCAGCATCGACATTAAGTTTTAGTCTGCCTAGGGGTGGTGTGTGCCATCTTACCAGAACTAGGCGGCGTGAGCGTAGTACGGGAGATAAACCCAATGCAACTAAAGAGGGGACAGTAGCAGCAATCTTTTTCCCCAAAATGGACGCACACCAACTATATACGTCCATACGGATGTGTTCTTCCAAACGATATGGTTGTGGCTGGTCCAGTCCGAAAGTTACACATGCATATTCCTTCCATATATTCCAGCATATATAATGAGGGACTATTACTTTCAGATGTCCTTGCAGAGAGGAAGAAGAGGATCGTAGCCACCAACTCCAGAGATTGGAACGCAAAGAAGTGCGAGAGTAGCACGGTCCATCGAACAAAACCGTGTATTTCTGCCATATTTGTGCAATAATAGGGCAATTCAAAAACAAATGATCAATGGTGCTGCTGTTGTTTTTGCAAAAAGGACACTGCGAAGGATATGCTTGCATAAAGTGGGACAAGTTGTCTGGCAAAGGCAGTGCACCATTACAAAGTTTCCATATAAACAATTTGCAAGAGGCTGATGCACCTGGCCACCAAATATACTTACTGCTTCGCAAGGTGACTTTTATGCTTCTACATTCTTCATATGCACCCTTTAGTGTGAATTGTCCATTTGAATCCGGCATCCAAGTCCATCCTACGTGACTTCTTTAGGGATCTCTCCTGACAAAAATCATTTATCCTGCAGATTCGTTTCCAAACTGGAGAACCATATAATAAAGTTCTGTAATGCGCTCTCCTGCCATATTTTTGCTGCATATACGTTGCCCATAATGTGGATCCTTGGTGATATGCCCACCAAATTTTGCAATCAAAGGCCTTTTGCAGCGCCTGAAGTGAGCGAACCCCTACGTCCCCCTCTGACACTGGGTAACACAAGTCCTTCCATGATCGCCAACTACGCTTATGTCCCCAAAAGAAAGCCAACATGCGCCTCTCCAGCTCTTTTATTATGCTTACAGGTAATCTTGATGCTGCAAAGAGATGCAGTGGGATAGAAGATAATACCGAGTTAATTAGAACTAGCCTTCCTGCTGTACTTAGTAGCTTGGTGGACCATCCATTAAGGCGTTTCTCAAAATGATGTATTAGAGTGGAGAAATGTGTACTGCGGCAAATTCCTTTGTGAATTGGTGCACCAAGATACCTCATTGGCAATGCTCCAAGTCTCATACCCAGAATGTCTGCTATGCCATGGCCATTTTGACCTGCGCTTACTACAACCGAACTCTTATGAAAGTTGACTTGCTGGCCTGATGCTTGCTGCTACATTTGTAAAAAAGAGATAAAACGACGCAAATTCCTTAGTGCTGCATTTAGAAATATTAGCAAGTCATCTGCATAGCCTAAATGAGATGGCGTAAGTATTCTCCCGTCCTGAAATCCTTTGATCCATTTAGAATGAATCAATGATTTGAGTCCTCTACTAAATCCTTCGGATGCCAATATAAACAGAATCGGAGACAAAGGATCTCCTTGCTTGATGCCTCTACTTGGGGCAAAAAAGCCACACGGTTTGCCATTAACTAGTACAGAGCATTTAGTGGCATATAAGTTGTTGATGATCAGCCTCACAAAGAAAGGTTTGAAACCCATCTTTATCATCAGAAGACGTAAATATTCCCAAGATACTCTATCAAAAGCTTTAGCCATGTCAAGTTTAATGATTGCACGTCCTCCTCGTTGAGGTTTGTCAAGGACATGCACCATTTCTTTGGCTAGAAGAATCTGCTCTGTAATGCTACGCCCTGGCAGAAAACCCGATTGCTCTGGTGAAATCAATGTTGATAAGAGAGGAGCAAGACGAGTAGCAATCAATCGAGTGATGACCTTTGAGACAAAATTAGTGAGGCATATGGGCCTAAAATCCGCAAACGTTGTTGGCGATGTCACCTTGGGGATTAAAGTGATTAATGCAGCTGCCATAGATGTAGGTACTTTAATCCCAATGAAGAATTCTTGTACAGCTTTAAGAACATCCGTCTGTATAATATCCCAGCAATGCCTGTAAAAACGACCATTGTACCCGTCTGGACCTGCCACACTAGTCGGACTGAGCTTCCAGACTGCTTCTTTCACCTCCGGAAGCTGGGGTATGGCAAGCAAATCATCATTATCTGAGTCTGACAGTAAAGAGGGAATGTACTGCAACACATTGTCATATCCCGCTGTAGGCTCAGCTTGAAAAATTGCAGCAAAGTATCTGACCGCCTCATTTTGGATATCAGCCTCCTGATCATATACTTGTCCGTTCACTGAAGAGATTCGAACTAATTTCTGCTTTCTCTGCTTGTCTTTGACAATGTTGTCAAAATAGGCAGTATTAGCGTCCCCTTCCTTCATCCAAGACACTCGTGCCTTCTGTTGACAAAACTGGCAGACTCTCTTCTGCGCTAATTGCAACACCGCCTTTGCCTGATGATAATGTTCCCTATTATGATCTGTAGGATTATTGTCGTACTCTTGTTCTGCCACAACTACCTTTAGCTTTGCATCCACAACAGCATCAAACACATTTCCAAAGACATTTTTGTTCCACTGCCTCAGATCAGCTTTTAAGAGGCGTAGTTTGGTATATAAACCCCGCATACCTCCAGTTGTTGGATATAATGTCCAAGTATGTTGCATAAACTGCATAAAATCCGGATGAGTCAACCAAACATCAAGGAAACGAAATGAGCGTAGGCCTGTGGACTGCAGATCTCGGCACGTGAGTAACAGTGGAGCGTGATCTGAGATGGCACGGTTTAAGTGCTGAATCTGAACTGTGCCAAACGCATCATAAAACGATGACGAGCATAATAATCTATCCAATCTTCTACTTACCTTCCCTAGTCCTCTTCCATCCGACCATGTGTATTTAGATCCCTGATAGGGAATGTCTACCGACCTAACCGTGTTGATCCATGTTGCAAAGTCTGTTATTTAACGTATAGTTGGCACCGATGTTCCTCTATGTTCATCCAAGGCAGCAAATGTATTAAAATCACCCCCTACTATCCACGGTTCCTGTAGGTTATCTGAAAAATTTTGCAGGTCAGACCATAAGTTCCTACGTGCGGACATCGTGTGAGGACCATACACAGCTGTCCGCCAAAAGTATGTGTTACTTGGTATCCAGTGAAAATGAATCGAAATGTTTCTGTATCCTTGTTTAATTTCTGAAGATAACAGCAATGCTGAAATCCAGAAGGCCCAGATATTCCCATCCGACGACATTGCTACTTTTGTAAAACCAATTTTTAGCCTATATAATTCTAACTTTGATTATGGTAGCTTGGGCTCAATGAGAATAAGCAAATGAATGTGATGCTGACGCACCAAAGACTGCACACGATTATAGGAGGTGCGCAAACCCCTTACATTCCATATTATGCAGTTCATTTTAGAGACTGAGGCTCCAAGTTTGTGGAAGATCTTGTGATCATACCAGAAGGGGGTGGTCTGACAACATCCTTTTTCTTCGTACGATGTCTTTTCTGTGTTCCTTCAATTATGCCTCCCACCACTATGTTATCTAAAGCGCGTCCCAATTGATGTGGATCGTGTGGTGGGTCATCCTCTTGGTGCAACCTTGCAGCTATATTCTCAGCCGCAGTCCAAAGGTCAGTAGCATCTGCTAACGGCTGGGATAAATATTCTTCTGTGTCTGTTGCATGACCTGATATTGGTGAGGCCGGATAGTCATCTCTTGGTAAAGGTTCCACCGACGTTGAAACTAGGCATGTGATATCCTGTTTATCGGTAATTTGGATCTGGCTCTGTGGTTGTGGTGGCAAGTCTGGACAAGTGACCGTGTCAGCATGTAGATCTGTATGCAAAGCTTCTGTTACTATTTCAGCATTGTCATCCTGAGCTACAGTGGGCTGTATATCCTCCTCTAACCTTGTATATATCAAAGGTGGATTTAAATCTGACCTCAGTGGTATTCCTTTTTTTGGAGTCCAGCGCTGCGGACGTTTTGTGAGCTTTGTAGGGAGCTGGGCTTGGGGCGGAGCTGTAGCATCCATTTCTGTGGCATTATCTTTTTTGCAAGAGCTGGCAGCATGGCCTAATGTTCTGCAAGCGGTACAGTATAGGGGCAAATTTTCGTATTCTACCGGTTTAAAAAACTGATGATCCGCACTTTGAATATATAATTTTTGCGGAAGTTCTTGGGAGACATCTATCTCAACACAGATCCTAGCTACCGATGGCCGAAGTAAATTAGATGTTGCAGTATCAGGCCGCAGTGGTGTCCCTATCATTCGTGCAACCTCACATAGTGCGTCATGACTATGTAGATAAATAGGCAATCCCGGCAATGAAATCCAAACTGGCACAATGGGAACGTCAACTTTTGGATCAAAATCATATGTCCATTTAGTAACCCTCATGTGATAACCTAGGACAGTCCATGTTCGACATGAAAAGCAACGATAATAGTCTACTTCTGTGTCAAAATTTAATAATATATGTGTGGGATCAATCAAGGTGATTTTCACTGCTGCAGAAAAATCGATCTTTTCGAAACATTTGCGGATTGCTTCTAATCTTGGACGACCATACCAAAACGTGCCTACAAGACAATGTTGAAAATGGGCGGATAGCTTTTTTACCTCCTCTGGTGTAAATTTAATAGCAGGAACTCCTTTGAATCGTGTGATCTCACGTGGAGGGAGAGGTGTTGATGATGATGGATGGAGGATTGATGCGTATGTATACACAACATATACATACATAACATACACGCATATACATACATAGGTATAAATTCAATTTCATATATAATCGTACAAGAATCTATGCATAGAAATCTTACTCATATATGATTCATAAATTTATACAAAAATATACATATATAGTTCGCAAAATGATAACGAGTATGGTTAGGGTACTTACCTTTTTTTTTCTTTTTTTCCTTCTCTGTTTTTTTTTCTTTCCTTCCCTCTTTATTCCTTCTTGCTCTCAGCTCACGGCAGCAGCCGTCTCTCTCTTTGTTTGTGCTATGGCCGGTTGGATAGGAATGGGAAGAATGGGAATGTTAACCTATTCAACTAATGGGGTAGTAGGGAGAAATTGTGGAGAATAATGGAGAATAATAGGGTTGAGGGTTATGGTAGAGGAAGTGGTAAGTGGGGGTTATGGGCTTAATGCATAATTTAATCTTTCTTTTTTGTTTTTTTAGTGTAACTTATGTAACAAGTATGCATATTTTCTTTTTTTAAACTGCCGGATATAACAGAGTGGGGGTAGGAACAGGTGCTGGCGGGTGAGGGCAGTAGGGGTTGAGGATGTTGTGGGTGGGGGGTGAAGTGAGTTGGGTAGTGGGTTGGGGGAAAGTGGGCTAAAGGGGATATATGGGCGTGGGCTGTGTATGTGTATATATACATGGGTGGTAGGAGTCGTTTTGATATATTTGAAATGGTTGGTATATTTTTGTTTGGCATTTGGTATATTTAATATTTGGTTTTGGTAAATATTTGGACTTTGAAAAATATTTGGACATTAGAAAATATTTGGAAAATTGGAAAAGTTTGATTTCGGAAATATTTTGGAAAATTTGCATTGCAAATTTTGAAATTTATCCTTACAAAAGAAATATATCGTTAAGCCGGATTGATTCCAAACAAATAGAGCGTCAGAGCATATTGGCCATTTTGATAGTGTTCGGACATATTGGCCGCCGATAGGGCATCCATGCATATTGGCTATTTCAATAGAGTGTCTGGGCATATTGATTATTGGATTTATCAATTCATAAGTCTTGCGGTATAAGTCACTAGTAAGGAAAGTGCTATAGCCATTGCATTGAACTTGGTTTTTGAAAATTTGGATTTGGTACCGAGTTGAACTCAGATTTTGATATTTGGATTTGGTATCGAGTTGGACTCAGATTTGGATATTTGGATTTGTTAACAGTTTGGAACCGGATTTGGCTTTTCTATTGGAATTTGGAACCTTTGGAAAATTTGAAAATTGATTTCGAACTTTGACTCTAACTTTGCATTCATCGATTTGGCAAGTTGTATTATCAATTTTTGACTTTGACTAACATCTGATTGGATGTCGTATGGATGATTGGATTTATTTGACTTTGATGATTGCTTGAATATACAGGGTATTATAGTAATTTTAATTACAAATGGAAAAATTGATTTATTCTATATTGTGAAATTATTTGTTACACTTGTTTCTCCGTGTATGATCCCATAGTGCATGCAGGAAGGCTACTTATTGAGCGATGTTTTGTCACTCATACTATACCTTGTTGTTGTTTTGTAGAGAATCAGAGATATGATCAAGCTTACATACAGGATGAGACCGAATGAGGATATTGAGGATTCAAGGATTTGCTGAGGATTACTTATGGAATTATGTTGAGGCATTTATTTATGGGTTCAAGATTTATGTATTTTGAGATTTAGCATTTTCTAGAGTTATGATATTTTTATCGATTTGGATTTGCCTAGACATTTATGTTAATGATGATGATTATTTCAAGGATTTTTATTTTATGACTTCCGATGACATCAGTTTATGTCACTTTGCTGACGTGTAATTAATTTGTATCGACGCCTTGTGTTTCTCGTAAGAGAATACGTCGGGTGAGTCGTTTCGAGTACCAGGGCTCAGGACGTATTGCTACAGGTGGTATCAGAGCACGACTCTAGATCCACGATAGAAAGCAAATTTAGGACATGATCTTAGATTTAAGTGATGATTTGAACATAAGCGATGATCTTGAACATAATTACTGATCTTAATCATAACCGATGATTATATACTAAGCATGATTTTAGAAATAAATAATCACCTTAGATTTAAGGGATGATCGGTTGAGGAATACACATATCTAGGATATACTAGGCAACTTGATTATTTGTCTTATTTATGTTTTGATCATGCCGTTTAGATGTCCCCTTAGATCTGATCATCGTAAACTCTAGATGTTTGATATATGTAACTAAAATGTGTAAATTTCCATGTACAGCCAAATTCCGCCAAGAAGAGATTCCCCTAATAATGGGAGTGGCAGTCAGGCTTAGAACCAGAGTGCCCTACCGTAGGCGCTGGTTGGTGCATTAACTCAGATGTCAGGAGGTTACTCGGGCTGTCCCACCACAAAGGCAACATGGGACCCGGTACTATTATGGTGAAATGAAGCGGGTCTATGTCCCACTTTTGACGATGGTGTCAGACCATGGTTTCAAGTCTATGATGGAATTGTAGTTACTAAGGAATGATATATAGTAAAATGATAGTTACTATAAATGATTTACTAGCGTTATGATCAGTAGAGTTTAGAGAAAGATATTGTTCAAAGGAGTTCATAGTTATGATTAAGTTGTTGAATTTAGAGTTATCAAAATAGGTCAATGATATTACTCTTATTAGAGATATTGTTGAATTAAGTTGTTGTTATGATAGCGATAAGCGAGCATTACTATAGTAAGTATAATGGAATGATATATTATTACAAAATCTTTGGTTAGGTGTTGATCTTAGGAACATCGAGTTACTACGCTTGAATTGAAATAGAGTAAGCATGAACAAGTAATGGTTGCTATTCATGTGGGATTTAGCTGGTTAAAATTAGCGGTTGAAATAATCAAGTAAAGAAGTACGGTGGGTCAGTGTAGCGCACGGAAGTCTGGTGAATTAGAATGCCCTAAGACGATTAATATATAGTGTGTCATGCTAGGATTGGGCAATTTAAGTCTAAAGATTTTAGCATGAATAGATGAATACTAGACTTACAAGGAACAATACCTAGGCGGATTTTCATTTGACAGTGAGGATGATTTATAAAAACTATCTAAAGTGTTGAACTATTATTTTTCAAGTAAGTAAATATTTTTTCATAGGTAAGTACACCAATATATACCCTATATTTTAAAGGTACTTCAAAGATTTTGCTTCTAAGTATTTCATTTAGTTTCATTTTTATGGTCTATCAAATTTTACATTGCTACTTCTTTTCCTTATTGGATCAGCATAATGAAGTTTCAATTATTTTTGACAACTTTAAAAAAAATTAAGATGGTGGTGTTTTCGAAAAACGATTTGTTTATATAAATGTGGTTTTACTAGAAAAACTTTAAAAAAAAAACTTCTTTTCCTTATTGGTATATCAGTGTATAAACATTTGTAGAGTTTCAATTGTTTAAATGTGGTTTTATCCGAAATACTTTTGCCAACAAGTTACATCATTATTTTTATAAGAGGCCACTTGAGACACCGCTTTGTAAAAACAAGTATGTACTACTTTGGTTCTTGTGTTTACAAAGAACAAGAGAAAAATATATTGGATACTGTTTCAAATAATTAAAGCCATATTCCAAATTATAGCCACATAAGTTGCGTTTTTTATTCGAATTGAAAAAAAAACATGTCCATACACATATTTAGTATACTAGGCTGTTGATGATATATCCAAAGAAGTAAGGACATGACCATAAAGCTAGCTCGTAATTATACCAGAATTGATTTTGAGGATTTAGTTCTATGTTGAGGAAGTGTAATTGTTAGCATATTGGAGACTCAATGAATATTTAGTGGATTATTTATTTAGGTAATGGATCAAATATGATTGGTCATAGGAATTCAGAAATTATAGATAACAATTACATAAGTTGAATGATACACGATTAGGCTGTGCGAGTGGAGTTTGAAGCTTAACAACCTAAAAGTGAGGTTGATACAATAATATTCGTGACATATACTAAGGGGAAATGATTAAGTATAACTATATTAAGTTGTTGATTGCGACTTGATTTGTAAGGAAGATATGCAAGTTTCGAGGACGAAACTTATTTGTAGGGGAATGAATGTTACATCCCGTACCTTTCAAAGGTAACAAAAATGGAAATTACGGAAAATAGAAGAAAATACCTAAAACGAAAATAGTATAATAGGCAAATGAAAGTAATAAGAGTTTAGATAATAGTTATCTTGTGATAGTCGAATGGGAATAGGAAAAGAAAGATATAGGTTAACACCTAGGTATTATATTACTATCCTAGGAAATTATCTATACACACACACACATATATATATACACACAAGCAAAAATCAAACCCTATCATTTCCTATCCACAACAGCTGGCCATCACTCTCCCCGCCCAACAAAGCTGTCGGCCACCTTCTGGAGAGGAAGAAAAGAAATTTTGCCCAACAAAAAAACCCTACTCTATCATTATTATAGGGGTATGGGATATATATATATACACACACACACATATACATATATATATACACATATACATACATACATACATACATACATATATATATATATATATTAATAAAGCGAATTTTTATTAAAAAGGCTCACTTATGGTGTGAGAAAACCATATTACAACCGTATATATATATATATATATATCGATTCCGTTTTGGGGCCACCCCTTACTCTATCATTATTATAGGGGTATAGGGTTCGACCTTGTTAACTATTACAGCAACTATGTAGATGTTGTGTGCTGCATCCCCTAGCCAAAATCTAACCCTACCTTATAATATACAAATCAGCCACCCTTTCATACACTCTAAAACAATTCGGCCAGCACCAGGTTGGACTGGAGGAAGCAATTTTGCCACTAAGAAACCCTAGTTTATTCAAATCGTTATAGTATACACGTATCCAAGTAAGTACCCTACCTGTATTTATTATGCTTTTGTGAACCGTATAAATATATTTTGTATGGAAATAAAGATCATGCATTTGTGTGATTGATTTCATAGATGAATGTATATATGTACATGTGTATGAACGATTGTATATATATGTGTATATATGAATATGAATTTTGGTATTAAGTTGTATGGCCAAAATTTTAAAACGTTTGATATATTTGTGTTCGGTGTTTGGTATATTTGATATTTGGTTTTGGTAAATATTTGGACTTTGGAAAATATTTGGTTTTGGAAATATTTGGAAAATTGGAAAAGTTTGATTTCGGAAATATTTTGGAAAATTTGCATTGCATATTTTTAAATTCACCCTTACAAGGAAAATATATCGTTAAGCCGGATGGATTCCAGCCAAACGGCGCGTCCGATATATTGGCTATTTTGATAGAGCGTTCAGGCATATTGGCCGCCGATAGGACGCCCATGCATATTAGCGATTTCGATAGAGCGTCCAGGCATATTGACTATTGGGGTGATCAATTCGTAAGTCTTGCGATATAGGTCACTTGTAAGAAAATTGTTATAGCCATTGCATTGAACTTGATTTTGGAAATTTGGATTTGGTACCGAGTTGAACTCAGATTTGAATATTTGGATTTGGTACCGAGTTGGACCCGGATTTGTATATTTGGATTTGGTACATGTTTGGAACCGGATTTGGCTTTGGTATTGGAATTTAGAACCTTTGGAAAATTTGAAAATTGATTTCGAATATTGACTCTGACTTTGCATCCATCGATTTGGCAAATTGCATCATCGATTTTTGACTTTGACTAACATCTGATTGGATGTTGTATGGATGATTGGATTTATTTGACTTGGATGATTGCTTGAATATAAAGGGTATTATAAATAATTTTAATTCAGAATGGTAAACTCGACATTTTCTATATTGTTCAATTATTTGTTACATTTGTTTCCTCGTGTATGATCCCCTAGTGGGTCAGGAATGCTACTTACAGAACAATGTTATGTCGCTCATACTATACCCTATTGTTGTTTTGCGGAGAATATGGGTTATGATCTAGCGTACGTAGAGGATGAGACCGAATGAGGATATTGAGGATTCGAGGATTTGCTGAGGATTACTTTTGGAATTATGTTGAGACATTTATTTGTGGGTTTAGGATTTATGTATTTTGAGATATAGTATTTTCTAATGTTATGATATTTTCATCTATTTGGATTTGCCTAGACATTTATATTAATGATGATTATTCCGAGGATTTTTATTTTATGACTTCTGTTGGCACTGATGTGTACTTGATTTGTATCAACGTCTGGTGAGTCGTTTCGAATACTATGGCTCAGAACAAGTCGCTACAATATTGTGTCAAGTTGTATGTCTTATCCGTACGGACTCGTTCCGCTACTCCCGTTGCAAAATTGTCAAATGTCATGTACATGACATATTCCAGTCGTTTTCCCTTCAACTGAAAATAGAGAGAACGCAGGTGGGATCAGAGAAGGCCAAGAAGGAGGCCAAAAAATAGGCCACCAATCGGATTGTGCCACGTGTCACAGGTGGACATTTTTTAAAAACACAATTTTTAAGACGGACCCACGTCTTTTTCCCTTCTTCTTCTTCTACCCTAATTCACCAAAATTATTTCTTCCCTCTCTCCAACCCCCAAAACCGTCTCCTCCTTGTAAGCTGTCGTAACCTCAGCAGCCCCCCTCTTCTCCGGCGTCGGCTTCATCCTCCACCCGTGTCTCTATCTCTCTCTCACAACGGAACCTTCATCCCTGCGGTAGCCTTGAACAGCCACCAGCGGCGCAGCCTAGACTCGTGACTATCTCCATCGAAGCAGCCACTGACATTCTTCCGAATTCAAAAGCATAATCTCAAACTGCAAATAACTCTAGAGAGAATAGCAAGGAAGGAGAGCGTAGAATCCCAATGTATCTTTTAGCAAGTTCAATTTCTTGAATCCAAATTCTATTGAACCTAACTAAATTTGTTGAATCCATAAACCATGTTAGATTAAATCAACAAAGAGAAGTTATATTTCTAAACCTAAATTGTACTATTAACACCACCTTAAAGCATGAAATTTGAAAAAGAAGGGGGGCTGCTGAGGTTACCTCATCTTACACGGAGGAGACGATTTTGGAGGTTGTGGAGAGTGAAGAAATAATTTTAATTAGGGTAGGAAAAAAGGGG
>AP025047.1:13332940-13344325 GCA_036186865.1 Eustoma russellianum
GTTTAGGCATGTCAAGCGGAGACATACAATGGCGTCGGTCAGAGCAATTGAAAGCCTCATTGTAGAGGGGAACAGAAGTAAAGGCAGGCCCAAACTGACTTGAGGTGAGGAGATTAGGCACGGCCTACTAGATTTACAGCTCTCTGAGGACATGGTCCAGGATAGGAGTTCATGGAGACATAAGATTAAGGTTAACGTGGTATATGTCATATATAGGGACACCTTAGAGTATATTTAGGGACATAGATAGGCGTAGACACTATCTATACTTTAGGTTGACTTTGCACTTGGTTGCTTATGTTTTACCGTTGTTTTGCATTACATGTACATATATACGTGATGTGTATTTTAATATTGAAAGCATCTTCTTTGTATTTCCTGGATGCTCTCACTAACACACTAGCACATCATATCCCTATTATTATGTTATTTATGCATGTACATATGGAGTCAAGAGTCTACTGAAAGCAGACTCTCTATCCCAAGGGATAGAGGTATTGTCTGTCTACCACTTACCCTCTCCAAACTCTAACGACAGCTTTTGCTGTCGTTGGGATATAGTAGGTACGGTTGATGATGATGATGACTATTTTTATTCTTCATTATTTAATTTCATAAGTTTTTTGTCCCGGTCGCGGCACTTGCCTAAACTTCTCTCGATGTACATAAGAGTTTTATAATGGTGATGGTAAATATAATATTTAAACATGATTTGATTTAATTTTTGGTTTATTATGATTAGTTTATTTCGGTTCCTCTATTTATTATAAAAGTTCATCGATATTAATATTAAAAAAATGCAGCAGGTGCCCTCATTAATTTGTAAAGTATTTTTTGTAACACGAATTGATTGGTCTACATTGATTAAATAGTTGAGGTATCCAATTAAGTTTTTTCGTTTTGTGTAAAAGTATGACATAGAAATAAATATATTTCAATGAAGGCATGAAAGGTTAATACTACAACAACAATCATACCCAATATATTTCAATGACAGCAAAAGCTATCCCTAGAGTCTGGGAAGGATGAGAGGCAGGCAAACAATACCTCCATATCAAGGGATAGAGAGTTTGCTTTTAATGAGACCACCGGCTCTATATATACCTGCATAGCACAATAATAGGAATATGCACTAATGAAAGTTTGAAAGGTTAATGATGAGAGAAAATGATTAGAAACATAAGTTGATCCTAACAGGACCTTATACGACTGCGTATTGTATATATCTATTAAGCTCCACCATAAGCCATTGAAGATCCCACGAAGAAAATGGTGAAATTTTGAACAAAACCTTTTGTTGAATCGAGTCTCGAGTCTTTGCTAATTCCATAAAATAATGAGTGAAACCTTCATCATGAATTATGAGCATCATTTTCATGCCGACATAATCACTCTTAATGTAGTTAAAGTTGCACTATAATCCAACACTGCTACCTTAAGGTTAGAAGGTCAGCTTTAGAGCAACTGGTAAAGTTATTATTTTGTGATCTGAAGTGACAGGTTCGAGCCGCGGAAATAGCTTCTTGCATAAAATGTAGAGTACGACTGCGTACGTCAGATCGCAAAGCGATCCGACCTCTCGTTGGACCCTGCGCAAACGCGAAAGCCTAATGTAGAGAGAACGCCCTATGTATGGAATGAGTAACAATCTTTCCTTATGGAGTAACTTTATATACGTATTTACTATCTAGTTGAGAATGAATTGGCACTATGTCGTTGTCCGAAGCTTATTGCATCCCCTTTTTTCCTTTTGAAAAGAGGCATGTACACCAAAAAAGAATTTCAATTACCGACGAAAATTTCACCGACGAAACGAGGTACGTCGGTCTTTCGTCGTTAATTTGCGACGCAATAGCGATAAACACAGTTTCGTCGTTAATTGCGACGAAACTACAATGAAATACATTGTCGCTAACAAAAAAGTAGTCAGGTTAATCCTTTCGTTACAATTTCGTCGGTGTTTTGTCGGTGGTTCGTCGCAAATCTGTATCTTTTGTTTATCGCTATTTAGTTTATAGTGTTTCGTCGCTATATCGTCGCTAATGTGTCGCTAAATTCAAGAAAATAAATTCGTCGGTCAGTAGGTTCTCGGTGTTGTATTAAGTTTCGTCGGTATATCGTCGGTGTTTAGTCGATGAATTAGTCGTCGCAAATATTTCGTTTTATTTTTCGTTCGTATTTTATTCCGATTCATCGCTGTGTCGTCGCAGATTTGTCGAGGATTAAACACTTGTATGAATTAAGAAAAAAGAAAGCGATGATTGGAAAAAAATTATTCATTTAGAAATAAAAATTTACATTATAAAGAAGAAAAATTAAAAAAAGAAATCTAAAAGAGAAGCGGAGAGGGGCCGTTCACTCTTCGTCATCGGAAGAGTCATCGGAAGAAAGAGTGGCCGCCACATTCTCCGAACTCTTTGAGGATGCACTTTAGATTGTAATATCTGGCTTTCAACTTGCGCAGCCTTCTGTTGACGCTGTGCAGTTGCCTCGACTCCTGCTGCATGTTTGCTATAAGCGTACGGTAGTTGATGCGGTTCCGGCATTTCTTGTTGAGGATCCTCTGGTGGCATTGGGCCATGCACAGATATTGAATCCTCCCGCTCAACCGATGTTTGTGGTTGAGGAGGAGGCCATTGTGGAGGTGCACTGTTTGCCCCTCCATGCCTTGGGGTTCTTCTATAACGACGGGACATACTTTGTATTTTGTTCAGGAAGTTTTATAACTTTGTTTATGTGAAATGTAAGGCTGTGGGGTTATATATAAGTTAAATTAGTAACGACATAGCGACGAATTTATCGTCCGTTACTCAACATCGGAAGATGTGCAGGCGTGACACTTCGTTTGAACAAGCGACGAATTAGCGAGAAAATAGCGACGACTTAGCGACGTAAGGTCATCGTACGTTGTAACACTCGGGCACTGTGCGGACACGGCCGTTGGGTGAATAGCGACGCCGTAGCGACGCCTATAGCGACGAAACATATCGTATGGTGTGAAGATACGACGGTGTGTTTCTTTGTTCGTCGTTATTGCATCGCTAATGGGCTTTGTAAGCATCGGTATTTGTGTTTCTTTGTTCGTCGCTATTGCGTCGCTAAGTCGTCGGTAAAGTTGCATGCACAAAACCATAAAACCATCTTTCTTCTTCCACTCTTCTCTCATTCTTCTCCCATTTCAAACACATAAATCATCACCTTTCAACGAAAATGTAGAAGGAAGATATCTTATTGTGTGGATTTTGAGGTTTTCCACACCGAGAAAAGATAGCTGCTGTTATTTTGAAGGTATATCGAGAAAATGGATCCGAGGAGGAGCAATAGAAAATGGATGTACGAGAGAGAAAACAGGAGGTGGAATCTTAGATTTGTTGGAGGTCTCGAAGAATTTGTGGATTTTGCGACGAGTAATGAAAGTGGAATGCAGATTAGATGTCTGTGTAAGAAATGCAAGAACCGTAAATATATGGATCCGGGTGACGTGAGTGTTCACTTATTGAAACAAGGTTTCGTGCACAATTACCATACATGGTACTGCCACGGCAAATATGTGGGGGCGTCTACATCTGCAACTGTTCACGTCGAAGGGGGACTCGGTCAGGTTGATATCGAAGAAATAGGCGAGGGATCTCAGAACCCGTACGTGCAGATGGTGCAAGACGCAGCCGCCGGTGCATTTACGGGAGAGCAGTACTTACAGATGCCCCGTCGAGGTGCACAGATGTCCCGTCAAGGTGTAGAGATGTTCCCCGGAACGACGACGTCATTTCCAGATCCGGTGTCCTCCCGATATTCACACATCTGATCAAATTTCACGGACATGAAAAGGAAATGATATTGGGGGACAGCGATCTGAAGATTGCTCATTCTTATGTTCTGCGCAACTGTCGTCAAGTTGACCGTTTCCAGAGATATAAACGATATCCAATTTTAATTTGTAAATACCTTGCGCTACTCTATCCATTATATTACAAAGGTATACAGGGTACTCATTCGTAATTTGCTTCAACTTGTTCGTTGATTTATTGCAAGAACATTCACCGGGTATATCGAGCGATGCAATAAACAATGAGTTAGATGTCAAGTTTGCTGATTGGTTCAGGTGGCATGTAAGTTTACATATTTGCTGGTTACGTGTACGTCATGTGATACGCATTTATTGCCCGCTGATGTATACTTACTCGTCGTTTTACAGGCGAGCAAAGGTCATTTGGCTGACGAAGAGTACGGTTACATTCTGACACCAGTAGCCGAGGGTCCATTGAACAGAGTCACGCACTACGACATGTGTTTTGCGAACGGTTATAGATTCCACACAGTCTCCCTGCCAGCCGAAAATCGTCGGAGAACAGCAGAGTGTGTGTCAAGCGGTATGACAATAGCACAGACGAGGATGACTTCTACGGCTACCTTACTGACATCATTGAGCTCGAATATCCCGCATTGCCTATAAAGCGGGTGGTGCTATTCAAATGCGAATGGTACGATCCAACTCGAGAAGTTTATCGCTGGCACAAAGGTTCACGACCGATATAAGTTGGTAGACATACACCAAGGGCAACGGTACAGAAAGTACGATCCATTCATTTAGGCTAGTCAAGCATCCCAGGTGTACTATCTATCATATCCGACGACGAGGATGAATGCGAGCTCAAAAGACTGGCGAGCCGTGTGCAAAGTGAAATCGAGCAAGTTTGATGTCAGTATCTAGCCGAGTTCAGATGGCATGGATGCCGCATTTCAAGAAGAAAACCCGCGCGTTGTGGATACGACACATGTTGAAGTGCACAATCTTCCTCTAAATGACCCGAACGGCGGTTTCATCGAAATTCATCTCAACATACAACCGGCTGACAATATTGAAGATGTAGGCGAAGACGAATACGAGGATGAAGACGACGAGCATGTATATGAAGATGAAAATGAAGATGTGTATGAGGATGCGGATGAAAATGAAGATTGACGTTAGTCAAAATTTTTGTACCTCTTTATGTAAAAGTGTGCATGTGTTGATGTACTTATACACATGTATATACATAATGTGTGTTTGTAAGTACTTTATATTTTTTTATTATTTTTTTAAAATACTGAAGAGCGCCGACGATTTACCGACGAAACGTGTCGTCGCACGTTTGGAATAATTATGACACAAAAAATAGCGACGAACACCCGTCGCTATTTTGTCGCAAAATTTCGAAATTAAATCAGAAATCCCCTTCTTCTTCCCCATTTCAGCCCCCGCCATTTCAGCCCCATTTCAGAAATCTTCCCCGGCGAACTCTCCCATCCAGCTTCCGCCATTCTCCGGTGACCTCCTTTCCCGGTTAGTTTTTCTTCCTATTTCGTTTTTAATGCTTTTAATTAGTTATAGATTCAATTCTTTGTTTTGGGTTTGGGTTGGGGTGTTGAGGAGTGGGGTGTATGTGGGGTGGGGTAAGGCAGTTGGGTGTGTGTGGGTGATGGGGTGCGGTTCAGGGAGTGGCGGCTGAGGGGGGGGTTGAGGGAGTGACGGTTGAGAGGGGCTGTCGGCTGAGGGAGTGGTGGGCCAAGGGGTTGCGGTCGAGGTGGGGGCTAAGGGGTGGGGCCGAGGGAGGGGGTGGGGTTGTCAGCTGAGGAAAGGGGGGAAGGAATTTCGGTTGGAAAGGGGGAGGGGCTGTCGGCTGAGGGGGAGGGGCTGTCGGCTGCCGGCAGATCCTCATCGGAGCTCGGTGTCATAAGTGCGGCGAGTTTCCATCTGCCTCCGGTATCAGCTCTCAAGCTCCTGTGCCGACGGAATGTCACTTGAAAGCTCCACAAGAGCGTGGAACCTCTTCCAGTAGTTCCAACAGTTTTTTACCCTAAAAGGTAGCTAAATAAAAGCAATTTCTACTTTGATTTAGTGATAGGAAGGGGGAAAACAGTAATAGTGCCGGAAAAATTAACATAACGGTAATTTACTTGTAAAAACTGTAAAATACTCCGGTCTGTTAAAAAGAGGCCGGTGATGTAAAGTTCTCGCGATTGCCGTGAATGGTATCATGTAATCGGAAAAGTAGACATTAGAAACCATGCTTTGACATATTTTGCAGATAGACAGGTGATTGAGTTAGCATACCGAATGACCAAGAGTGGGGATATTGAGGTCGATGACATTCCAATGAGACTTTCAAGGGCTTAGTTGAGATAATGATTTTGATACTCCTTAATGAGATACGGTGGGTGCACTGTTTCTGATGTTAGGACTCGGGAGCGGGGTGCTACACTGGGTGGTGTTGGGGTGGTGTAGGGCAGTGGGGTGGTGGCGCTGGTTGGGTTTCCATGTCCGACGACATATGAAGTAAGCATGTTGGTGATCATGTGGCTAAGGTATGTTTGGGCAGCCTTTGGGCAGCCCCTAATGCTCTTAAATTCTCAATTTTTATGCCTATTTTATGTTACAAGTGATGTATTAAGTAGCTTTTATTTATTTTCAAGTTTGAAGCTCAAATGATGTATATTATTGAAGCCATGTATTTTGTTTAGCTAGTTTATGGTTGAAGCCTGTTTGTTGTTAAACTGAATTGTGTTTACTTTGGGCAGCCCATAATTCTCTTAAATTTACCATTTTTATGCATAATTCATGTTACAAGTGATGTATCATAAGGATGTAGAGGTGATGTATATTTTGAAGTGTAATTTGTTTAGAGGTGATGCATATTTATGCTTTAAGTTTCAAGTTCAAGTGATGTATACTTTGAAGTGTAATTTGATGATGAAGTTTGATTATGTAGTTTGGTTAATCATGTCATGTTGTTTGGATTTGGATTTGTCTTGGGAGAGGCCATTAAGGCCGGGAAACCTCCGATAAACGAATAGGTCATGCCGAAATTTTCAAAATTATTAATATCTTGCATTAAATGTATGTAAACACTTGTCATTTTTTGGACATCTTATTTGTTTGGCCAACCAACCCTAAACTTGTTGAATGTGCCTTTTAAATTTTTCACCCTTGCAGATCTGATGGCTAGTGAGGGTTTACCTACTCGACCCACCTACCCACCAGCCAGACAGGCCCTCTCAGGACAGTTCGATCTGTTCGTTTTCAGCATGAGCTGCTTGGTTCGGTGTCGACCGCCGCTCTGGCTGCGGACGCGGACCTTTTAGGGCCTGCCGATAGGTCCGCACCCCCAGATCTCCGACGCCACCCACACCCACCGGTTCAGCCCATCATCCGGCGTCTGATGCGGCATCGGACGAGGGTGTCATACCAGGGCGTCGTGCCCTCCCTTGGTCACAGGCTACCCATACGTAAGTAATGATTTATTTTTTTAACACGTTTTCAAATCTATTTCACGAGTTATTTTTTCCTAACAACTTCACCTCTTTCAGGTTTGCATCGGACTCGGGCCAGATTTCCGGTTGCATCACTCGGTCCTTCCACCTGAGGCAGGACCCTGCTGGATATGCCTGGTCCCGTGTCACCCCGCAGACACGTAGGTTCTACTGGGATGAGTTTCAGGTATTCAAATTTGATGAATTTCACTTTTTGATGCGTAATCGATCATTACTTTTCTAACCACATTTTTATTTTTCCTCCGTATAATAATTGCAGAAGGCGTACAGCTGGCCAGCCGACATCGCCCACGACGTGGAGCAGGCCTGGCGCCAGAGGGCCGCCAAACGCTACAGGGACTTCGTCAACTCGCTCAAGACCAAGTGGGAGCGTGACCCCATTTCTGCGAGGCCTCCCTACGTATCCGAGGCCACCTGGGCGGGGTGGATAGAAGGGTGGCTGGACCCTGCTAACCAAGCCCGCAGCGCCCGGAACGCGGCGAACCGGCAGCACAATCTACAGGCCCCAGCACCTGCCACACACTCAGGTGGTTCGGTTTCCCACGCCCACGATGCGTGCTATGGTAAGTATTTTAATATTGGATTATTTAGATTCATTGATTTCATTGGATTATTTAGATTCATTGACTTAAGTGGATTATTTAGATTCATTGATTTTTATGTTCCGCTGTTGTTTTTTTGGTATTCGTATATGGTTAATGTAAGTAGTATATGTGTTCATTTGCCTTTTTCTTTTTATTTTTGATTTGACTTGGGAGAGGCCTTTAAGGCCGGGATACCTCCGATAAACGAATAGGTCATGCCGAAATTTTTAAAATTCTGGATTTCACTAACATATTTTATTTCATTCTTTCAGCACGCGGAGACGGGGGTGGCCAGCCTCCTACGATCTCTTCTACAAGACGCATCGGAAGAAAGCCTCCGACGGGACGGAGGACTGGATCACGGCGAAGGCCCGCGACATCAGTGTAAGTAGTCTACGATATCATTTGTTTTTTCCTTAGTTTGTTTTATTTCTAAACCCTAAACCCTAACAATTTCTTATTCTCATTTCAGGACGAGTACAACAGATTACTGGCAGAGAGGGGAGAAGAGGCCGACAAGAACCGTGCTTATTGGGATGCGGTTCGGACCATCGGCCCTCAGAATAAGAAGAAGAGGGAGGTGTACGGGGTTGGATCAGCAGCGCCGCGATTCTTCCCCGAAGTTCTGCATCCAGGTGCTTCCTCCGAGGCCAGCACCTCCGCGCCTTCTGCGACGCCAGAGGATATTTCGCGCCTGGACGCAGATCATGCGGCGCTGCAGCATGAGATGGAGACCATCAGGGCGCAGCATGAGGAGAGTGTACAGGCACTGCGGTCGCAGCTCACTCAGACCCAGCAGGCGTGCAGCAGTCGCTTCAGCAGGCGCAGCAGGAGACGAAGCAGGAACTCTCGCAGCTATCGCAGATCCTCCGCTCTTTCCTTTCCAGCTCCTCGCAGCCTCAGCCTCGCCCTCAGGATGGTCAGCCTTCTCCGCATGATCCCCCTCCACCTTCCTCTGCATAGTATTTCATTTTTTGATTTTTCGTACTGACTATTTCATTTATTGTATTGACATATTCTTTGTTCTTTTATATTTTATCTGACATTTATACGGATTCCATTTCATTTGTGTTGTTTAATTATACGAATTTCAATACGCAAATACCGTAT
The DNA here is from genome assembly GCA_036186865.1 of Eustoma russellianum. Taxonomy (NCBI): domain Eukaryota; kingdom Viridiplantae; phylum Streptophyta; class Magnoliopsida; order Gentianales; family Gentianaceae; genus Eustoma; species Eustoma russellianum. The sequence continues at coordinate 13,341,946 of AP025047.1, forward strand.
TTCTGTATAATATTCGTAAAAATGATTTTATATACAAAATAAAATATATAAAAATTAAATAATAATAAAAACTATTTAATTAATAATATATTGATATATTAATAAATTATAAAATATTTAATATTAATTTAAATAATAGCGACGAACCTGCGACGAAACATAAATGTCGCAGACCGGGCATATAAAAAAATCAAAAATTTTAAAATAGCGACGAAAAAGATATACCGACGAACCGACGGAAAAAACAGGTCGCAGACCTGACAGATTTACGTCGCAATTTTACGACGAACCGCCGACGACCTTGCTCTCGTCGCAATATAACGACGCCGTACCGACGAAAATCACTTTGCGACAAGCCATATAGCGACTACATATTTCGTCGCCATTTCGTCGCTAAATACCGTTAGCGACGAAATGGCGACGAAATATGTCTATCGCTATATGGCTGGTTTTTTTTTGTAGTGGTATTATCTAGTATTCAATATTCATAAATTTACAAGTCATATGGATCATCCACTTAAAAGAATACACACATGTATGTGTATTTTTGTGTATTAACATATGAAAGCCTCCCAAAATCGGGAAGTGTTCAATATGTGGATTTTAACTTTTAAGTGGAAACCAAGGCGAGCTACTGCAAGCATAGAGTGGCGATATGTTGTTTGTGAAGCAATTAATATAATTTCAATATAACTGTAAAGGAACACAATGTAGTTTAGAGGTTCATGAGGATCATTTTGAGGCATTAATATATATTCTCATGTTGGTTAATGCCATGATCCTTTTTCTACAAAAACAATATTGAGAAGGGTTGAAAATTTCAAATAAATGTTTAATATTTTCTGATTTGCAGTCACAAGAATCAAAGTTTTCCACCCACGCGCATATATCCAACTGTCCTCTGAATTTATCCTTTAGTCAAAAGCACATTAACATATAATCATTTATTTTATTCTGCAAAATCTTCACAATATTTCAGAATTATTTAGTTTGCTAGTCTGGGCACATAGCTCAATCGATATTTTTGTTGAAATATTGTAATTAAAAGGTTGTATATTGAAAACGGGCATATACAGCATGTATGCAATACTCCTATCTGGACACATTGTGTTAAAAATTGTTAGCTCAGTTTGCAGTGGACACATTGTGTGCGTTCTGACTACACTTTAACAATCTATAAGACCATTAAATTTCTGACTTACATCATCTATATAGCTCTATCGAGTTGAAATAGTAAAGACCCACATGGGCCAATATTTAGCATTTTGTAATTAGAAGTATTTAGCTTATCTGCCTCCATGTCATAGCTCAGTTGGTACTCGTGTTAGATTTGCCACCAAGAGATTAAGAGTACGATTTCAGTGACAGTGTGAGTGTTTCATTGCTGCTAGGCTGAAGGCCTAGTTTGCAGTGAGACACGTGGGTCCTTACGTAAAAGTCATCACCAACTCAGGAGGACGCTGAATTTCTGTTTTGCATCCTCCACCATACTCTTTGGAGCTGAGACGGTATGCGTATGACCTTGCCACCAAGTATTTAGTTTATCTGCCCCCAGGGGCATAGTATACTGGTAAGTGACAAGGTGATTGGGGCTAAAGAACCCCGAAGTCCCGAGTTTGAACCCGTGTAGAGGCAATACTTTGTTGAAATATTACAAGGGTTGCTTCTGGGCTTCTGAATTCTCGTGTGTCCTCTCTTTTGTAGGGCTGCTAGTAGAGCACATCTCTCGATTTACATCCTACCTGGCTAAAGGGCCTCTGGTACAGGTGGGGAGAACCCACTCCCTTAACAAAGTATTTAGTTTATCTATCCAAACAAGAAAAATGAATCTGACATTTAACAATAAGAATATCTTACGTAAGATGTGACTGATTTGATGATGCAATAAAACTTATAAAATACTCAGAAAAGAAAACAGAACGTGGCCACGCGTTTTACCCAAAGACGACAGTGGACTTGTTCTCTTGATTTACTTGAAAAGTCAACGAGTTTCTAACCAGTCACTGTAAGAAAATCTGACGCCATTCTCTGCACTCGACCCACCGCCAGGTGTATTCTTTTCACACGAGAACAATACATCCATACAGACTAAACGTTTCCGATGTACTAGTCTTATGCGTGCCGGATTGTTTAACGATCTGATATATATAGTCTTATTTTACACTTTATGTATGAAGCTGTTTTCGCCACTCAAACTCATTTACATCAAAATCACATAACAAAAAATATTATCAGTTGCTACGAGTTCCTACAATAATATATTGACTAATGGGTCGTCAATATGATTAATACTCAAGTTTGATGTTATTTTACACTTCAAGGTAGGATCGTCACTATCAGCTTTGAATCTACACGCGTCTAAATCTATGTTTATATTGTC
>AP025047.1:13357994-13390517 GCA_036186865.1 Eustoma russellianum
TACTCCCAGATTCGGAGAGAGGCACAACGAAGGGATATCATGAAGAATGGAGGAGAGTCAGTCACGGGCAACAACACATCCGGCATAGGCAGCGGCCTACTCACCCAAGAAAACCGCCAAATACAGAGAAAGAGTGAGAGACAAGAGAAGGGATGGTCAGACCAGGGGAGAAAGGCTCCACCAACATCTTCATCCCGTCAAGAAGATGAGAAAGCACATCTCCGGTGCACACACTGCGGAGGGAGTCGGCACACAGCAGAGGGATGCTTTCAAATCGTGGGCTACCCAGAGTGGTGGCCAGATGCCAGAAAAAAAGGGAATAAAGGAAGACCAGTCACGGGCAACAGTGTAGTCGCCGGCGTGGAGCTGGAAGAAGAAGGCGTAGGGTTTGGAGGAATAGTTGGCAGCCAGAGCTTTTCAGAAAAACAAAGTAGCAGCCAGAATGTTCCAGAGAAGATGGGTAGCGAAAGGGGCCATTATGAAGGTACAGGGTTTGCGGGTAATTTACCCTCAAACCCTCCAAATGTTGTCCTTTTATTTTATAAAGATAAGGGTAATTCACAGAAGTCCATATTTCCACACTATAAAAACTCAGCTTGGCTATTTGATTGTGGCGCGACTGATACAATGTCACACGACATCCGTGACTTCCAGCACCTCTCTCAGCCGATAAAAAGGGTATTCGCACCGCTAATGGTGGATACTCTGCCGTGAAAGGAACAGGGAGCATTAAAATAACCCCATCTCTTAACCTCAAAAACTGTCTTTATGTTCCTAGCCTTTCCCATAAATTGCTGTCAATCAGTCATTTGACAAAGGAGTTAAACTGTACCGTACTAATACATCCGACTTTTTGTCTCTTGCAGGATATACAGACGGGGAAGATCATTGGGCGTGGTTCTGAACGTGGTGGGCTCTACTTTGTTGATGAGGTGGACCAACACGGCACGGTAGCGCTTACTCAGGGGACAGTCCACTGGCAGGCATGGTTATGGCACCGCCGTCTTGGACATCCATCTCTGGGGTACCTAAAGATATTATTCCCGCGCATATTCAATGCATATTCTTCACTTCCCTGTACTACGTGTATCTTAGCAAAAAGTCATAAACACTCTTATCCTTTAAATAATACAAGAACTCATGTTCCGTTTTCACTTATTCATTCGGATGTTTGGGGACCTTCCCCAGTTCAGAGTCCTACAGGGTTCTCCTATTACTTACTGTTTGTAGATGATTGCACCCGCATGACTTGGATTATTTTTCCTCAAACATAAATCTGATGTCTTTGATAAATTTATTGTTTTATCGCATGATTGGAACTCAATACCAGAAACAATTCAAGTACTCCGTACAGACAACGGTGGTGAGTTTGTAAACCACCAATTCCAGACATTTTTCCAAACTAAAGGCCTCATACACCAAACTACCTGTCCCGATACTCCTCAACAAAATGGAGTAGCGGAGCGAAAGATCGTATTCTCCTTGAAATTGCTAGATCTCTTACTTGAATCCAAAGCTCCAGCCCAATATTGGCCCGAGGCAGTTGCTACTGCCAACTATCTGGTCAATCGTCTTCCTACAAAAATCCTCAACTATCAGACACCTTTGGACTCTCTAGCAAAAATTCACTCTATACCACAACACCTAACCCTTACTCCTCGAGTCTTTGGGTGCACTGTCTATGTCCATATCCCTAAGCCTCATAGGTCTAAACTTGATCCCTGTGCAGTCAAATGTGTCTTTGTCGGATATGGAGTAAATCAAAAGGGCTACCGATGTTATGATCCCATCACCCGACGATTATATACCACCATGGACTGTGACTTTCTTGAAACAGAATACTACTTTCACACCACCGCTCGTGCTCAGGGGGAGATTAGGAATGAGACCCTCGAGTGGTTACATACCCCTGTCATGCCAGAGACTGTTCCCACAGAGGAAGTAAGCCAATCCACCGACAAAGACGGAGAGTCCAGTATGCCAGACCATAGTCAAATGACGACTCCGGACGAATATCCTCAAGTAAGTGAGTCCATACCTTCTCTTCCTCATTCTACACAAGAATCTAATCCGATTGTTGAGAACAGGTATGTACTACCCCCCAGAAAGAACAGAGGAGTTCCTCCGGCTAGGTATGAGCCTGACTATGTGCCTAGAATGTCCAGATATCCGATCGCCCATCCAGATAAAAGCAAGCTATCCGAGACAGCTTTGGCATTTCAGGCGTCCTTGTTTGAAGTTCAAATCCCTAAGACAGTAGAAGAGGCTCAAAAACACCCGCAATGGAAGGAAGCAATGCAAGTAGAGATGGATGCACTGAACGGAACAAAACATGGGAAAAAGTGCAATCATAGCCCTGAAAAAAACCGGTGGGATGCAGATGGGTGTTTACAGTAAAGCGCCGAGCCGACGGAACAATAGAAAGGTACAAAGCCATATTGGTTGCGAAGGGGTACACACAAACCTATGGGGTTGATTATTCAGAGACTTTCTCACCAGTGGCAAAGATAGATACTATCAGAGTGTTGTTTTCAGTTGCTGCTAATCTTGAGTGGCCTCTTTATCAGATGGATGTAAAAAATGCCTTTTTACACAGGAACCTACAAGAAGAAGTGTATATGGAGCCTCCACCAGGATTTACAGAAAAATTTAAGGCCGGAGAAGTATGTAGGCTAAAAAAGGAACTGTATGGGTTAAAGCAATCACCACGAGCTTGGTTTGGTCGCTTCACTATGGCCATGAGAAAATATGGATACCACCAGAGTAATGCAGATCACACATTATTTCTGAAGAGGAGTAGAGGACGTGTTACATGTCTGGTCATATATGTCGACGATATGATTATCACCGGCAATGATGACGAAGAAGTCACAGCCCTGAAACAGCAACTGTTTAGGGAATTTGAAATGAAAGACTTGGGGACACTAAAGTATTTCTTGGGGATAGAGGTACTCAGGTCAAAAGCAGGTATCTTTATATCACAAAGGAAGTACGTGTTGGACCTACTGACAGAAACAGGCTTAGTAGACAGTAAACCAGCCGAAACACCAATGATAGTAAATCATGGACTACAAATAGTGCAAGGAGCAGAACCAACGGACAAGGCACATTATCAACAGCTGGTTGGAAAATTGATATATCTGTCACATACTAGACCAGATATAGCTTATGCAGTCGGAGTAATCAGCAGTTCATGCATCAACCTCAAAAGCAACATATGGATGCAGCACTTAGAGTGGTCAAATACCTAAAAGGATCTCCCGGGAGGGGAATATTCTTCCAAAGACATGGGAACCTAGAAATTCAAGCATACACAGATGCAGATTGGGCCGGTAACGCGAATGATCGGAGGTCAACCTCTGGATACTTTACTCTGGTTGGAGGCAACTTAGTGACTTGGAAAAGCAAGAAGCAGAAAGTAGTGGCTCTATCAAGTGCAGAAGCAGAATTCTGTGGGATTGCAAGAGGACTAACCGAGGTTCTATGGCTCCGAAAGATTTTGTCAGAATTAGGCTACCCTCCGAAGACGGTGCCCAGAATGATGTGTGATAGAAAAGCAGCAATAAAAATTTTAGAGAACCCAGTTCAGCATGATAGGACAAAGCATGTGGAGGTGGATCGACACTTTATTAAAGAGAAGTTGGAAGGACAAGTGATTTGCCTACCGTTTGTAAGATCAGAGGATCAGTTGGCAGATATACTCACAAAAGCTGTACCAGCAGGAAGATTTCTTGATATTCTGAGCAAGTTAAGCGTCGTAGATTCGGCAACTTAACTTGAGGGGGAGTGTCAGAATATTACACAAAAAGGAAGCAATAATCACGGAAGCTAGAATCAGGGAAATTAGCAAGATGACAGGCAATTAGAATAATTGATAATTGGCGTATTTAATATGATTGATTGTGTAGAATCCGTGATTATAGGATGCATTGTAATATATATATTCAGGCCAAGAGCCTCAAATATACAACGAAGAACAGTTTCTTCTTCAAATGTTTTTTCTTCTGCAACTTAAATGTTTTCTTTAGTCAAACACCCCTCTTGCGTCCAGACTATCCCATATCAGTCTACGTGGTACTATCATACGCTTTTTCAAGATCGATAAAAACAATATGTAGATTTTGCTTCTTCTCCCTATACTTCTCCATCGATCTCCTTAAAATGTGTATTGCCTCCGTAGTTGACCGTCCTGCATAAAACCAAATTGGTTTACCGTAACTTGAGTTTCTCTTCTGATTCTAGCGTCGATTACTCTCTCCCATAACTTCATAGTATGACTTAGCAATTTAATCTCCCTGTAATTCCAACATATTGTGCGTCTCCTTTTTTCTTATATAGAGGGACCACTACACTCCTCCACTCATCTGACATTTTTCATGTTTTGAAAATAAGGCTGAACAGAGTAGTTAGCCATTGAACCCCCTCCTCTCCTAAACACTTCCACGTCTCAATGGGTATGTTATCCAGACCAACTGCCTTAGCTCTTTCCATCTTCTTAAGTGCTATTTTCACCTCTCCTTCTGTGATGCTACGACAAACGCAGTTGTTATGTTGTCGTTTTTGGGTAGTGATGCTTTCTCTTTCTTCATGGTCGACCCTTCCATAGTTGAAAATGTTATGAAAGTATGTTTGTCATTGCTCCTTGATGTCTTGTTCTTTGACTAAAACACGTTCATCTCTTCTTTTTATAAACTTTACGACTCCTAGGTCTTGTCTCTATCTCTTAAACCCCTCTAGTTTAAAACACAGCCCTTCTGTCTCCTGTGTTTTTAGACTAACTTATAAACTCAATGAACTATTTAATTAAACCAAATAATTGAGTCGTTTTTTCAGGCCACCGAAGAATTCAGTCTAAGAAGTGTAAAATGCAGTCTAAAGAATTCTTCCACTCATCTTAACCCTGTACTTGAAAACAAGAGGGGGGAAAAGAAAGAAAAAAACCATCATTAGCATTGATATTCTAGAAAACGAAGAACAAAAAGACACAAGAATCTGGAAAGCGGCTAAATTTAGTGTAAAACTTAAAGATTCAGAACATAATTCATGTAAAATTATTCAAATTATAACAACTTGCAGTTGCAATGACATCCAAAAGTAAATAAATAACAAAAAATGCAGAACGAACTTTTGTGTTCTAATTTCTTGGTTGTACTTAAAACAAATAATAATCAAAGAAGATGGAGGAGAGGTTGATTCGTACCTCAGTAATGACTGCGATTCGTGCTTTCGGTTAAATATCCATACGAATTGAATAGGGGTCTGTTGGAAGTTCCGGATCTAGCCTTGTCCTTTGCCTTTAAAATCTTGTAAAAAATTAAATGGTTTAATCGAGTTATTATTTTAATTAAACACCTTCTTCGGTTTAATTAAATTATTTAGTTGGATTTTTGTTTATTCAAATGCATAAGATGTTTAACAGTCGAGTTTTAAATTAGAGGATGTCTAAAGGTCATTACCTCAACTCATATTAAATTAGAGGATGTCTAAAGGTCATTACCTCAACTCATATTAAATTAGAGGAGGTGTAGATGTTACAACCCGTAAGAAAAAAGTAATAAAATGAAAATTAAATTAAAAAAAGAAAAACTTTTGATATAACTCACACCATTAAGTTTCTTTTAATAGCCATTAAATACTAATTATCTACATCATAATTTTCTTATCTCCTATCTACTTGGGAGATGTCAATTTCTTAATTAAAGAAAAAAAAAAGAAGGGCCAAACGGCCATGCTTAATTCTCCATTAAGTTGAGATAAAAATAAAAACCTCTCCCTCAAGGCCAATCGGCCATAACAGAAAAAAAAAAAGAAGATGAAGTGCTGAAGGCAAATAGAGATAAAAGAGAAGAAGAAAGTGGAGGCACACCACCACCACTAGCATCACCACCACCAATTTTAGGTTACAACCAAGAGGTAGGTGGTCCGGTCTCTTTTTAAGTGAATTTCATGTATTCATTTATTTGCTATTTGTTTTATTTATTGTTTATTTTATTTGTTATAATTCAAATTATATAATATATATATATAAACAAATACATGTAATCGGCTGAGTGCAAGTATATGAATAGAAGTAAATTTTTAGGCTGGCCGAATACTGTGGTGTGGATTGTTAAATGTATGTTTACATATATTGAGTGTGTTGATGGGTTTTTTTTGGATGTTGTTATATATTTTATATGTTTATATATATATATATTATATTTGTATATATATATATATATATATATATATATGATATACAGCTTGTACACTTTAGAAGGTTATACAATAGTACGTTTTAGTAATTAACACACATAACTAGTAATATATATGGTTTTAATATACCACCACAAAAAAATTGTTGGTTTCCGACGAAAAAATCACCGACGAACAACGTGTAGTCGTTGTTTCGTCGGTAATAGCGACGACTCTGCGACCAAAATAATGTAGTCGCTAATTGCGACGAAAGTACGATGAAATTCGTTGTCGCTAAAAAAAAATAGTCAGTCAGGTGAATTACGTCGGTGATTTGTCGGTGTCTCGTCGCTATTCTGCGTGTTTTTGTTCGTCGCTATTTAGTTTATAACGTTCGTCGCTATGTCGTCGCAAATGTGTCGCTAAAAGTATAAAATAAATTCGTCGTTTACTAAGTTCTTGGAGTTGTGTATCGTCGTTTTTTTGTCAATGAAACCCGTATGTGGCAAATGTTTTGAATTACTTTCCGTTCGTAATTCGGTTTGTCGTTGTGTCGTCGCAGATACATCGAGAATTAAACACGTGTATTGATTAAGGAAAAAGAAAGCGGTAATTGGGAAAAATACTCATTCATTTAATAATAAGAAGTTACATTATCAAACGAAAAAATAAAAAAAAATCTAAAAAGAGATGCGGAGATGGGCCGTTCACTCTTCGTCATCGGACGAAAGAGTGGCCGCGACATTCTCCGCAAACTCTTTGAGAAGGCGCTTGAGCTTGTAGTATCTAAATTTCATCTTCCGCAGCCTTCTAGTCATGTAGTGCAGTTGCCGCGACTGCTGATGCATGTTTGCCATCAGCATACGGAAGTCGGCGTCCTGCACCGGCATTTGTTCTTGATCATCCTGATGCGGCGGTGGGCCATAGACAGATACAGAACCCTCTCGCTCAACCGATGGTGGTTGAGGAGCAGGCCCTTCTGGAGGGGCACTGTTTGCCCGTCCACCACGCCTTGGGGTCTTTTAAAACGACGCGGCATATTTTGATTATTTATAAACGTCTATGTGTTGTATGTATAACAGCGGATGTTTGGGGGTATAAATAGTGAATGAGCGACGACATAGCCGACGACATAGCGACGCATTTGTCAACCGTTGGGAATGTGCAGTGAATGTGCAGTGTGTGCAGTGAATGTGCAGTTGATGACCTTTCGGATGTTATAGCGGACGACGTAGCGACGAATTAGCGACGTATGTTTATCGTACTGATGCAAACCGTTGGGAACTGAACTGACACTGCCGAATAGCGACAACTTGGCGACGGAATAGCGACGAAACGCGTTAATGTTGAAGAGACGTTTTCCGTCGCTTGTTGCGTCGGTAAAGCGTCGGTAAATTCAAAAAAAAAACCCGCGAAGCCCGTTTCTTCTCATTGTATTTAGTTTTCCCTTTTTCGTCGATACGGTTAGTAGGTTTTTGTCGTTCTAGTAAGTTTCGTCGAAGATATAGTTAGGTTTCGACGATACGGTTAATAGGTTTTTGTCGTTCTATTAAGTTTCGTCGAAGATATATATAGTTAGTAGGTTTTCGTTGTTGTATTAGGTTTCGTCGGTATATAGTTGATGTTTAGTCGGTGAAATTAGTCGGAAGAAAATTTTTCTTAACCACATTTCGCGTATACAGGTGCGTCGGTCAGGATTCGTAAGAGATTAAACACGTGTTATAATTATTAAGAAAACAAATACGATATTAAAAAAACAAACTTCATTATATAAAATTAAAAATTAAAAATTAACAAAATATAATAAGAAATATTTAAAAAAAGCTAAATAGCGAAGAGTAGCCACTCACTGTTCGTCATCCTAACAGAGAGAAGCTATAACTCTCCGCACACGCCTTTAGTTGGCGTCTCAACTGTGCAGATTTGGATTTAATCCGCATCTGCCTTTTATCTATGCAGTCGAGACGCTCTTCCTGAACCGTGACATGCGCCTTCACCTCATCTAACATTTTCCACAGATCTCGTATTTCTGTTTGGAGTTCGACAATTTGTCGATCCCGGCGAGCTCAGAGGTCTCTGGTGGGGGAGGAGGTGGGGGAGGAACAGGTTGAAGAAGAAGGCACTTCAGTTGGCGGTGTTGCCGCCCTACACACCACGTCCACCAACGTCGTGCTTGCGCTTTTAGTACGAACCATTTTGGATTATAAAAATAGTTGTTTTATATGTTGTTGTGGGCACACGCTGATCCACTGTCTATATAGTGAAATCAGCGACGACGTAACGACGAACTTAGCGACGAAACACCGTCGTACGGAATGAAGAGACGTTTTGCGTCGCAATGTAATCAGTACTTCGTCGGTAAAAGCATATCAAACGACGTGTTTCGTCGCTGGTCGTCGGTACGTCGTCGGTATATGTTGTTGTTGTCTCCTGGGATTTGTGTTTCTTGTTCGTCGAGTGTTCGTCGCTAAGAGTCGTCGGTATATGTGTTTTGTTTGTCTCCGGGATTTGTGTTTCTTGTTCGTCGCCGTTCGTCGCTAAGTCGTCGGTATTGTCTTATACTGGGAACGATAAAACCATTGTATTTCTTCTTCTATTCTTCTCTTCTCCCATTCTCTCTCATTCAAACACATCAATCATCAATTTTGAACGAAAATACAGAAGTGTGAATTTTGATTTTTTCTACACACCGAAAAAAGATAGCTGCTGTTAGTTTCAAGGTGTAGCGAGAAAATGGATCCGAGGAGAAGCGAGTAGAAAGTGGATGTACCAGAGAGTAAACAACGGGGATGGTGTTTTAGATTTGTTGAAGGTCTCGAAGAATTATTGATTTTGCGACGAGTAATGAAAGTGGAACGCAGATTAGATGTCCGTGCAAGAAATGCAAGAACCGTAAATATAAGATCCGGGTGACGTGAGGGTTCACATATTGAAACAAGGTTTCGTCCACAATTACCATACATGGTACTGTCACGGCGAATATAGGGGGCGTCTACATCTGCAACTGTACACGTCGAAGGGGGACCGGTCAGGTTAATGCCGAAGAAATAGGCGAGGGATCTCACAACCCATACATGCAGATGGTGACAGACGCAGCCGCTGGCGCATTTACCGGAGAGCAGTTGTTACAAATGCAGGATCCGGATGAACAGCCGCGTACATTCGTGGAGGAAGATCCGAACCCTCAGGCGAGACAGTTTTTGAGATGCTGAACGCCGCCAACACGCCGCTGTATCCTGGTTGCGGTAGTCACACACAGATGTCCATGATCGGTCGGATGACGAGCATGAAGACGGAACACCGCATGACGGAGAGATGGGATGTGTGATGTGTCAGCTGATGAGGGAATCTCTTCCTGAAGGGAACACAATGGTCGACAGTTTTTATTCGACGAAGAAACAGCTGCAGGCGTTGGGACTGCCGGTTCAGAAAATCGATTGTTGTTCAGAGGGGTGCATCATATACTGGGGCATCACCGAGGATAAAGACATGTGCAGGGTCTGTGGGACAAGCAGGTGGAGAACGAACAAAAGAAAACCGGAACGTGCCAAGAAACAATTTTACTATTTACCTCTCGCCCTAGACTGCAGAGGCTATACGCAATCCGGTGCCACAGCTAGCCAGATGAGGTGGCACGCGGAGCACTACACGAAGACGGTGAGATGTGCCATCCATCTGACGGCGAAGCTTGGAGGACGTTCGATGCGACGCATTCTGGGTTTTTTCGTCGGAGACAAGGAACGTTAGGTTGGGTTTATGCACCGACGGGTTCAACCCGTTTGGACAGTCGGGAGAGCAGTATTCGTCGTGGCCTGTAATCGTGACGCCGTACAAATCTACCGCCTTGGATGTGCATGAAGAAGCCTTACTGTTCTTGACTGTGATCGCACCAGGTCCTAGGAATCCGAAACAGAAGATCGACCTATACCTGCAGCCGTTGATACAGGAGCTGAAGTGGTTATGGGGAGTTTGGCGTGGAGACGTTCGATGTATCGACTAAACAAAACTTCCAGCTACGCGCCGCGCTGATGTGGACGATCAGTGACTTCCCGGCTTATTTCTATGTTGTCGGGGTGGAGCACAGCGGGGAAATACGCTTGCCCTTGCTGCATGAAGCAAGCGAAGACGATGTCCTTGAAACATGGACGTAAGATTAAGCTGGTTCGACAGCCATAGGAAGTTCCTGCCCAGACGTCATTCGTACAAAGAGGAACGTGACGGCGTTCATGCCTGGCATTGTCGTTAAGGACACAAAAGCCCGAGCTCCTCACGGGTGCAGAGGTGCTGCAGGAGATAGACAGTTGTGGATTCGTGGGGGTCGCTGATGATCCGGGACGGCAGTCACAACGCAGGACCTGGCTCGTTACTGTATCGGGTGGAAGAAAGAGAAGCATATTCTGGGAGCTTCCGTACTGGAAGAGCAATATGATCCGACATAACCTGGATGTCATGCATATTGAGGAAGAACGTGTTTGACAACATTTTCAATACAGTGCTGAATGTGCCAGGGAAAACAAAAGACAATTCGAAGGCACGACTTGATATGCGCGACCTCAACATGCGACCGGAGCTGCATCCCGTTGGCACATCATACATGCCGAAGTCCTCGTACACGCTGAATGCGGAGCAGGTCAGTGCGTTGTTATCGTGGCTAGGGATGGCTAGCTTTCCTGATGGCCATGTTTCGAACCTGTCGAAGAACATCGACGTGAATAAACGCGGTTTGCACGGGATGAAGAAGCCACGACTGTCACGTGTTCATGCAACGGTTGATGCCCATTGCATTCCGCGAGCTGCTTCCAACCAATGTATGGGAAGCAATTACCGAGATGAGTCTGTTCTTCAGATGTCTTACAGCCACGAGACTCAGGGCGGATGATATGTCAAGGCTGGAGGGCGAAATCCTAGTGATCATATGCAAGCTGGAAAACTATATTCCCTCCGGCCTTCTTTGATTCAATGGAACACCTGCCAGTTCATCTACCATACGAGGCACGTGTTGGTGGTCCTGTTCAGTACAGGTGGAGTGTATCCGTTCGAGAGGTACTCTTTTTTATGTGCATGACATTCTTATGTGTCTAAGCGATATGCATTTGAACATATATTCACTATATGAACAGATCTCTCAGGCATTTGAAGCTGAACATCAAGAACAAGGCGAAAGTCGAGGCCTCTATGTGCAATGCCTATCTGACGGAGGAAGCATCGGCCTTCGTGTCTCATTACTTCGAGCCAGATGTCCCGTCGAGGTGCAGAGATGTTCCCCCGGAACGACGACGGCATTTCCCGATCCGGTGTCCTCCCAATATTCACACATCCGATCAGATTTCACGGACAGGGAAATGAAATGATATTGGGGGACAGCGAGCTGAAGATTGCTCATTCTTATGTTCTGCGCAACTGCCGTCAGTCGACCGTTTCCAGAGGTATAAACGATTTCCCATTTTATTTGTAAATACCTTGCGATACTCTAGTCCATTATGTACAAAGATATACAGGGTACTCATTCGTAATTTGCTTCAGCTTGTTCGTGATTTATTGCAAACACCGTTCACCGGGTATATCGAGCGATGCAATAAACAATGAGTTAGATTCCAAGTTTGCTGATTGGTTCAGTGGCATGTAAGTTTTGTATTTGCCTGTTACGTGTACGATATGTGATACACATTTATTGCCCCGTTGATGTATACTTACTTGTCCTTTTACAGGCGAGCAAAGGTCATCTGGCTGACGATGAGTACGGTTTACATTCTGACGCCAGTAGCCGAGGGTCCATTGAACAGAGTCGCGCGACACGACATGTGTTTTGTCAACGGGTATAGATTCCACACAGTCTCCCATGCCAGCCGAAATCTCGGAGAACAGCGGAGTGGTGGTCACAGCGTTATGACAATAGCCCGGACGAGGATGCCTTCTAACGGCTACCTTACTGACATCATTGAGCTCGAATATCCCCGCATTGCCTATAAACGGGTGGTCCTATTCAAGTGCGAATGGTACGATCTAACTCGAGAAGAGTTATCGCGTTGGCACAAAGGTCCACGACAAATATAAGTTGGTAGACATACACCAAGGGCGACGTACAGAAAATACGATCCATACGTTTTGGCTGTCAGCGTCCCAGGTGTACTATCTATCGTATCCAACAACGAGGATGAATGCGAGCTCAAAAGACTGGCGAGCCGTGTGCAAAGTGAAATCGAGCAAGTTTGATGTGAGTATACAGACAGTTTCAGATGGTATGGACGCCCATTTCAAGAAGAAAACCCGTCCGTTCTAGATACGACACATGTTCAACTGCACGACCTCCCTCTAAATGACCCCAATGGCGGTTTATCCGAAATTCATCTCAACATACAACCGTCTGACAATATTGAAGACGTAGTCGAAGACGAATACGAGGATGACGAGGACGACGAGCATGTAGATGAAGATGAAGATGAAGACGAAGATGAAGATGTGTATGAGGATGCAGATGACCAGGAAGATTGACGTTAGCCAAAAATTTTTATGTACCTCTTTATATGAAAGTGTGTATGTGTTGATGTAATTATATTCATGTATATACTACTTTAAATTTTGTATTATTTTTTTTCGAAAGTGATGGACACCGACGAGTTACCGACGAAATATTTCGTCGCTAAATTTGAAATAACGACGACACATGAAAAATAGCGACGAACTAAATAGCGACGAACGTTCGTCGCTAGGTCGTCGCAAATTAACGCAGATAAGCTGAACTCCCCCTCTTTCTTCCCCATTTCCCTCCTTCCCCATTTTTTCCCTCCCCTCGGCGAAACCTCCCTCCCCCAAACCGGCGAAGCCTCCCTCCCGCCCCCGGCGAAAGCTCCCTCCCGCGGCGAAGTTCTCCGTTCACCTCCCTACTTCGGTTAGTTTCTCTTCCTATTTCGTTTTTTTTTATTTAATTAGTTATGTTGTTTTTAATTTTTTTAGTGTCTTGTGGGGGGTTGGTGCTGGGTTGTGGCGGGGGGTGGCGGGGTGCGGCTTGGGTGGCGTGACTGTGGTGGCGGGACTGGTGATGGGTGGCGGGACTGGGTGGCGGGACTGGGTGGTGCTGGGCGTTGGGGGCTGGGGCTGGGTGTGGGTTCGGGGCTGGGTGTGGGTGGGCGGGGGGGTGCGGGGGCGGGGTGTGAGGTGGGCGGTGTGGGTGCTGGGGCGGGGTGTGGGTGCACGGGCTGGGTGTGGGTGCGTGGGGACTGGGTGGTGGGTGGGCGGTGGGTGCGGGGCTGGGTGTGGGTGGGGCGGTGGGTGCTGGAGCTGGGTGGTGCTGGGGGCTGGGTGGGTGGTGCTGGGGCTGGGTGGGTGGCTGTGTGGTATATATATGTATCATGTGTATCGGAATTATGTATGTATTATATATGTCTCTGGTATATACTATGTCTATAGGTATATATGTATGTAGTATATCTCTGTATCTACGGTATATATAGTGTTATATATCTATATATGGGTATACATGTATATGGTATATATATGTATATACGGTACATATATATATATATATATATATATATATATATATATATATATATGTATTTATGGATTTTGTAGTTAATTTTCGTATTGGGTATATATTATATATATAAGTTAATTTCGTATTTACATATAAATATATGTAAAATTATTAGAAAATGTTTTTTGGGTAGAATTATGTATGTATATATATTTTTCGTATTTACATATATTTATAATTATATAATCTATTTTGGTATATATATGTATATACGGGTATATATATGTATATGGTATATATATGTATATACCGGTATATGTATATGGTATATAATGTATATGTATGTATATGTATGTATATGTATTTAATAGATTTGTAAATGTATGTATATGTATATGTATGTATATGTTTTTAATACATATATACACGCACATATACATATATACGGTACACGCACATATACGTATATACGGTATATGTATGTATATGTTTTTAATACATATATACACGCACAAATACATATATACGGTACATATATACGGTACATATATTTAATTTCGTATTTAAATATAGTTAAATTTGTAAAAACTGTATGATTTTCGGTAGAAATGTGGTGTGCTTGGCCAATGAATGATGCATGTACAAACTGTTTTGTAAGAGGTTTGCATATGATTTTCGGTATGATTTGCATTTGTCTTTGGAGAGGCCATTAAGGCTTGGAAACCTCCGTTTAAAAATTATTAATATGTTCCTCTCAGATCTGATGGCTAGTGACGGTTTACCGACGAGATCCACATACCCACCATCTACACAGGACCTTCAAGGAGAGTTCGATGCGTTCATTTCTCAGCATGATACGTATGCCTCGGTTTTCGACCGCCGCTCTGGCTGCGGACTCAGACCTTTTACGGTCTGCCGACATGTCCGCACCCCCCAGTCATACGACGCCACCCACACCCAGCGTTTCAGCACCTCATCCGGCGTCTGATGCGGCATCGGACCAGGGTGTCATATCAGGGCGTCGTCCCCTCCCTTGGTCAAATGATACCCATACGTAAGTAATGATTAATTTATTTAACATGTTTTCAAATATATTTCACGCGTTATTTTTTCCTAACAACTTAAACTCTTTCAGGTTTGGATCGGACAATGGCGCGCTTTCCGGTTGCATCACCCGGTCCTTCCACCTGAGGCTTGACCCATCTGGATATACCTGGGGCCGTGTCACCCCGGAGACACGTAGGTTCTACTGGGATGAGTTTCAGGTATTCAAATTTGATGAATTTCACTTTTTGATGCGTAATCAATCATTACTTTTCTAACCACACTTTTATTATTCCTCCGTATGATAATTGCAGAAGTCGTACAGCTGGCCAGCCGACATCGCCCGCGACGTGGAGCAGGCCTGGCGGCATAGGGCCGCCAAACGCTACGGGGACTTCGTCAACTCCCTCAAGACCAAGTCGGAGCGTGACCCCACGTGGATAAGGCCTGCCTACGTATCCGAGGCCGTCTGGGCGGCGTGGGTACAAGGGTGGAGGGACCCTGCTTACCAAGCCCGCAGCGCCCGGAACGCGGCGAACCGGCGCAGCGGCAACGTACAGGGCCCAGCACCTGCCACACACTCAGGTGGTTCGGTTTCCCACGCCACCACGATGCGTTCTATGGTGAGTATTTTAATATTGGATTATAACGACCTTCATTGATTTCATTGGATTATTTACATTCATCGACTTAAGTGGATTATTTACATTCAGTGAGTTAAGTGGATTATCTATATTCGTTGATTACTTATGTTGCGCTGTTGTTTTTTTTGGTATTCGTATATGGTTACTTTAAGTTGGTACATGTGATTTGACTTGGGAGAGGCCTTTAAGGCCGGGATACCTCCGATAAACGAATAGGTCATGCCGAAATTTTTAAAAATTCTGCATATCACTAACATATTTTATTTCATTCTTTCAGCAACAGGAGACGGGGGAGTGGCCAGCCTCCTACGATCTCTTCTACAAGACGCATCGGAAGAGAGCCTCCGACGGAACGGAGGACTGGATCACGACGAAGGCCCGCGACATCAGTGTAAGTAGACTACGATATCATTTGTTTTTTTCCTTAGTTTGTTTTATTGCTAAACCATAACAATTCATATTCTCATTTCAGGACGAGTACAACAGATTACTCGCAGATAGGGGCGAACAGGCCGACAAGAACCGCGCTTATTGGGATGCGGTTCGGACCGTCGGCCCTCAGAATAAGAAGAAGAAGGAGGTGTACGGGGTTGGATCAGCAGCGCCGCGATTCTTTCCCGAAGTTCTGCATCCAGGTGCTTCCTCTGAGGCCAGCACCTCCGCGCCTTCTGCGACGCCAGAGGATATTTCGCGCCTGGAAGCAGATAATGCGGCGCTGCAGCGTGAGATAGAGTCCATCAGGACGAGGCAAGAGGAGAGTTTACAGGCACTGCAGTCGCAGCAGCAGGCGATGCAGCAGACGCTTCAGCAGGCGCTTCAGCATGCGTTTGAGCAGGCGCAGCATCAGACGATGCAGGTGCAGCAGGCAACGAACCAGCAAATCTTCCAGCTGTCGCAGGTCGTCATGACTTTCATTTCCAACTCCTCGCAGCCTCAGCCTCAGCCTCAGCCTCAGCCTCAGCCCCGCCCTCCTGATGGTCACTCTTCTCCGCATGATCCCCCTCCATCTTCCTCTTCATAGTTTTTTATTTTTTCATTGTTTGTACAGTCTATTTCATTTGTTGTATTGACATTTTCTTTGTACTTTTATATATTCTATCTGACAATTTTACGGATTCTATTTCGTTTGTGTTGTTTAATTATACGAACTTGAATGCGCAAATACCGTATTACTGTATAATATTTGTACAAATGATTTAATATATAAAATAAAATATATTATAGAAATTAAATAATAATAATAAAAACTTTTTAATTAATAATGTATTAATATTATTAATAAATCAAAAAAAATTTAAAATTTAATATTAAATAATGTATTTAAAATAATTATTAGTAAATTTAATATTTTTAAAAATAACAAATACCGACGAACCAGCGACGAAATTGGTCTGTCGCAGATCGGAAATAAAAAAACAAAAATTCAAAATTAGCGACGAAAAGACATATTAACGACGACATTTTGCGACGAAATAAAACGGAAACAAAAAATAAAAAAATAATAAATAGCGACGGTAAAAAATATACCGACGAAATTTTGCGACGAAATTCTTTGTCGCAGAACATTAATAAAAAAAATAAAAAATACGAAATAGCGACGAAATAATTTACCGACGAAACAGCGACAACAGAATAAAGGTCGCAGACCTGACATTTTCTCGTCGCAGTTTTGCGACAATACACCGACGCAATTTGTTTTCGTCGCAATACAGCGACGCATTGCCGACGAAATTTGCTTTGCGACAAGCCGTATAACGACATTCATTTTTCGTCGCTATTTCGTCGCTATATGCCTGTAGCGACGAAATAGCGACGTTTTTTGTCTGTCGCTATATGCTTTTTTTTTTGTAGTGATATACGTTAACATCACATAAGTATTACATTAATAACACTTACTACATGAAATGTCATCACAGTTGTTTAAACAGTACGTAATAATGTGTACATATAAAACATTTATAAATATTTAAACAGTATAAAAGATGCGATAGAATGATGTAGTACTAAGTTACAATAACATTTAATAATACTAGACTATAGTCAATGTAACAATGTAAAGAAAACTATGATTAACTTATACAGAACTCACATATAGTAAGTGTATATTTGTCATAGTGTTAATATATACATAATATTAACTATCAGTACTCTCGTACAATATATTTGGTTAGACTATTTTATGATACATCATAATTACTTAAATACTTATTAAAACAAACGATTGACTTTTTATGCACTCTGTAGTGGTTTATTACACACTCACATGATTTTGCACCACTGTATGCGGATGAGATCATAGGAGGTTAAAAGTGAGGCTAAAAGTGAGGTCCCCAATCACGTGTCGCCACGTGTACAAAATCAGTTTTTTTAAAAAAAAAATTATTACAGCACCCCTTGCTTTTGTACACGTGGCGACGCATGATTAGAGACCTCATTTTTAGCCTCACTTTTAACATCGTAGGATCTCATCCGAACTATATGTGGCAGTCATATTTAACATACACTACAACAGTATACCAACAATAATGGTATATTTAACACATGAATAGCATTGTTAAGATATATAAAACAATATTTATTAATAATTTAGCTCGTACACTTATACGACTGTTTTTTTTTTTTACAAATGTATAAATTTAATGACATAGTTCTGATCAGATGGGCAGATGTGTAAATTTAAACATATTACTTTTGGGCGAAGATTATATTTAATTACAATTACATAATTGTTTTTGGAATGAAATGTATATTTATTAGTTTATTTTCAAAAATTGAAATTGCTATATTTTAATGGGTTGAGTATGCTAGCCGTGAATGCATAAATGGAATATTTGTTATATTTTGTGGGTGTGTGGAATGTTTTAACCGAGAGCAACATTTTATACATTGTTAATTACAAAAAGTAAAGACAACTATTGGTATACGGTTATGAATAAGTATGGTTACATCGATTTATGTGCGACATTGCATCGCATTCATGGCACAAGCATTGCATGACCTTCAGGTCAAGATTGTCTTTCGGGACGTGTGGCCCTATGAGGCGTGTGGTCCTACGAGACGTTTGGCCCTATGAGGCGTGTGGTCTTATGGGGCGTGTGGCCCTATGAGGCGTGTGGCCTGACGAGGCTTGAGGTAGGATCACCTCGAGGTTCATGCATTGCACGGTAGAGAGACAGGCATTCGTGTGTTGAGATATCGTTGAGTGTGACACAAGCATGCATCATGACATCGCATGATTGTTGTGCTGTGCTTTTATCCACTTACACAGTTATTCATGTTTATACGTGTATTACGTGTTATTTGTTGTCATATATGAAATTGTTTGGAAAGAGGCGGGAACCTACTGGGTGATATTTCTATATCACTCACCCCCTTATTTTTTCCCAGATGAGCAGGAGTACAATTACATATACATCGAAGACGGAGCTGAGTTCGGACAGTGGAGTAGTTAGAGCCAGATGAAGATGTTTATATTTGTAATTTTATTAGATTTATGATGAGATGTAATAATAAATGTAGACTATGTACTTATGACTTGATCGTAATAAATAAATGTTTATTTCATTTTTATACGTTTCTGCATGCAAATTTTCTACGTCATTGCTGACGAATAAGAGAATTGAACGACGCGTAGTTCTCGTAGCAGACTACGGCGGGTGCACCGTTCCCAATACTAGGGTCCGGAAGCGGGGCGCTACAGTAGAGATATAGTAGATTTTGGAGCAAAAGATCGTTCCTTGGCCATGAGCGTCCATACCGCCCCAGTCTCACGGAGCATTGTGGAGAATGCTAATAAGGAGCCCAACGAAGACTTATACAGTGACCCACACAATGTGTCTCCTGCAAACCAGAACTTCAGCCTAGCAGCAGTGGAACACCCACACTGTGCGTGTCTTTAGATTCGAACTCTTGATCTCTTAAAGCAAATCTCAACATGGGTACCAACTGAGCTATGTCCTAGAGGCAAGGTGTAGTAGTTTTTTCTATAATTTGTGACGTCTGGACCTTTTCTACTATCTTCCTTTATACTTTCGTCGTTTTAAAAATATTGTATGTACCGTCGTCGTATTAAAATATTGTTTTAGTTGATCTTTAATATGATGTGTAATCTAAACTATATTTAGCAGTTAGCTAAAACAATATTTTTAATGCATAATACTATGCTAATAAGTAAATTATAACTAGATTTTTAATAGCTAATGAGTAGTTTTTACGTGCTTAGGCATTTCATACTTCCATCTTCAACATGCAATAAAGGCAAAATTGGATGGAACACTCCTTGGTTTTAGTGGAGAGTTTGTAATGATTTCGTGCTAGTTGCTAACCATTTTCTACACTTGGCCGAATAGCAAAAACGCACATAAACCCTAAACATTATAGCTGGATTTCCGATCTTTAACTTTAGATAGAATGTGGAATTGCCAAGGGGATATGTGTCTAAACCATGGTTTAACATCATTATCTGGTTATATTATCTTAAACAAATGTCAAAGACTTCATTATACTGAGTCTCTTAGAATCTTGGTTGGTTTAGTCTTGGAAATTCCTTAAAACTTTTTTGCTACATTTATCTAGAATGGACATATTTAATTTTATTCACTGACTCGTATTCAGGAAATTGTTACATTGGAGCGTGAAAATTAACTAACGAAGAATGAAACACAAAAGGGACAGGGAAAAGTGTCGATAGGCTAGCCGCCCTCGACGAGCAGCTTTCCAGAGAGCTTGAACCAGTCAAAGAACAGCAAATTCAAAGCTGAGAATGCCAAGAGAGCTTGAACCAGTCAAAAAAACAACAAATTCAAAGCTGAGAATCCCAACCTACGAAAGGGAAGGAGGATTCTGACACCGCGTTGTCTACCTTCAACTCTATAGTGAACGAGTTTTGAGGCAAAATTCAAAACCTTGAGCTGACCACAATCCTGGCCGTGTCATAAGCAGAATCTTTGCAGCAAAAGAAGGCCAACCTTGAGTAGCAGCTTGCTCATCAAAACCAACAATTAGCTGAGGCCAAAGAGACAACCGTTGTTGAATCTAAGAAATTAGAGTTCTCTACTGGCAACCTGGATGCTTTGCTTGTTACGACCCGAGATCCCGAGCTAGTGGAAATGATGAAAATAGAACGCAAATGCGATGTTGATGAAATTTCAGTGGATTTAAATTTTTATTTAGAATTAATAAAGACATCGACATTAAATATCGGAGTTAGAAAACACATTAAAATAACTTTAAGGTAAGTTAACGGATATAACGAGACTGGTTGGGACTAGACAATGACTGTATAGGACATACAAGGTATTTAAATAAATTAGTCGGTAGCAACATAAGTCGATAGAGATAAATCAAACCGAATAAAAATACCCGATACGATAACTACAATACACACTAGTATCACAGTTTCTTCCACTTTATCCTACATACCAATAAAGGGCAAACCCCTCCCCAATACCCTAGGGCCGCCCCCGCCCCCCTAGTCAAAGAAGACAACTTGTCTTTCTTTAATTATCTTACACATCTACTTTTCTCTTTCTTTTTACCACACTACACTCTTATACCTTCAAACTTACATTATTTTATTCCTTCTTTTCCTTTTTTCCTTTATCACCACCGAAAGCCCCTCTGCCCATGACTATCAAAAATTTTTCAAAAGAAAAACCCCTTCACTTTGATTCCCTTACAATAATACAAACCCATCACAATTCTTTTTCTTTCTTTATACCCAATTTTCGGCACCCCCCACCCCATTCCAACGGAAATTTCACTCCAAAGGGGACAAGACTTCTACACTCCTTTCTTTACACTATACACTCCATTATTATCTTACAACCCATCTTCTTCCACTTCCTCTTCAACTTTACTCCATTTCCCACAAACAAACATATCTCTTCCTCCCCTCTTCCTTCCTTGACCGTGTAGCACCACAAGAACCAAGAAAAAGATTTTCTTCAACCTAACCCACATAACAACTTCTACATCAAGTTTCAAACAACCTCTATTCTTTTAATAAGGATTCAAGAAGGGACTAGAATCAAAGGAAACCAAGGTAAGAACTTTATGAAGTTTAAGTTTAATTCTTCATAAAATTAGCTTCATAAGTTGTACGCTAACTCTCCTTTTTGGGCATCAAAACCGTATACACCAAGGAGAAGGAGGAGAAGTGTGTTCTTCAAATCCAAGTGAAGGAATCACCATCTAAGAGTAAGAAAGTAAATCAAGGCAAGTATTCTTCCTAGATCCTACATGGTTTTACAAATACTAAGTATTTATGTTCATACCAAAGTTGGATCATCATGTAGTATGTTCAAGATTTCTTCTCAAGAAAGTATAGATATATGTTTGAGTAATAAGTATATACATATATACACTATATACACACGCACACTACATACATATACATACATTATATATAAACACGCATATATACATACATATTATAAAATATGTATGTTGATATATATATGTATATATATATGTATAAGCGTATAGATCTACATATGTATATATATACGGATCTTCATATACATGTATATATATATATGTAGGTAAAGAAGTGTAGATGCATATAAATAAATATACTATTTTGTATGAAAATATATATATATATATACACATATATATACGGTTTGTGAATATGTTAAAGAGAGAAAATGAATACGTATTGGTGTATTATGTTTTATGTATTATGTACCTAAGTATTATATATATATATATATTTCGGTTTTTATGTTCTATTGTGATTATGAATAATTTTTATATGTATTATGTACACATAAGTATACTATATACATTAAATATGAATAATGGTATTTAAAATGACTTATATGTATCTATATATGTAGAGTATATAAATTATTACAAATATATTTGTATGTTTCGGTCAATAGTTGGTTGATGGTAAAATGACTTAACTTTGATGTATGTGTGAACCATATTTATGTCATGATAAGGACATGAGCATGTAATGAATTTTTAAAGATAAAATAACTTTATATATGTATGTATGACATTCGGCCATAGTGCCTTTTTGTGTTAAAAAATGATTTTTAGAATATTGTATACAAATATGTATGTTAGAATATGAAAATGAATAAGTTTTGGATATTACATAATATATCATAAAATGACTTATATATGTATATACCATGTATATATATGTTCGGCCTTTAGGCCTTAGTGACAAAGATGATTTCATCATATTTTTACATAAGTATATATGTAGATATATGATGATTATGTTAAGTTATGAAAGTAGGCTAAGAATGTAATTTATGTATTATGTTATGAAAAGTATGAAACATAAATAGTTCATATTGATGTGTGTGTAAGTATAAGATTACTAACTTTTACAATGTATGTATATGATATGTTACATGTTATGTATACTAACATAATAGCTTATGGTAAGATGTAAGTTATGAAATCTTAGATGAAATGTCACTACAAAAAAAAGGCTAATTACCGACTGCCTAGAACAGTCGGTAAACTCTAAAAAACGGTCGGTAAAGTAAATAGCGACCGTATAACAGTCGCTAAACATCGGTTGGTAAATGAAATTTGCGACTGTTTGAAAGCGGTTGGAAAATAGCGACGGATTTAGCGACTATCTAAAAAACGGTCGGCATTTACTGACTGTCGAAGTTGTCGCAAATTAAGAACAAATTAGAGACGGCTTCGACGGTCACAAATTAGCGCCAGCTTTGACGGTCGCAAAAGTAGCAACGGCTTTACTGATTGCAAATTACCGACTGTTTTCGCAGTCGCTAATTACCGACTGTTTTATCGGTCGCAAATTACCGACTGTTTTAGCAGTCGCCAATTACCGACTGATTGATTGGCTGCAAATTAGCGACTGGTTTAGCGGTCTTCAATTACCAACTACCGTATCCGTCGCAAATTAAGAATATTTTTACGATTGTAGATTACCGACTGGTTTAGCGATTGCAAATTACGATGGTTGTGCGGTATTAATGTTAGCAATGCTTTCAACGATCGGTAAAAATAAAAAACGGTCGCTAAATTTGAGGGGAAAAGCCTTAAATATTCAAATATTAAATAATCCAATTATAAATTTAAAATCCAACCAAAACATATGACAACTGCAATTCTGATCAACCTGAATACAAATATAACAAACTAATATATAATTCAATATCCAAAAATATATCTCCGGTTTGAATATCAAATTCAAATATCCAACAATACAACTTCAAAAACATAAGTCTAGTAGTATTCCATAAAGCATTTAATAGGCTACGTAGGGACTCATGATATTAATCTACAGAGGAACCACCAAGTCACCATCACTTTCCAATCAACGACAAGTCAACATGCACTTATAGGTCAAATAATCCAGACTAGAGCCCTGCAATACAATCGAAAGTGGGATTAAGCCAACAGGTCAAGTATACACAACGAAAGCAATAAATTCCATAAACAGTAGCATTGAAAGCTGAAGTTAAAATTCAAGTTTAATCACCATTAATTAACATGATATGACCATACCCTTCTCTCATAAGCACTACACATACTCCACCAAAGGAATATATATAAAATCAAAATGAAATGAAACCATACGGCTAAACAGCTCACATAATTCCCTCCACTCCATGCATTGTGAAATTTACATTTAAATGAATATTGTATACATGTGATTAAATTAACTAAACCAAAGATATCATGTAATATATTTACAAAATATTTAAAATACACTTACCATCATAGATTTTGCCTTTCTGCTAGAATAAACTCTCTCTAGTATCTGTAATCCGTGAGTGCGTATCTAAAAAAGGTTGTGCTGGTGTCAGAAATCTTCCTCCATTCTTATGCGCCTGCATAAATTGGAATTTCACGGCACAAGATACATCACAAAAATTGCACATTTAATCATCAAAACTGCACCATTCACCCCCAATAAAAAGCACAACAATAAAACACACAATCAAATCTGTACCTCAACCATCCTCTTCTGTTCAGCTGAAATATATTATCCACTAGGTTCAGAACAGGAACGCTCAGATTAGGTGGTGTCCACCGAGAAAATAAGCAAACAAATAAACAATAAGCATATGAGGAATATGCTTTTGCTGAAACATTTTTCATGAAGTAAACATTGACAGTCTCAATACCAACTAATTACCAAAAAAAAACAGTTTCAATGCCAACTAACATCCCTGAAGCATGCCATTTATGAAGAACATATTTTAATCATCTTCAGGAACAATCATCAGCACATTGCAAACCAACAATATTTAAGAAAGGGAATTAAACTTAATAGATTTGCCCCAAGACAGTAATTGCTTATATCACACCTTTTCTTTTTTGTAAATAACTTATATCACACTCAATCATTATAAGACCAGAATTTGAATATGGCAGCAAGAAACAGGGGTATGAACATCCATTCAGATTATTAACAGCAATACACATAGATGCAAGAACAAAAAACATAGGATAGACCCTTCAGATCAAACCACATCAAACCATTCCAAGACCACCTAAAGCCTGCAGCATATATCAGCAGTAACGCAGAAAATCATCATATATCAAGACCTACTGAAAACACTTAGGTGCAGTATGAAGATAGCAGCCTATTACAAAATCAGAAAAAACTGGAATGCTACCAAGAGATACGCAGAGAATTGAGAATCTTCATGGACCAATGCATAATGGATCAGACAAATGATCACTCCCCCTCAAGAGATAACAGGATGCCAACAAGAGTAAATGATACACTTGTTAGCTAAAACTAGATCCTGACAACACAACAAACAAATAAATAAAAGATAAAAGTTCTCATTAGGAGAAACAACCTCTGATCCAGTGCACATTTATCTGAAACTGCAGTATCTACCTTTAACAGCATAAGAAGTCCACCAAAGGAAGCCAGCATCACCATCAGAGCTAGCCATGAAATTAGCATTGCATATACCACAGATCAGATTAACTAACACTCCGAAAAAAAGCCTATATCAAAAGAAATAATAAATTTTTATGATAGTAAATACAAGCAAAAGTTAGACAATAAATCTCTAACCACTATAGCATTCTACTTGTAATCTAAGCTGAGCAAAAGTTAGACAATAATTTTCTAGTTCAAATCACATAAACGTGATTCCCAGCTGCCGCCGCCGCCGCCGCCGCCGCCACCACCACCTTCAGATTCTTCTCTAAGCTGAGCAATAGCAGTTTTCCAGGGACATTTTATAAGAGTTATTTCAGACTAACTAAGAATTTGGACTCGAACCTGTAGCCTCTTAGCATATTATGTTTCCTCAATAATGTTTGCATGTTGTTTTCTTTTGACCTTTATGGTTAATTGTCTCGTGTGGCAATTGTAACCAAAATGATAACGTGCTATGGTAGTAAAGTTGTTTCATGTTGTGCATTGTACTCCTATCCCAGAAACTAAAGTAAAAAATATCTTAGTATATTTGCATATCACGCCCTGTAGTAGACAAGAAGTTAGATGCTATAAGGAATCAAATTCCTTAAAGATGAAACGAAGAAAAGCAAATCCCAACAACAAAATGCAAAATATAATCTACATGTACGCACGCTTTTCCCTCTCTTTTCTTCTCATCAATTTTATACAATTTCCCCTGCATGACGTAGTCAAATTCATCCGCAAGCGATTTCCTGCTAGCCTGAAACCATTAAAGCAAAACAATTAATCACATCAGCTATAATAGGTAGCTCGGAAATAATGTAGGGGTCCATCAGACTATCTCTTCCTCCCCTCTTCCTTCCTTGACCGTGTAGCACCACAAGAACCAAGAAAAAGATTTTCTTCAACCTAACCCACATAACAACTTCTACATCAAGTTTCAAACAACCTCTATTCTTTTAATAAGGATTCAAGAAGGGACTAGAATCAAAGGAAACCAAGGTAAGAACTTTATGAAGTTTAAGTTTAATTCTTCATAAAATTAGCTTCATAAATTGTACGCTAACTCTCCTTTTTGGGCATCAAAACCGTATACAACAAGGAGAAGGAGGAGAAGTGTGTTCTTCAAATCCAAGTGAAGGAATCACCATCTAAGAGTAAGAAAGTAAATCAAGGCAAGTATTCTTCCTAGTTCCTACATGGTTTTACAAATACTAAGTATTTATGTTCATATCAAAGTTGGATCATCATGTAGTATGTTCATGATTTCTTCTCAAGAAAGTATAGATCTATGTTTGAGTAATAAGTATATACATATATACACTATATACACACGCACACTACATACATATATATACATTATATATAAACACGCATATATGCATACATATTATAAAATATGTATGTTGATATATATATGTATATATATATGTATAAGCGTATAGATCTACATATGTATATATATACGGATCTTCATATACATGTATATATGTGTAGGTAAAGATGTGTAGACGCATATAAATAAATATACTATTTTGTATGAATATATATATATATACACACATATATATACGGTTTGTGAATATGTTAAAGAGAGAAAATGAATACGTATTGGTGTATTATGTTTTATGTATTATGTATCTATGTATTATATACATATATATTTCAGTTTTTATGTTCTATTGTGATTATGAATAATTTTTATATGTATTATGTACACATAAGTATACTATATACATTAAATATGAATAATGGTATTTAAAATGACTTATATGTATCTATATATGTAGAGTATATAAATTATTACAAATATATATGTATGTTTCGGTCAATAGTTGGTTGATGGTAAAATGACTTAACTTTGATGTATGTGTGAACCATATTTATGTCATGATAAGGACATGAGCATGTAATGAATTTTTAAAGATAAAATAACTTTATATATGTATGTATGACATTCGGCCATAGTGCCTTTTTGTGTTAAAAAATGATTTTTAGAATATTGTATACAAATATGTATGTTAGAATATGAAAATGAATAAGTTTTGGATATTACATAATATATCATAAAATGACTTATATATGTATATACCATGTATATATATGTTCGGCCTTTAGGCCTTAGTGACAAAGATGATTTCATCATATTTTTACATAAGTATATATGTAGATATATGATGATTATGTTAAGTTATGAAAGTAGGCTAAGAATGTAATTTATGTATTATGTTATGAAAAGTATGAAACATAAATAGTTCATATTGATGTGTGTGTAAGTATAAGATTACTAACTTTTACAATGTATGTATATGATATGTTACATGTTATGTATACTAACATAATAGCTTATGGTAAGATGTAAGTTATGAAATCTTAGATGAAATGTTAAGGTAATTAGAAAGTTTCATGATGTAAGCATTTAAGTTATGAATTATGAAATGTATGGGTAGAATAGAAGTTACCAAATTATTGTGTGATGAATATAGAAAAAGGGGGCTGTTTTAGTGTGATAACCTAATGGTATCTAATTGGAAGTGGAAATAGTATTTTCTTTAAGTTGTGATATGTAGAAGAAATTAAGTAAGTGACGATGTTACAAAATGTAGAATGACCAGAGTACCTTCATATGACCGAGTCTCATGTTGCATGAAATCAAAGTTTAAAAAGTTATGTTTTTAAGTCACATGTTTTAGAGTTCATATGCATAGGAATAATAAACACGAGATGGATGATTCCAATGACCCATGTTATGTTATGACCATGTTATGTTATGTTATGTTGTAGCGATGTCCTGACACCGGGACCGGAGTGGTAGGTGTCAGGGGCCCATTTTTACGTTATGGCTGAGTGTAACACCGGGTTTGGGACACGGGATCTCAGTCATAATGCGTCACCGTTAGCACATGTACCTATGTTCATGATGTTATGTTGTACATGTACTATATGGGGAATCATTCGGTATGTCGTGCGTTATTATTCTTATGAAAAGTGCTATAGCCAATGATGAAAATGTTATGTCTTCATGTTATGAAAATGTCATGTTATGCAAGTTATGAATATGTCAATTTATGCAAGTTATGAAAATCGTGTCAAGTTATGAAATGTCATGTTTATGAAAAGTCATGTTTACGAAAAGTCATTTTATGAAAAGTCATGTTTATGCATCATGTCATGATCGTGTCCCTTAGGTGGTGATTAGTATATTTGTACAATCATGATGCCTTAAGATGACTAAGGAAGATTATGCACGTAGAAGTGATAATTGTAAGTTATGATCTTAGTATAAGACGGATTAGCGTTCAAGTACGGAAAGTAGGCTAAGGATATGCTGAGGAAGAATGACACGACCCATAAGGTATGATGCAAAATCTTATGTTCTGTTTATTTCTTATATATAATGCTATCATTATAAATGGAGATGTAATTATGTATATTGTTACCTTATTACTACTTGTCTTCTCATGTATGATCCACATGAAGTATCTATAAAGAATACTTGCTGAGCGATTAAAAGATGGTGGTTATCGCTCATACTTGCCTCTTAACATTTCAAAGAACAGGGACCCTGATGCCGTGTTCATTGATGAGGAACCCCAGATAGAGTATCCGTGAGCGAAGATGTAGGCTGAAGCTATGTACCTGTTTTGTGAGCTTTATTTTATTTTTATGTAATAAAATTATCGTGAGAAGCTGTATTTGTGGTTGTGTGGATTAGAACGGTTTGTAATAATATTATGCATGTCGTGAGCTTATTTTAAGATGCTTCCGCTATATCGATTACAATTCATGTTGACATGCACATGTATGGTATCGACGTCTTGTACTCTATGGAGTAGAGTATGGCGGGTGCACTGAGCCGGAACTCTGGTTTCGGGCGGGGCGCTACATTGCTGATGTCGGTGTTAGAGATGGATAGACTAAGGCCATCAACGTTGTTTCTGAGGTGGATCCCCTTTTCAACTAGGAGGATCCAAAGATCGTCAACTTCTACGACTTAGCTGCCTTCACATAATATGATCATCAGCTATAGATGTTCATTGATGGTGCTAACATTAGAGAGGTCGACGAGTTGCCTTAGTCTGTAGCTTTATAGGACATCTGATAACGTTCATTTTCCATGCCTTGTAATGAACAAAATTTTAATGAAACAAAACTTTTTGCAAGTATTTTGAGTTCTGCTTTCTTTTTGTCTCGTAGTCTTTAAATTTTGATAACTGCTAACTAGAATGATCAGAACCTCTAATTTTCAAAAGCCTAATCAGATCAAACATCATAAGCTGAGCTGAACTCAGATAATAATAAAAACATGTGAAAACATGTGATGATTTCTCGGAACTTTTGCGGCTTTGGCCTTGTGGAACCTAAGCTAAGTAGCTGAATTCTAAATAATAACGAAGAAAATCCTTAAGAAATTCCGCAAGTGTGGACACCCCTGGATTTCGCATATGTCTGCCTCAGGGCCCTCAAAACTGAGCTATAACCCTGTATAGTTCCTTGAAATTTAGTTTAACGATTAAATTAAACTAGGTTTTAAGTTTAAAAAACATGTTGCACGTCGATATAAGAAACTTTCGTCTCTTGGTCCAAGCCCCTGAAAAGTAGTCTAATCTAAATTAGACTAGGTTTTAAGTTTTGACATCATTAATGTCTCGCTGGTAACTGCTATTTGAGCTGTTAAGACTTGTTCTGTTGATTCCCCTTATTAGGACGATAATGACTACTCGGACATGCCGAGCCGAAGCTTGTGGGGCAAACATATGTCATCTTAATCCCTTTGCTAGGATAGCCATACCTGTTGAGTGTTGGGTTATGCAAAACCTGTTACATCTTAATCCCTGTCCCCACCATTAAGGCATGCACAAAACCTGTTGCAGCTTATCCCCTAGTTGGGGTGGCTGCTCAGACACACTAAGGCCAATTGAGAAACATGTCACGCACCCACTTTATATATACTGCGGTGACTTGCACCCACCGAGGCTACATAGTTGACGTCCTACCTCGAGAGTATTACATTGTACCTAAGCTATTTCTATTTTGAAATATTATAAACAACAATGAAAGAACAGAGTGTATTTGAGTTTCTTGAAAGAAAATTTACGAATACTATGTATGAAACGGTTTCAAGTTAGATACATGCACACTTCGTGGCGATGTTCTACCATCTAGAGTTTCAAACTTGTATGTTCCATAGAAAGAAGCATTTACGACATAGTATGGCCTTTCCTATTTTAGGTCGAGGCTGCCCGAAGGGCCGGTGTGGCTTATTATTTCGAAGGATGAGATCTCCAACTTGAAAGAACTTGTGTCGCACTATCATGTTATAATATTGAAAGATCATGTTTTTGTACTACATCATTCGAATATGAGCTTGCATTCTTTTTTCTTCTAGGCTCTCCAGATTTAATAGCACACTTTGATTGCTATTCTGATTGGAATATTTGTAGTACAACTTGGGATCCTTCTATGATCTTGGGGCCTGCAATTGTGGCAGGTCTATCCTCAGCCCATTCTTATCTATGACATCAAAGATGCTTTCTTTTAAGGCAAGCAAGGGCACACCTTCTTTACATCGACACCCTAGGTGATCAAACGCACCATGCTTATTCCTGGCATCTTTGCAGGCCTCTTTTATGGGCTCGCCTCGACACTTCTGACGATAGGCCTATTCAGTTTCTTGCTTTAGTCTATTTTCCTCTTCTCCTCTGGCATATTAGTGCACCTTCTCCAGACATTCTCTTAGAAACTTGGGATTCTCCTCGGCAACCTGTGAGAAAAAGTGCCTACTCTCAGCTTTTTGGTGAAGGTCGTAGCCATAAATCTTTTGTTACGGTCCCTGACTTACACGGACTCATCCTTGAAGAACAGACTTATCTGGCTTATGACGCAGAGTCATCAAATATGAGGAGTTTTTGATGAATGGTTTTCAAGACACAAATTACAACTTTAACCTCTGGCTAACTACCGGAAAGGACATACATACTAAGACGGTAACTCCTTGAACCATCTTCTGCCCTTTCCCCTAAAATATATAGAGAAAGTCTTGCACCTCAATGGGTTAAGAATATTTTTCATGCTCATAGCAGTTTGAAAATAAAATAGATGATCTGTGTGGTCAGAGGTTCTGTCGGTGGTGTCCATTTTGGGCACCTCAAAACTGTCTAAAACCATATACTCCATAATTCCTTGTGAAAAAGGACTCTCTAGTGGGCCTCGCGTGTATTCTTGGCGGCCAGACGTCGACAACTCGGGAAGAGCATGCGCGGCTCATTTTCAGAGTGACGAGATCCACTCCTAATGGATTTTAACATGTGGCAACGGCTTAATGTGGGGTTTCTTTCCTTTTGCCTCTGGCATCAGGTGCCAACTCATTCTAGGTCCTAGATGATTGTTCTTGGGACCTTTCCTTCCCTTGATGGTCGTAAGGGGGTCTTTATCCATGTGTGCGATATTGGCTTTACTCTTTAGCCTTTCGACTATAGCTTCAAATACACCCAAATTTTTAGCAACATAAAGCATGGCTCGTTCATGCACCTCTTGCGTGATCCCTTGAATAGCTGTTGTATGCCCCGCATGTCTGTTGAAGGCCTGCTGTGATATACGGTTGGGACAGCTTCTCTGCTTTGATGGTGGGAAGATTTCTCACCTTCATATTGGTGTTTCTACCAATTTTTACTAGACATTATGTGAGCTTTAATAAAGAAAAAGTGAATTAATGTCTGGTCAGCCGTGCTTCTTGTGCCAGAGGGCAAAGTCAAATCTTCATATAGATTAAAGATGATACGAAAAGAAAAAACGCTGTCAAAGTCTTGTACAGACATAGTTTTATGTAAGAACTAACTTTTCAAGAAATCTGCCCAAATTGAACAACGTCAGAGGTTCCAGAGCTATTGCTCTAGGAAAATTCTTTCCACACTCAAGTTAGTTACGGGTTTACTTATGTTTGTATGCTGGAAAAATAGATAAACCTATCCCATTTTGTGTGCTGTGATTGTGATTTTTCTTCATGGATTTAACTTGGTCATCTGTGAGACGTTTTTCGCACTTTTGTATATCCTTGGCAACCAATGCATGTTGAGAAACTATAAGAGAGTACTAAGTGTCCTACCTTACTGGTAAGCTGCGTCTGCATGATTGCCAGGTGTCGTCATGTGTCACGTTGCATGGCTAGATTGACTGCTAGCAGGTGCCTGTTCTAGCAGGTGTCCAGCTGGCCAGGTCGAGCGGGAACACCTCAGGACCTGGAGATGTGGCTGAGCATCGAAGCCGACCAGGTCCATGGCCGACCTGTAGTGAGTGGCTGAGGC
>AP025047.1:13390527-13521540 GCA_036186865.1 Eustoma russellianum
TAGTTGGAGTCAAGTAGTTGAGGTGTGTCTGAGGCGACCTATAACTTTATTAAGTCAAATAACATTGATTGTTACCGGTCGAGGTGGCAACACTTGTCGTTATTATTGGCGATAGTTTTGCCCTCATCAATAACAAAAATCATTTTGAAATAGGCTAAAACAGAAATGAGAAGATATAAAAAGAGGATGATAAAATATAAAAATAAAATGAATTTAAGAGATTGGGATTTTAACTAAATAACTAAGATTAAGTCTCAAAAGCTAAAAATCTTTGAATTTAATCACTACAAAATGTCAGTTACCTTCACTTTAATACGAATTTATCTATAAAATTTAAATTAAAAAAAAAGCCATTTGGACTAATTGATTATCTCAAAAACTTGCTTATTCCATGAAGCATGTTATTATGGAAGCCTTATTACTGAAGCAGCAATATATATTTCCATTCATACAATTTGCATATGAGAATAATCTTTTCCTTTTCCTTTCTGAAAAAAAAACCCCTTACAAATATAACCAGACTTGAGCTGGAGTATATGTATAGCATGTAACATATATGTCACAAATACAAGTTTAATCCCATCACAAAACAGAAAAGATTTGAGAGCACCACCAGTAGAAGAGTTCTTACAAATGATCCATATGATCCAATAATCTTAACATTGGAGGAATGGTTCGTACCAACATGGAACTGTAAAAGAAAATGTTTTAATGAATGTATTTTTTTTTTTCAGAAAGAGAATCTTTAACCGCATGTTATAAACACGACATAATCAGCATAATCACAAGAAAGAAATGAAGCCTTAGATACAGTGGCGGAGCCAGGAGTCCTTTCTTGGAGGGGCACTGACAGGTTTCGCAATAGGAATACCACGGGTCACCGTTTCGGACCGAGAAAACCGACAAAATCTTCTAGACATATTTTTGTATTATAACATAAAATACGTGAAAGAAAACACATCTACCAACCAATATACAAAAAAAATAAACAATACACAACAAACAACATGCGGATCATAATTATTAAATGAATATAGTAATATACATCAATACATACCTTTTATTTACCTATTGCAGAACGAGAAGGAGTTGCCAAGGGATGCAAAAAGGTTCTTCGAGATGACATTGATTGAAATCGTTGCATAATATCTTCATCTTCAATGGTGCTACAAATTTCATGCTCAAAGTAACACAATAAACAATCCGATAGTACGTCACCTCCAAATCGGTTGCGTAGATCAGTCTTGACGATATTCATTGCAGAAAAATTAGAAACAAACAATTGTCACAAAAGCTAGTGTTTAACAATGGGCATTTGGAAAAGCATATTACCTTTTACAGTTTTACTGTCTGAATGCTGAATCAATAAACCAATCATATACGATGTACATAGTTGCCTAGAAATTGTAAAATAGTTTTCACACCAGCAATAGTAAACACTAAGGATTTAAATGCAACCTAAAGATATGTGTAACTCTCAACTTTGAAACGACTTTAGAGTAACCAAATAAAATCACAAAAGCTGTGTAATTGTAGCATCTTCCCCAACGAAATGGCACAACCGTATGTCTTTTTAAATTAATATATATTTAACTACCGAGCATCAGCCCTCACAGAATTCGTAAGATTGGCAACCAATTAAAAAAAGAAACTTTCATTTTCATAAGCAAACTAATGCAAAAAAGTCTACTAGTTTTCAACGATTACCTTACATGCAAAAAAGACTACTAGTTTTCCAAATCTTGAATTTTTTTAATATATTTAAGAGACCGAACTTCTGGTAAGTTTTAGACATATTTTAATCACTTAGCAGAGAATTGCCGAATGCTAAACACTACGTGACCACGTAACAGAGGGTTAGTGTTCTGTCAAGCAAAGGCACACTTTGAACTGAATGGCCAAAAATACAAATACACCTACCTATCTATAGGATTTTTCCACCGACGTTGAGGGGGCACGTGCCCCCCCAAGCCCCCCCTTCCCTCCGCCCCTGCTTAGATACCCTATGAAGTATGAACACTTCCAAACGAAAAATAATAATAATAATAATAATAATAATAATAATAATAATAATAATAATAATAATAATAATAATAATAATAATAATAATAATAATAATAATAATAATAATAATAATAATAATAATAATAATAATAATAATAATAATCTTCTCGAGGGTTTGGTTTTTTCCTTCATTGAAGCAGCCTTTTTAGAAGTGAAGTAGCCTTCTATAGACAAGTTGTAACAATCTGGATCTGTTTAGCGAATCTCACGCATGGTATCTATTAGGGTATGAGATGTTACTTTGGATACGGGCTACTGTATGTCAATTGAATCATGTTTCTTATCCTTGTTATTTCAAAAAAAAAATTAACATTTGTTAGCATTCAGCACTTAAACCATACTTATAAATCGTATCATCATTTTTCTTCTTTTTGATGTTAGATTTTTTTGGTTCTTACATTACAGACACCCCTCCCTCCTGATAAGCCAACGTCCTCGCTATATCTCACTAAAAGATCAGGATCTTTCTAATGTTATGGATTTGGTCTTTCATCCAACGTCACTAGTCATCTCTGATACCGTAATTATAATAATCCGAATTTGTCTAATTGATTCTAGGCCTCCAGACACATGCGAAGTTGCTATGACAAACACCACGAATGGACAAACGTCCTCACTAGGATAATTCCTACAAATATATCATACTGGCATCTCACTTGGACAATTCCTACATATATATCATACTGGCATCTTTCTTCCCTCCCATGAAGAACTTTTTGAGCTTTTACACAAGCCGTTGAAACATGTTATATGAACAAGTTCGGTGTTAAATATTGGATCCGTTATGTTTTCGGCCTTTTCTACCCATTCTACATTTGGATGATGTTGAGAATCTCACATTAGCTAATTTAAGAAAAAAATGCATGGCTTATATAATGATAAGATACCACCACCCATTGCCTTAAGGTTTTGAGTGGATATGGGTCTCACCTCATGTAACCCCAAGTTTCAACATGGTATCAGAGCATGTTTAAAATATGGACTCACCCCTTGCCTGACCCATGGTTGGCCATTTAATGTTTCTCCTCACCTAAGTTCATATGTTCATGCCTACCTTGTGGTTTGTGATTGAGGGCGGGTTGTAAGGCACGTGTGTATGTCAAGCCACGTTGCCACGTGAGGGCGGGTGTTGAGAATGTGTGTATGTCAAGCCACGTTGCCACGTGAGGGCGGGTGTTGAGAATCCTCCATTGGCTAATTTGAGAAAAAATGCATGGCTTATATGATGATAAGGTACCACCACCTATTGCCTTAAGATTTTGAGTAGATATGGGTCTCACCTCAGGTAACCTAAGTTTCAACAGATGATTTCACAAAATGTAATAAACCGTTATACCTTGTAACAGGCCCGACCAGATCCGCCAACCACCAACGGATACAGAATCCAACCCCTTCTCAGAATTTCGTCCTTTTTCTAAAACGAAAACTTTTTTTTTTTTTTGGGGGGGGAGGGGTTCTTTTATACTCGTTTCATCTCAATTTTATATTCTAATAGAGAAACATAATTTATTAGAAATACATGGTTCAATACATTGTCTTTAATGTTTATTTTTGCTTTTTGATGTATTAGTTGCTTATCATTAATGTATTACTTTCATTAGTTGATGGTAATGATATTTTGGAGCCGAATGAAAATTAATGTATTTATCATGAAAAATAGAAAATACTCTAGGACTTCTTAAAAAGAAATAATAAACTCTAAAACTTTGACATAGGAAGTACAAGACGTTTGAGAACAACCATGAACTGCAAGAAACGGGAGAGCATGGTAAAACAATATTTCCGGATCAAAAGACCAATATTCCTGGCCTGTAGGTTCCTACCGTGAGAGTTCAAAGGCTTCGTCGAAGATGCAAATCATGAGTTCAACGGACTCCTAAGTTGTTATTTGCTACACTATATGATGTGAGGTCCAAGAACTCTTTCAACTTGATATATATAATGATATGTATACAATCACACTCTTTGAACTTGATATAATGATTTATACAGTCATGGCCAGAAATACATCGTGTGTCGTTATTAAAAGAAAGAAGATCTAGTTTTAATAAGAATTGTCTAACTATTAATTGATATTTCCCAGTCCTAAAAATGTTTGTCAACATTGATCAAACATCGATTAAGATTAAAATTTTAAATTATTTAGTACAATAGTTTGATAAAATAATATTCGATCAATTTCGTTGAAAAACGTGTAAAATACTTGACAATTTGATTTCAATTTATGTTTAATCAACTATATGTTTTAACTTGACGTAATAATATTTTCGAAATAGAAGCAGCAGATAGTTTGACCAATATAAATTTTCCTGGACAAACTTGCACTCTTGATAAGCACGTATTTGTAGCAGTTTTACAAAGATTGCGCATTTTCTAACTAACGTACGAGTCCAAAAAGGACGTAGTTGTTCTTACCCTACCCAATTTTCTAACTAATTGTAAAAGAACCACTGCAAGGTGACTACTGTGAACCGGCCGAGCAATCTTCTAACTCAATTGAGACGGATACAATGTCTTCGACATTACTAGTCCAGACAGCAATATTGTACCCACGATACGCGTAACCTGGTTCAAACCTGTGTCTTTCTGGAGCAATGTCCCAACTCAAATATCAACTGAGTTATGCCATGAAGGCGGTAAAACAAGATTGTTAGAAGGAAAGAAGTGTAAAAAGGAAAGTAGTGATTTACCATTTATTGTAGATTGCCATGTCATAGGAAAGTAGTCAATACCGTTTATTGATGATTGCAGATTCTTAGGAGTAGAATTTGTAGTTTACCATTTTTGAATTTAGGCTCTTATGTATAAATTGATGTACTGAGGAAAAAATGAATACATATCGAGAAACAAGCGTTTCTTTCATACTCAAGAGTTGTGTCTACACTACTTAACATGGTACCAGAGCGGGTGAAATCCTCAACCCGATCATCATATTGTCTAAAATTCTGAGATTAAGGCTCAGAATTGTTTTCATCATTGTCCTAAATACCTTTCCTGGATTAATCATCCTTTCTCAGCCTGTGTTGGCTGTAAGTACTGTTTGTTCTACCAGTTTGCCTCAAATCCGATATCTGCCCAGAAAAAACAGGAAATATGTCAAATCCAACACCACATGATGAACCACAAACACCACAAGTACCAAATACACCTGATATATCTGATCTGGTTGTTCAAGTAGCCAGCATCCTCCGAAATATACCTACAAGGCCACCAGAAACCCTTGCTTTACCATCACCAGTACCTTTTTCCATAGAGAGCCTTACAGTAACCATTAAATTAAACGGAGACAATTATGCCCTATGGGCACCACTAGTTCTGAGAACCATTACTGGCAGAGGGAGGAGAAGTCATCTCACTGGTGTTCCTCCTCCCCCGTACTAACTGATCCGAATTTTCTCACTCGGGAACAAGCTGATAATTCCGTGTTCACATGGATTATACAGACAATCGAACCACCTTTGGTAACAAATGTAACCCGTTACCCAATAGCCAAGGAGTTATGGGATGGGCTGGCTCTTACTTACGGTGGAAAAACTGACCCCATACAAGTTTATGACCTCCATCGAAGAGCAAGCTTGATCAGACAAGGGGAAGAGAGCATAGAGAAGTGTTGGAATCGGCTGCAGAACATCTGGACAGCCATTGATGCCCGCAAACCAAATCCAATGACATGCACTACAGATATAAACACCTACAATCGGGAGATGCAAGATCTGCGATTGTATCAATTTCTGACAACTCTTGATGAAATATTTGATAGAAATTGAAAGGACCTGTTAAAAAGAGAACCCTTACCAAGTCTGGAAGCAGCCTACCGAGAGATTCGAAGGGCAGACGAGAGGTTGGCTGTTTGGAGAAGGAACCCCTAAGAAAAAGACTCATCACCAGGGGTAAGCCAAGGCCTAGCAGCACGGTCACCGGCTACTAGAGGCCAAGGACAGGGACGAGGAACCTCACAGGTCCAAGGGAAGAACGGTGGACCAGAACCACCACGCTCAAGTTCATCACGGCGTAGTGAGGATAAAGATAGCATCATCTGCAGCCATTGCGGCCAAAGGAGACACAGCAAGGAACAATAATTGGTATGAAAGAAAGACGAAAAAGGGGGAGATAAGCTGAGGAAGAGGAGCCACCATGGAAGAGTCTCCAACTTTGCCGGCAGCACATTCATCGGCAAAGAAAGAGGAGCTCAGGAAGAAATAGCGGGAGGCTCTACAGAAGGAGGTATTAGGGTTGGGTTTTATAAACCCAAACCTGTTTCTGCGTGCTATACCCAGTTTGACCCTAATAATTTCCCTGAAATTTTGGTACTCACTCAGAATCATAAATATATGACAAAACGCCCCCTAACTTCCTGGATAATCCAAACTCAACCCCTGATGTTCCCCATATTACCAATTTGACCCGTAAAGTTACCCAGAACATTTTTTAGCCCCCAAAAATTCCGACAGAATTAATTTAGTCCCTATTTGTTCCACCTATGCTTCAGCACTCACTACTACCTCGTCACCACACAAGGACTCCGTCTGGATCCTTGATACCGGTGCTACTGATATTATGACTGATAACCCCTACAACTTTACCCAGTGGTCCCACCCCATTAAAACTCATGTTGAAACTGCTAATGGTGATTTAGTCCGGGTTATCGGTGGAGGCACTATTACCTTTAATTCCAAATTGACCTTGTCTAATTGTTTATATGTACCATCAATATCGTCAAAACTCTTATCTATCAGTCAGTTCACTCGAGAACTTGATTGCGTTGTACTTATGTATCTGTCATTTTGTCTCTTGAAGGATATTACTCGAAGGTGATTCTTGGGCGTGGCACTGAGGAGGGTGGATTATACTACGTGATAGATGTGGTGCAACAGGGTCGGTCCAATCTTGCTACCGGGACGTACAAAAGAAACTTTGGTTATGGCACCGTCGCCTAGGTCATCCTTCATTAGCTTACTTAAAATTTTTATTTCCATCGCTAATTGGGTCTACACTTACCTTATCTTGTGAGACATGCATTCGAGCTAAACAGCATCGTTCCTCCTATAAACCGAACAATACTAAAGTCGACACTGTCTTTAGTCTAGTCCATTCTGATGTTTGGGGACCATCCCTGTGTGCTACTCCTATGGGTTTTTAGTATTTTGTCATTTTTGTGGATTATTGTTCACGTATGACATGGGTTTATTTCCTTAAAGAAAAATCTGAGGTCTATTTTAAAGTTGTTGATTTTTATCATATGGTGTCCACTCAATTCTAGAAAAAAATCTAGAACGGTGGAGAATATATTTCTAATAATATAAAGAATTTCTTCCGAGAACACGGTATACTTCATCAAACCCCCTGTTCTAACACACCTGAACAAAATGGTGTGGCAGTACGGAAAAATTGCATTCTCCTAGAAATAACACGGGTCATAATGTTTGATTCTCTTGTTCCTAAATATTTCTGGCCTGAAGCTATTGCAACTGCAACATACTTACTCAATCGTTTACCTACAAAGATACTCAATCATCGCACACCGTTATCAGAACTTGCTACCAAAGTGATTATTTGCTTCTTGTTTGACATTACCCCCGAAGGTCTTTCGTTGCTCTGTTTTCGTACATATTCCACTCTCACAACGTACTAAATTCGACGTATGTGCTGACAAGTGTGTTTTCGTCGGTTATGCTACCTCCCAAAAGGGTTACCGGTGTTATAATCCTCAAGCCCGATGGATTCATATTACCCTAGATTGCACCTTCGTAGAATACGAATATTTCTATTCTATACACTCTTGGTCTCAGGGGGAGACTTATGGAGGGACCTACGATTGGTTACATAATATGAGTTTTAAAGGTGATATTCTAACAGGGCAAGTAGGTGGTGCCGACTATGTCTTACCTGCAGTAGAAACAATCCCTCCTCCAGACTAGTCCAGTAAACTACCTTCAACGGATTTTAAGCAAGAGGTAAGTCAGCATAAAATATCTTGTGTCACAGAACCAAGCAACCCACCTAAAGAAACTATACCTTTGTCACTATGTTCTGTTATATGTGAACCTGTTCTGGATGATACTAACATTTTAGGAGAACAACAGGGGAGAGTCCTCCCACCTCGTACGAACAGAGGCGTTCCACCAATGAGATGTTCACCAGGAAAAGTGTCCAAAGGTACTAAATATCCAGTAATTGAGGCAAAAGGCTTTTTAGCATCAGTATGTGATAATGTGGTCCCACGGATAGTTGATGAGGCTATGGAGAAATCAGAATGGCGTATGGCCATGGAAGAAGAGATGAATGCTTTACTGAAGAATGATACTTGGGAAGAACATATCTTCTGGAGGGAAAGAAGGATGTAGGGTGCTGCTGGGTATATACCATCAAGTACAGGGCGGATGGCAGCATTCAAAGATACAAGGCCAGACTAGTGGCTCGAGGATATACTCAGACCTACGGTATTGATTATGATAAAACTTTCTCATCAGTTGCTAAACTAGATACCATACGAGTATTGTTG
Source organism: Eustoma russellianum (assembly GCA_036186865.1). Lineage (NCBI taxonomy): Eukaryota > Viridiplantae > Streptophyta > Magnoliopsida > Gentianales > Gentianaceae > Eustoma > Eustoma russellianum. Next base: position 13,399,094 of record AP025047.1, read on the forward strand.
TCTGTAGCAGCAGCTAAGTCCTGGCCTCTACACCAATACGATGCAAAAAATGCTTTCCTCTATGGTGAGTTAAAGGAGGAGGTATACATGACATCTCCCCCAGGTTTCTCTACTACTTATGCTCATCATGAAGTTTGCAGGTTGAAACGTTCTTTGTATGGACTTAAACAGGCTCACAGGGCTTGGTTTGGAATATTCACGCCATTTATGAAGAAACAAGAATATCTTCAAAGTAATGCAGGTCATAAATTGTTTATGAAGAAACGAAGTGATTTGGTTACGTGTCTTATCATTTATGTAGATGACAAAATTATCACAGGGAGCGATATGGAGGAAATGATCTTACTAGAGCAATATCTGTTTTCTGTGTTTAAAACGAAGGACCTGGGAGTCTTGAAATATTTTTTGGGAATCGAAGTCGCCCGATCTAAAGAGAGGATCTTTGTTTCTAAGCATAAATACATTCTTGATTTGCTAGCTGAAGTTGGTATGATTGACTTTAAACCAACAGAAGCACCTATACTAGTAAATCACAAGTTGGAATTTGTGGAAGGGAAGTCCGAGGTAGAGTGCGGAAGATATCATCGATTAGTTGGAAAATTGATCAAGCTCTCTCACACCCGACCAGACATTGCATATGATGTGGGCATTGTTAGTTAGTTTATGCATCGACCACAAGAGCATCACATGGAGGCAGTAATGAGAATTCTGCGATATTTGAAGGGAACTTCCAAGCGAGGGCTTTTCTTTAAGAATCATGGTCATCTTGACATTGAAGTATATACTGATACTGATTGGGCCGGAAATCCTATAGATCGACGGTCAACTTCAGGGTACTTTGCCTTGGTAGGAGGAAATTTAGCTACATGCCAGAGTAAGAAGCAAAAGGTTGTAGCCCTGTCGAGTGCTGAGGCAGAATTTAGGGGTATTGCTAAAGGAGTGATGGAGATATTGTGGTTGAAGAAACTAGTGAAGGATATCGGTTTTCCAGTTCTGAGTCCATCTAAGTTGTGGTGCGATAATCAAGCGTCTATTCATATTTCCGAAAACCCAGTCCAACATGATCGTACGAAACATATTGAGGTAGACCGTCATTTTATCAAAGAAAAGTTGGATGAGAAGACTATTCAGTTACCTTTTGTTTGCTCTGAAGATCAACTTACAGATATCTTAACCAAAGCCGTGTTTGGAAGAGCGTTTGAGAAAGTGTTGTCCAAGTTGTGTTGGACTGTGCACCTGAAATAAACACCACTAGAGGGGGGGTGAATAGTGGTTAGCGGAAATTACACTACAACCCTTTGTTAAAATCCCCTTTGAAAACAGAATCTGAAACCACCTCAGATTCAGAACCCGTTTTTCAAAAATTCACAAATAATTGTACACAACTCCAAAAATTATGAAACTCTCCAGAATTTAACTTCAATGCGTTAACAAGACTTTGTCCAAAAATCAGACAAAAATAAGATCGTTGGCCCTTCAAACAAATAAAAAGATTCAGATGGTCAATCTGGACAGAATTGGACAGAATGTTGCTGATTTTGCAAAACGTATTTCTCTTTGAATACTCAACCAAAAAAGTTGATCTTTATATCAAAACCATCCTTAGTATGTGTAGATGAAGTTTCCAAAAGGCCCTGACCTTAAACAATTCTTGAAAAATACAGAATTTAAGTTTTCTCAAAACTGGTCAGATTGCAGCCAGATTGGAGCAGTTATCTTGCAAAGACTGAAAGACTAACTTTCCCTTGCTCAAATCAAGTGATTCTTGTTGCCAATGAAAGCTAACAGTCTGAAGTATAACTCCACCAAAAATCAAGAATTTTGAAAATGTTTAGCTATTTTTCAAATTGTGTGAAGTTGTGTAACAACTGCAGTCAAAAACGGGCAGAAAACAGAAATAAAGAAACAAGAGAAGAACATTGAGAATTTATACTGGTTCGGTCAATATGACCTACTCTAGTCCCAAGGAACACCTTTCCTTGGATTTCACTATCAAATGAACACTTTACAACAAGAGCCAAGCTTGATCCTTGGGTTATGCACCAACCCTATTCAAGACTTGGATAATCACCTCTATGCAACTCTTGATTACAACACCTCTACCACCTATTGATGTAGCCTTATAAATTTGGCTAATCAATCATACAAATCCAACCCAAGAAGGTGTGTATAGTGTAGCTGGACAACAAAAAATTTGAACACCATAGCTACACAAAGTATGAACGAAAATATGAGAAGAGAATAGCAAGACAACAATCTTCAATTTTGCTTTCAAGTGTGTGTATTCTCTTCTTCACCTTGCCTCCTATTTATAGTGTGAATAGATGGCATATTCTCTCCAACTTTTAGACCATGTGATGGCTGAGAATTTTGAATTAAAGCACCTCCATAATCACCTCCAACAACCTTGTCTCCATTACATTCAAATTTGAAATTTCAAGTTGGCAACTTTTGCAAAACTAGCTTGTTTTTGAATTTTCCACTTGTCTAAAAGTCATAAAATGAGTACACCACCTTCTCCACCTGTTTATGGACGTTTTTGATGTTGTATGTATGTATACCAACTCAAATTTTGTGAATAAAAAATAATGAATAAGTGTTGACAAAATTATGTCAACATATAACACCAAAATTCCTACTTTTTTCTCCTTTACATATTGTGATGAATCTTGCACCAAGGACACCTTGTAATCTCTAAAAGATGATGATTAATATCCTCTTATAACATATATATAAGAGGGTCTTCAAGAAAAAAATAGAATGTGACATCTCAAATCGTCACATATCCAGCTTTAGTCAATAATATCATCGGTTGAGAGAATAAGATATAAGATCACCATATAATCTTCAAAATAATAATAACACAGCTCTAGAATGAAGATAATAATATGATCAAGAGATTCCTTGAGTGAAAATACCAAAAATACCCTTAGGGGTAAAATGACCAAAATACCCCTTGTGTGGGAAAACTCCAGAAATGCCCCGATGGTCAGAAATAATCACAATACCACCTTTGTCATGATAACCAAGATAATAATATGCACTTGAAATATTTTTCACCATATGATGTTCCTACAAAACTTAAAATACCAATTTTGCCCTTTTTATAAGTTGTAGAAACTTCCAAGACACGTTACACCAAAAACACATAATAATCACATAATGAGCATGTATAAATCATGTACAAATGAAAACAATCATTTTATCATTTTTTAGAAAATTATTTCTAAAAACCCTAGACATCAATCGATCGAAGTGTCTCAGCTTCGGAGATCGATGTCTCACAGAAAGTTTCAGAGTTTGCCTCTGACCTATATCGATCGATCGAAGTGAGAGTTCGATGTACATTGATCGATTGATGTGTCTCAGGTTTAGAGATCGATGTCTCACAGAAAGGTCGTAAACTTTTCTGCCTTACATAGATCGATTGATGTGAGAGATCTATGTACATAGATCAATCGATGTGCAACAACCTGAGAGATCGATGTCAACTTGTTCAACTTTTTCATATTTTAATCACATATAACACCATGTGTGACATTTTTAAGTATTCATCACTTAAAATCATGACTTTGAAAATTATCCAAACATATTTCTCAACATTCTCCCCCTTTTGGATGATTTTCAAAATAACCTAACATGATTTTAATGTCACAACTTATAACCAAATGTTTAACTATGTTTTCAACTTTTAAATAGTATGTCGCTCCCCCTCAACTTATACTCTCCCCCTTAACCTATGCTCCAAAATTTATACCAATAAAAACTTAGCATATGATTCATCATGACTTACCAACTAAAACATGACTTACCAACTAAATAGTATGCCCCTTAACCTATGCTCCAAAATTTATACCAATAAAAACTTAGCATATGATTCATCATGACTTACCAACTAAAACATGACTTACCAACTAAAATCATGTTCTTATTCTATCTCCCCCTTTATTTTGCAAATCGTGCAAAAGATAGAACTATACAATAGTATCGTAAGTCATCATTCCTAATTTAGCTCGTAAGTTTTCAAAAGTGGCTTGATTAAGGGGTTTGGTGAAGATGTCAGCGATTTGGTGATCAGTTCTTATATGGTTTATCACTATGTCCTCATTTTGAACATGATCGCGAAGAAAATGGTATCGCACCTCAATGTGTTTGGCCTTAGAATGAAGCACCGGATTCCGGGAAAGATTGATTGCACTTGTGCTATCGCAGAAAATTAGAATCTTATTCATTTTAATGCCAAAATCACTAAGTTGCTGTTTAAGCCAAAGTATTTGGGTAGTACATAAACTCAAAGCGATATACTCGGCTTCAGTGGTAGAAAGAGCTACACTAGCTTGCTTTTTAGAAAACCAAGAGATCAAATTGGTTCCTATGAATTGACATGTACCGCTAGTTGATTTTCTATCTAACCTGCAACCACCATAATCAGCATCACTATATGCGTGTAATTCCAACTTAGCGTTTCTATCATACCACAGTCCTAAGTGAGGTGTATGCTTAAGATATCTAAAGATCTTTTTCACTGCATTGTAATGTGATACCTTAGGACAAGATTGAAACCTAGCACACATACACACACTAAACATAATATCAGGCCTTGATGCAGTTAAGTATAACAATGAGCCAATCATAGACCTATAAAGTGTGTCATCAAAAGGTTTACCATTTTCATCCTTATCAAGTTTGGTACTAATACTCATAGGGGTAGTTGTAGGTTTCAACTCTTCAAAGCCAAACTTCTTAATCATATCATTGACATACTTAAGTTGGCTAATGTGAATTCCTTGAGGGGTTTGTTTGATTTGAAGTCCTAAGAAATAATTCAACTCTCCTACCATTGACACTTCAAACTCTGACTTCATACATTATTCGAAGTTTTTTACTAAAGTAGGGTTGGTTGAACCAAAGATTATATCATCTACGTATAATTGAACTATTAACAAATCATTACCTTTTCTTCTTAGGAATAATGTGTTGTCGATGGTCCCCCTTTAATAATTATTTGCAATAAGAAAGTTTGCAAATCTATCATACCAAGCTCTTGGAGCTTGTTTTAAACCATATAGAGCTTTCTTAAGCTTATAAACATGGTTAGGATTCTTTGGATCTTCGAATCCAGGGGGTTGTTTGACAAACACCTCTTCTTGGATGTATCCATTTAAGAATGCACTCTTGACATCCATTTGGAAGAGCTTAATTTTGCTTAGACTTGCAATCGCAAGTAACAATCTAATTGCTTCTAGTCGTGCAACGGGTGCAAAGGTTTCTTCATAATCTATTCCTTCTTGTTGATTATAACCTTGTGCGACTAGTCTAACCTTATTCCTTGTAATATTTCCTTGTTCATCCATTTTATTCCTAAAGACCCATTTAGTTCCTATGATAGACTTGTCTTCAGGTTTAGGTACTAAGTCCCACACGTTGTTCCTTGTGAATTGATTTAATTTTTCATGCATAGCATCTATCCATGATATGTCACCTAAGGCTTCCTTTACGTTCTTAGGTTTTAATTGTGAGATTAAGCTATGTCCTTCAAGTTGACTTATATTTCTACGTGTTCTAACCACAGCACTTGGATCCCCAATGATTAGTTCTCTAGGGTGCCACCAATTCCTAGATTGACTAGGTTCACCCTCATCTTGTTCAAATGTTTCATTAGTGTGAACGTTATCATATGTAATTGGATCATTAGTTGTATCTTCCAATTGTAGAGTCTCTTGATTTATTTCATCTAAGGGTTTATGTATGTCTTGTTCAGGGGGAGTTGGTTCTAGATGATCAAGTACAGGCTCAAGTAATACGTCATCATCAAACATATTTTCAACATTTGTTTCTTGTTTATGTTGATGTTTATCACTAACTTCAAAGCATGCATTTTCATTGAATTTCACATGTATGGATTCAATTATTTTTCTAGATGCAGGATTATAACACCTATATGCTCTTGAGTTAGTTGAATACTCAACAAATATGCATTCAATAGACTTTTGTTCAAATTTATCTAGATTATCCTTAGTGTTCAGCACAAAACATTTACATCCAAATACTTTAAGATAATCTATCTTAGGTTGTCTATTGTTTAGCAATTCATAAGGCGTTTTATTTAATTTCTTTCTAATAGTGAGCCTATTTATAATATAGCATGCACAACTAACAGCTTCAGCCCATAAATATTTAGGTAATTTATTTTCACACAGCATTGTCCTAGCAACTTCTTGAATCGTTCTATTTTTACGTTCAACAACTCCATTGAGTTGTGGTGTTCTAGGTGGTGAGAATTCATGTTTTATTCCATGTAGTTCACAAAATTTGATTACGTCTTTATTTTTAAATTCTCCACCTCTATCGCTTCTAATTCTTTTAACATTTTCTTCATAAATGTTTTCAAGTTGCTTAATAAGGGTTTTGATTGCTAATGGAGCATCGTCTTTGTGTGTTAAGAACAATGTCCATGTGTAGCGTGAGTAATCATCTACTATGACACACACATAGTAGTGTCCACCTAGACTTCTTGTCCTACTTGGACCAAATAAGTCTAAGTGAAGCAATTCTAGTACATGACTAGTACTCACTTCATGTTTCGGTTTTAAGGTTTCTTTAATGTGTTTTCCCTTAATACATGTTTCACACATTTGAAAATTATCTAAGTCTAACTTAGGCGTTCCTCTAATTAAATTCTTCTTAGACAATTTCTTAATAGTTGAAATTCCTATATGGCCTAATCTTCTATGCCATAAATTTACATCTAAGTCATGTGATATTAGACACTTAACCTTAGCATCTAACATGTTATCTAAGGTAAGAATATAAATATTATCATCTTTATTTTCTTTTAAAACCGTTTCTCCTTTTTCATTTATTATATCACAAGAATTGGGAAGAAAGGAGACATTATAACCACAATCTATAAGTTGAGAAATACTAAGTAAATTATAAGATAGATTGCTTACTAACAACACATTTCGTGTTTGAAATGTGTTAAGGTCCCCAATTGTTCTTTTTCCAATAACTTGTCCTTTTGTGTTGTCGCCGAATGTTACTTTTCCTCCATTCTTGATATGTTCTAATTCGATGAATATTTTGGGGTTCCCCGTCATATGCCTCGAACATCCACTATCTAAAAACCATTTAGTTTTTAGATTCTTTGACTTTGCCTCCTTCTTGCATTCCTTGCGTTTATCCTACAATGGAGACAAAGTTTTAGGTACCCTTTATTTGGGTCCTTGAATGTTAGGGGTATTATTCTTGTTTAGATATCCCTTAGGTATCCAAACTTGAATATACCTTCTAGGCACATTTTTAGCATTGTTATAATTTGGAAAATAAGAAGAATTAGCATATACATGATTATTCCACATAAGTGAAGATGCATTGTTATGCATGTTGTGCCATGGTTGATAATTATTATAGGATGGTCGAATTGTATAAGGCATGTGACTTTGTTTCTTATATGGCGCTATATAAGTGTGTTCATATGTATTTCTAAAAGATTTATATGAGTGTTGTCTATACTTAGGTTCATAATAAGTTGTATGCAATTTATTCGGTCTAATTGCATTTGTATACAAGTAAGCATAATTTCTAGGTTGTCTATTTGGCCTAGATGTATGTTTATGCGTGTGTATATTGGTGGGTGTGTGTTGTATTTTTGCCTTGATATAAGTAGACGAAGGTGTAGAAGCAGGCAAAGTTGATTTTGTTGTATTATATGGCAACTTTGTACTAGATGAAACAAACTTAGTCCTTTTATTTACTTTTTCATTTTCTTCTTTATAGCCTAAGCCGGTTTTATCATTACCATAATTTTGTGATGATATAAGTGTATCTAACATATTTGCACCAGATTTAAATTGTTCTATCATTTTTTCTAAGGTAAATTTAGAAGACTTAAGTTGCACTATTTCATTTTCACAACTTTCTAACTTAGATTTTAACATTTTATTTTCCATTTTTATCTTATGTTCATCTTTCCTATATGATTCAGTTTTATTCTCTAAAGAATCAAGAGTATTAGAAGACTCTTGTTTAAGAGATTCTAATTGATCGGAAAATTCCAAATTGGACGTCTTCAACTTGTCATTTTCTTCAACTAGTTTCTTCTTTTCTTTAGAGAGCCTCTTACAATGAGCATGCATTCTTAGGAATTCTTCATACATTTCATCAAATGTCATGTCACTATCAGAAGAAGAACATACCTCGTTGGATACGAAGCAAACTTGAGCTTCCTCAGTTTCGGATTCTGAGTTAGATGAGTCGCTCTATGTGCTCACCTTCATTGCTCGTTTCCCTTTATTTGCCTTAGACTCCTTTGTCTTTGTCGTTTGAGCCTCCTTGTCCTTGGCTTGTTTATTATTGTTGTTGTTATTATTATTTTTTTTCGTGGGACAGTCGTATGAAATATGTCCTTTTTGACCGCATTCATAACACTTTAATTCTTTATTATACCATTTGTTTGTGTTATTCTTCATAGGTTGAGAAGAAGAAGAAGAAGAAGAATTACGTTGTTTATTCCTATTTGGACGTTTGAAAAATTTTCTTAGTTTTCTAGCTATCAATATCAACTCATCGTCTAATTCAGTATCACTATTACTATCATCGTTACTAGCATGTATTTCGGTTGTTTTGAAAGCTATTGACTTACCGGATGACTTAGACGATTCAGACTTTCGTTGGTTTAATTTAACCTCGTAAACTTTAAGAGACCCGATCAATTCATCCATCTTAGTGATTGACTTTGTCTCCTCGATTGCAGTCACCTTTGGATCCCATTCAGCAGGGAGGCTTCGTAGCACCTTTTGAACCTTTTCACTATTCGAAAATGACTTCCTTAAAGCTTCAAGGGCATTGAAAATATTAGTAATCCTCAAATCCATAGATGTTATGGATTCGTTTGGCAACATTTTGTAAGTCTCTAATTCAGTCATAAGCATGTTTATTTTTGACTCTTTAACACCACTAGTACCTTCATGCTTTAATACAAGTGATTTCCACATGTCGTGTGCGCTTGTGCAATTTGACACATATCCTGCTTCAGAAGTTGTAAGTCCATTCAAAAGTAATTGCATAGCTTTAGCATTCATGGACATTTTCTTTTTATCATCTGATGACCATTCACTTTTATATTTTTCAACCTCTTGAGTTACTCCACTAACTTGTGTAACTTTCGTTGGAATGTACGGCCCATCTTCAACTATAGACCATAAATCGATGTCTATAGCCATTAAGAATAGCCTCATTCTTAGTTTCCAATGAACAAAATTATTGCCATCAAAAAGAGGAGGGCGCTGTGTAGACATACCTTCCAACTCACCTTTGTGAGAAACAATAGCCATAGTATGTACGTTGGATTTGAGACAAGCAGTATATAATGAATCGTTGTTTTTTGGCCTTGTATTATTCATATGGTGTTGAATCTTGCTTCTTTTGAGTGGAGTTGGTTTGGCTCTGATACCAAATGTTGGACCGTGCACCTGCAATAAACACCACTAGAGGGGGGGTGAATAGTGGTTAGCGGAAATTACACTACAACCCTTTGTTAAAATCCCCTTTGAAAACAGAATCTGAAACCACCTCAGATTCAGAACCCGTTTTTCAAAAATTCACAAATAATTGTACACAACTCCAAAAATTATAAAACTCTCCAGAATTTAACTTCAATGCGTTAACAAGACTCTGTCCAAAAATCAGACAAAAATAAGATCGTTTGGCCCTTCAAACAAATAAAAAGATTCAGATGGTCAATCTGGACAGAATTAGACAGAATGTTGCTGATTTTGCAAAACGTATTTCTCTTTGAATACTCAACCAAAAAGGTTGATCTTTATATCAAAACAATCCTTAGTATGTGTAGATGAAGTTTCCAAAAGGCCCTGACCTTAAACAATTCTTGAAAAATACAGAATTTAAGTTTTCTCAAAACTGGTCAGATTGCAGCCAGATTGGAGCAGTTATCTTGCAAAGACTGAAAGACTAACTTTCCCTTGCTCAAATCAAGTGAATCTTGTTGAAAATGAAAGCTAACAGTCTGAAGTATAACTCCACCAAAAATCACGAATTTTGAAAATGTTTAGCTATTTTTCAAATTGTGTGAAGTTGTGTGAAAACTGCAGTCAAAAACGGGCAGAAAACAGAAATAAAGAAACAAGAGAAGAACACTGAGAATTTATCCTGGTTCGGTCAATGTGACCTACTCTAGTCCCAAGGAACACCTTTCCTTGGATTTCACTATGAAATGAACACTTTACAACAAGAGCCAAGCTTGATCCTTGGGTTATACACCAACCCTATTCAAGACTTGGATAATCACCTCTATGCAACTCTTGATAACAACACCTCTACCACCTATTGATGTAGCCTTATAAATTTGGCTAATCAATCATACAAATCCAACCCAAGAAGGTGTGTATAGTGTAGCTGGACAACAACAAATTTGAACACCTTAGCTACACAAAGTATGAACGAAAATATGAGAAGAGAATAGCAAGACAACAATCTTCAATTTTGCTTTCAAGTGTGTGTATTCTCTTCTTCATCTTGCCTCCTATTTATAGTATGAATAGATGGCATATTCTCTCCAACTTTTAGACCATGTGATGGCTGAGAATTTTGAATTAAAGCACCTCCATAATCATCTCCAACAACCTTGTCTCCATTACATTCAAATTTGAAATTTCAAGTTGGCAACTTTTGCCAACTAGCTTGTTTTTGAATTTTCCACTTGTCCAAAAGTCATAAAATGAGTACACCACCTTCTCCACCTGTTTGTGGACGTTTTTGATGTTGTATGTATGTATACCAACTCAAATTTTGTGAATAAAAAATAATGAATAAGTGTTGACAAGATTATGTCAACATATAACACCAAAATTCCTACTTTCTTCTCCTTTACATATTGTGATGAATCTTGCACCAAGGACACCTTGTAATCTCTAAAAGGTGATGATTAATATCCTCTTATAACATATATATAAGAGGGTCTTCAAGAAAAAAATAGAATATGACATCTCAAATCGTCACATATCCAGCTATAGTCAATAATATCATCGGTTGAGAGAATAAGATATAAGATCACCATATAATCTTCAAAATAATAATAACACAGCTCTAGAATGAAGATAATAATATGATCAAGAGATTCCTTGAGTGAAAATACCAAAAATACCCTTGGGGGTAAAATGACCAAAATACCCCTTGTGTGAGAAAATTCCAGAAATGCCTCCGATGGTCAGAAATAATCATAATACCACCTTTGTCATGATAACCAAGATAATAATATGCACTTGAAATATTTTTCACCATATGATGTTCCTACAAAACTAAAAATACCAATTTTGCCCTTTTTATAAGTTGTAGAAACTTCCAATGCACGTTAGTCACAAGACAATAATAATCACCAAAAACACATAATAATCACATAATGAGCATGTATAAATCATGTACAAATAAAAACAATCATTTTATCATTTTTTAGAAAATTATTTCTAAAAACCCTAGACATCAATCGATCGAAGTGTCTCAGCTTCAAAGATCGATGTCTCACAGAAAGTTTCAGAGTTTGCCTCTGACCTATATCGATCGATCGAAGTGAGAGTTCGATGTACATTGATCGATTGATGTGTCTCAGGTTTAGAGATCGATGTCTCGCAGAAAGGTCTTAAACTTTTCTGCCTTACATAGATCGATTGGTGTGAGAGATCTATGTACATAGATCAATCGATGTGCAACAACCTGAGAGATCGATGTCAACTTGTTCAACTTTTTCAACTTTTAATCACATATAACACCATGTGTGACATTTTTAAGTATTCATCACTTAAAATCATGACTTTGAAAATTATCCAAACATATTTCTCAACAAGTTGGGCATCGTTGATCCCCATGCTTAACTTGAGGGGGAGCATTAGAAAAAAAAAGTGTAAAAAGAAAAGTAGTGATTTACCATTCATTGTAGATTGCGATGGCATAGGAAAATAGTCAATACCATTTATCGATGATTGCAGATTCTTGGGAGTAGAATTTGCAGTTTACCATTTTTGAATATAGACTCTTGTGTATAAATTGATGTACCGAAGAAAAGATGAATACATATCGAGAAACAAACGTTTCTTTCATACTCAAGAGTTTTGTCTATACTACTTAATAAATATTTCTATCTGTTAAGAAATCATGTTAATCGAAATGAAGGTGAGAATCGATATGTCGTAGCAAGAAAAGAATAGTTTAACGTTAGAGATTAGTGAAATGAATTGAAAAAAATGCTGTATCAATCAAAAGTTTGACTAGTTTTGGCACAAAGAGCTTGATTAATGTTATCATGAGCAGTGTAAAGCATATATGTATAGTCAAATTAATTACTACTACTTTAAATATGATAAGTGAAATATCCTTGTTCTTGCAGGTTTCTTCCGCAAAATGCAATATGTTTTCTTTTAAACAATGTTATTTACTTTTCTCACATTATTGTTAGATCAAATTTGACATTATTTCATGTGGTGTGATTTCTATTCCAGAGTGCACGTGTACGTTGTTGTGGTGTACCATGTACATGTGCATACATATAATATATTCCAAGTGTGTGTCTATATGTGTGTTTCTCTATTTTTATTTTTTAATTTTGACATCTTAATCTCAATAGTAAAAGGGGAAAACAAATTATATGCGGTGCATTATTGTATGATGTTTTGAGATACCCGAGGTTAAGAATGTCGGCAATTAATTGTATATGGTTAGGCAGAGAATGTTATCAAGTCAGGTTTGAGACATATTGCCTCCAAGGCATAGTCCAGTTAGTACTCGAGTTCAGATTTGCTTAAAGAGATCAAAAGTTCGATTCTATGGACAGGCACAGTGTGAGTGTTCCTCTTCTACTAGACCGAAGTCCTGGTTTACAGAGATACCTTATGTGAGTCACTGTATAAGATCTCACATAATTTAAAAAACTATTAGGTTCTAATTTACATCATCCATATATGTTTCTTGGAATTGTTGTTTCTTGGAATTGAAACGATGAAATCTCATAACATCACGAAAGATTTCAACTTTCTGTTCTAAATATTTGAATTACATATTCAATATGCCTCGATGATTTTGAAATCAACGGCAATGTTGAATGATGGGACGACAACTTGCACGCAATCCGACCGAAGCATATTATGGAAATCAGATTTCTTTACTGATTTTACTGTTTATCTGACCAGTCGAACATTTTATGTAACTAGTCTTACAATTTACGTCAACGTTTTTTGTTTTAATTTGATGAGGGAGTGGCTTCTCTCCCACCTGTACCAGAGGCCCCTTAATCAGGTGGAATGTAAATCGAGGGATGTGCTCCACCGGCAGCCCTGCAAAGGGAGAGGACACGAGACTCAGCCAGTCCAGAGGCAACCCTTGTAATATTTCAACAAAGATTGTCTCCACACGGACTCGAATTCGGAACGTCGGGGTTCTAGTCCCAATCACCTTTGCCACTTACCACTGGACTATGCCCCTGGGGGCAACGTTTTTTTACTGGGTATATGTCAGGAGATTATTTTTTAACAGTCTAACTTGAGGGATAGGATCCCCTCACCATAAGGGGGTGTGGTGACGCGTGACCATGTGACATGTGGCAGCAAGAGGGGTGGTGAGGCTAGATGCGGGTCACCCTCATCTAGCCTCACCATCCTTCCTTGATGCCACGTGTCGCGCGGTCACAAAAGGATGAATAAAGTAGGGGTGAGGAGATCCCAACCCCTAACTTGATGGCAAAAAAATCCGAACCCATATTTTAATAATTACCGTAAGTGCATAACATCATAAAGTTGTCATCAAAAGTGATACTCAGATGTACATAACTATAAGGGTAAAAATATCATACTATTTTGTGAATCTTTTGTTTTTTACCGACCAAGTTTGTATTTGCATTTCTTGATTATAATCACGATTAAATAGACAATATACATCTTTCAGCAGAGGTTCATTTTAACCTTTTATTTCTACAGTCTCTTACTCTGTAAAACAATACTAATTATTATACAAAATAGTAACAATGTTTATGAAGTCATTCACATTGAAATAAATGACACAAATTACACCACCTGAGAATAAGACATAGTTGTTGATTCCAATAAAAGAAGCCCATGAGCTTTGCAATAAAAGGATAAAAGAGTCCGTAGAATGATTTGTTAGGCTGTAATGACATCTCGTCGGTTGTTCATTCGATGTCAATGAGTTCTTTGTACTGTTCATGTGCTATGACAAACTTCTATTAATAAGTTTTGAGAACCTGAGTTACATCTTTACAATTCCGTATGAGAACAGGAGAGGTAGGGGTTGTTAATGATTTGGGTACAACCTTTTAATAAAAGGATAAAAGAATGACCGTTGAAGCCAGCTCTATCTTTGGAGGGCCTCCCCCTCGAACTCAGACAAATCTGTCTTATACGTTGGCAGTTGGCCCTGGACACGCTGTCAAGCTCCCACGTCTCAAAGTTCATTTTCATTAAAAAAACAAAACCAGTATAAGTAAAACTAGGTGTTAGAATTCTGTTTATTTAATCAAAATTAATAAATAAACTTAAATTAAATATAAATCAATCTTGAATTATTTACGAACAGTTTGTTTCGTTTAACATCAGAGTTTAATTAAGGTCACTAATTAAGGTCACTCCCAAAGAAAAGAAAAGCAAAACACAAGAAAGAGGGAGAGAAGTGTCTGAGTTGAAGAGGATATTTTGACCGTTAGATATTCTGACAAGAAATTTAACATGGCTGATGTTGAGGGTTTTGATCTCCTCACCCCCACTTTTCTCATCCCTTTTGTGACCATACGCCACGTGGCAGCAAGAGAGGATGGTGAGGCTAGATGAGGGTCACCTGCATCTAGCATCACCACCCCTCCTTGCTGCCACGTATTGCGCGGTCATGCGTCATCGCACCCCGTTGCGGTGAGGTAATCCTATCCCGATGCTTGAACCCCTTCTATTAAATTCCTCTTTACTTCTCGTTGTCTTACTCCTTTGCGTTGTTTCCTTAATCTTAGTTCATCTTTTTCTTCTTCATTTCATGTACTCTCTTTTTTGCTCAGAAGATTTTTGAGTTGTGCTGCATTGTCTTATTTGAAGTTAATGAGAAACAGATCTATGGTATTGCTGATTCTTTTACTTTTGGTGACTTTACCAGCTGTTTTTTCTACTTCTGAAGGTGAGAAGTCGTTTTTTTTATAAGCACTTTTCATTTTAGTTATAGATTTCCTTCATATTGGCTCTAGAAATAAGTAGCTTTTACTTGAGGCTTTTCCTTCAAATTATTTGAATCTAAAATGTAATTGCATTTGTTGCTAGCACAATTTGTTTAGCCTTTTTTTTTTAACTGGATGGAGGGTTCGAACTATAGTGCCTAGGGTTTATGGGAAATGCTATTTACCCTCTAGACCAAAGTGTTTTTGGCCACGATGTGTTTGGCTTGTGATTGCAGATTTGCTCATTCTGTTTCTTCATTAGTTTACTTACTGGAAGTGAAGGACTGTTAGACAGAGTCATGGTAGGTGGAAGAGTAACTTTTGATGTTGCTCTTAGTCTTCATTTTCTTTTCTTGTTGTCTTCTGGCTGACTATTACTGGAAAGATTAATGTTAGTGGTAGAGCCGGATGTATCACTAGAAGCAAACTCTCCATCTTTGGGATTGAGGTATTGTTTGCATGACTCTCATTTTCCCAGCCTCTAGCAATAGCTTTTGCTTTTATTGGGATATTATTGTGTATTGTTGTTGTTGTATTAAACGGAAGTGGTGAGGTGGAAAACCTTCTTATAATAAATGTTTGGCTTGAATTTGGTGGTCCATGCTTTTGGGAAGAGTGAATTTAATTCTGGTTTCTGGTCATTTTTAGTTTGGTAACATAATTGCATCCGATATGCAATCAGAAAAGATTAGTTCTCTTACAGTTGTTTATGTTACCCATATTTTGGTGTTCTTTTTGCTCGCTTTTCGCCAAAGATTTGAAGCAGACAATATTCATTTGCTTGTACTAACCAACACTGTAATGTAGTTAAAATGTAGTGAAGGACCCTTTATATTTCCCTGCTGGATTCTGTAGTCCTATGTTTAAAAGTTCCATTCTTTGTCGACCTGATTTGACTTATGCACAGCAATTTGTTTACCTGGAAATGAAATCAGACACAGGGAGTGGATTATATGCATCCAGTTTACGTAGTTGCATGATAAATAGGCAAGAGGAAAAGCTCTTTTACATTCTGTTATCTATGGCACCCATGATTTGGTTTTCTTTTTGGTAAAATATTGCAGCTATATATAGGATAATGTGTTTACATATTCCTCAATGAATGGGTTGCTAGCTTTTCGCCTTGAAGTTTTGCTTCTCTTAACCAGCAAAATACTGTTGTTAACATGTAAAGGGCCACCTTTATATTTCACTTGCACTGCAAGTTCTATATTCCTATGTGTAAAAGTTTCCACCTTTGCTCACATCATTATACTTAGGCACAATGCAACTTTGTTGGTTGAAAAGGCAAGGATCCTTAATTGGATTAGATCAATCCATGGCCAAAAATGAGGCCATCAAAGTGTGCATTTGGCCAATCATGAGTATGGATGAGATCTTTGTGTACCTATGCATGCCTTTATTGATGTCTGTCTTCCAGATGCATTCATTGGAGTGAATATTGGGACTGCTCTCTCTGATACACCACACCCTACACAAGTAGTGGCCCTCTTGAAAGCTCAGCAAATCAGACATGTCAGGCTATATGATGCAGATCATGGAATGCTTCTTGCTCTTGCTGACTCGGGTATCAGAGTCGCCATCTCTGTGCCTAATGAGCAAATCCTGTCCATTGGGCTATCAAATTCAACTGCTGCTAAATGGGTAGCACAGAATGTTGTGGCACACTATCCGGACACGAATATCACTACCATTTGTGTTGGCTCAGAGGTTCTTAACTCTCTACCCAATGCTGCACCAATACTCGTTGATGCTCTAAAGTTTATACATTCAGCCCTTGTGGCATCAAACCTTGCTGATCAGATAAAAGTCTCGACGCCTCTTCCTTCTTCGATTATTCTGGATACATTTCCTCCATCTCAAGCCTTTTTTAATCATTCTATGAATCAAGTTCTAGTCCCCATGCTAAGTTTCTTGCAATCCTCAGGATCATACCTTATGCTAAATTTATACCCTTACTATGATTACATGAAATCCAACGGTGTCATTTCATTGGATTACGCCCTCTTTGAGCCCCTTCCTCCTAACAAAGAGGCTGTTGATTCCAACACTCTCCTTCATTACACCAATGTCTTTGATGCTGTGGTCGATGCAGCTTACTCCGCCATGGCTTCTCTCAACTTTACAAACATTCCTATTCTTGTGACCGAATCGGGATGGCCATCGAAAGGTGACCTTAATGAGCCAGACGCGACACTAGAAAATGCCAACACTTACAATAGCAATTTGATCAGGCATGTGCTGAACAAAACAGGATCCCCTAAACATCCTGGAATTGCAGTTGGTACTTATATTTATGAACTTTACAACGAAGATGTGAAACCTGGGCCGTTGTCTGAAAAGAACTGGGGTCTATTCGATGCGACTGGTGCACCTATATATATCTTGCACTTGACTGGATCAGGTTCAGTCTTGGCAAATGATACCACAAACCAAACCTATTGTGCTGCTAAAGATGGTGCAGATCCTAAAATGCTTCAGGCTGCTCTTGATTGGGCTTGTGGTCCTGGCAAGGTCGATTGTAAACCGATTTTGCAGGGGCAACCATGCTATGATCCTGATAATGTGGCTGCTCATGCAACATATGCTTTTGATGCTTACTATCAGCTAATGGGAAAGACACCTCAAAGTTGTGACTTCTATGGAGTAGCTAAAATTACTACCATAAATCCAAGTATGCAAGATTTCTCCAAGAATTGATTGTATTCAGCATTTCCTTTTCTCATATTCCCCTTAATTTTTATTCACTGCTAACTAATTGCAAACATGTTTTGCTTTTACAGGTCATGGTTCTTGCTTGTTTGACGCAAGGTACTTCGTTGTTTTGTATTAACTTGATTATCGGATAAAAAAACATCCTTTCTCCATGTCGAAATTGAAAGAATTTGCGTTTTAAATTTACATGGTTGTTTCCCTTTTATAGAGGTGGTTCTACTCCTGACGTTTTTATTTTTTTCACTTGGACAGTGGTCACTGTTCAGCTTCAGTATTTTTCTAACGTCTAAGGTAACAGCTAGTTACCTGTCCTGTTTGGCCTTATGTACAATAAAAAAATTCTAAGTTACAATATCTACAAAATATGGCAGATCAGCCTTATTGCTGCTTCTTGGCTTGTGTTTCACCTCGTCACCTCGGCTCAGCACTTTTTTCACTTCCGCATCCTTGTTATCTTCAGCTCGTCTTCATTCCATGTTTCTCTTCACTTCAGCTCCTCTTCAGTTCAGCACGACCATCTTTCATCCTTTTCACTTCAGCTTTTCTACAGCTCAGCACAACCTTTGTTCGTCTTCCTTATTTCAGTTCAACTTGGCTGACTGACTTTGTTCACTTAGTTTTATTTTCCAACACGGTGATTATTTAGGTCAGGTCGGCGTACCCCACTTTAACTCGGCACACCTTGGCTGGATTTATTTCCACACTTCATCCCTTTTAATATATTATGGGATGAGACATTGTTGCGTCCTGATATGCTTTCGTATATGCAGTGGGAGCAGGAACGCGACACTTATGGATAGCACAGGTATAGCTGCAAATTCCACGAGTTCGGGATCACCTTCCAAGCAGTGGCATACAAATTCATTCTCAAGAGGGTACTTGATGACATCTCTAGTTTATCTAGCCAGTGCACTTCTCTTGTAGTGCAAATCCGTTGTGCAATGACTACAGGAATAGAGGTGTTCATGAGATCCTGTAGATTAGGATATTAATTCTTCAAAATAGTGGATGGTACTTGACTGACTTCATTTTAGTCAGCTTTTGTCCTTTAAGGCCTCAAAAGAAGGCAAGTAGTAGTTCAAGATTGATTCCACTGCATGAATGTTCAACAACAACATTACCCTATTGCCTTAGAGCATCCTCTGTAACTGGTTATGAGGTCGGATGTACGCAACTATACCCATGTGTTATAAACACACTGAGGTTGTTTTCCGATGACCCATAATGAAAATTGTGGCAATCTGTGTCGATCAACTGCTACTTCACAATATAAGCGCAACCAATTTAGTGAGTCATTTTGTTTCATTCCATCATATTTCAAAATCAAGTAAGAATGTGTCATTTACTTCATTATAAAGAGAAACCAATGCATGAATGTTATTATGCGTAATTTTGAGCGTGCAAATAGTAGGAGGAGGGAATGTTATTTGACAAATGGCGTGACACAATCTTTTAAAATTTTCCATTTCGTTATTGGTCTTTTAAAGTATGCCATCAAGATGTCGATCATTCCGCAGAATGATGCAGCTTGTAAAAGTAGCTCTTAAAATCTTAAACTCTACAACTTCTTAGATGCAATATATTATATGAGTGCTAGCTGGAACTCAAATTCGATCAAAATAATTAAAATTTGGACACAACCAAACAAAGTATATAAATTGCAGCTGAGAGAAGATGACAGGGAAAAAAATTTCCTAGAAAGATCTCTCGTTTCTTCGATTTTATTTGATCACAGTTTGTAACTTGATTTGATCAATAAAATTAAGATTACACAATTAAGTAGAACATAGATTAAAGATGTCTCCTTTTCATTTCCAATGGAGTCAAAGACACATCCTTCTTTCGGAATATGATGCAATAAAGCAAAATGACTCACTAAATTGACTACGTTTCTTATATTTTGAATTAGTAGTTGATCGACATAACTTGACGCATCACTATGAGTCATGGAAAAACAACCTCTGTGTGTTTCTAACACATGTGTATGGTTGCATACATCCGACCCCCATACCCCGCTATAGGGAATGGGGTAATGTTGTATAGATTAAAGATGCCTGATGGTGGTTGAAGTGTTGTGCATATTTTTGAATGATTTCAAAAGCATGATTTTATTAAGTGTTAAAATATTGACGAAGCGCATAAAGATGCCACTATATATCATGAAAATATCAAAAAGTTGAAACAAATAAGGAAGTGACATCGATCTCTTTGATTAAGACGCATTGATCGATCGATGTGCATATCAGTCTCTCAAAAGAGACAGATCGATCGATGTGTGTGAAGATCAAAACTAAAAACTTACTAGAGAACATCGATCTCTCAACTTGAAATACATCGATCGCTTGAAGTACACATCATACACTACATAGATCGATCGATGTAGGACATTATAAAACTAAAACACACTGTGAGACGTTAATCCCTCAACCAGAGCAACATCGATCGATCGATGTATACATCAGTCTCTAAATTTGAGACATAGAGTGATCGATGTCATTGAAATTTGAAAAAATTTCTTTACTATGTGACAAGGAAGTAAGCATTTTTGGTACACACATTGTCTACTTAGTATATGATAATTTTTTAAATATCCCATATATGTTCATTATGAATCTATGCTTTAGCCTGGTGTGTGTGTGTGTGTGTGTGCGCGTGCGCGTGTGTATGTATGTGTGTGTGTGTATGCGTGTGTATGTATGTATGTATACGCATATACGTTGTTATGTTACTAGCTTACCAAGGAAGTTTTTACAGCTTACCACAAGGGCAAAAGAGTATTTTTGATCTTTTACAGGGCTATATCTTATGAAGGATACACATAAGAACGAAAAGACAAAGATAGAGCATCATTACACGTTCATTTGACATATTTGGTTTCCAAACATATTTTGGCCATTTTGGAGACAAGGTCATTTTTGTCATGTTTTCATGGTATTCTTGTAGACATTATTTTAGACTTCTTCATTATTATTTTGAGCAGAATATTTGGCCATATAGTTAGGAACAACCGGCCACATTTGGAGAAGAGAAAAGGAGGCAATTTCAATCAAATGGTGATGATTACAAGACAATCTATTCTTACCATTATCCAACCATGATTATCAGGCTTCTCACTCATTTTTGAACATAAAAAAATACATATATGTATATGTGAGGTGGACAAATCAAATTTTGACATATATGCAAGACTACACTGCATGGACCAACCAAAACACTCCAAGATGACTTGTTGGTAAGGAGTTACACGCTTGGCATCCAAGGTGGCATGAAATCCAGTTTTGGAAGATAAAATGGAGGTGGCATGAAATCCAGTTTTGGAAGATAAAATGGAGCTGAAATTGTCA
This sequence comes from Eustoma russellianum, assembly GCA_036186865.1. Taxonomy (NCBI): domain Eukaryota; kingdom Viridiplantae; phylum Streptophyta; class Magnoliopsida; order Gentianales; family Gentianaceae; genus Eustoma; species Eustoma russellianum. The sequence continues at coordinate 13,420,373 of AP025047.1, forward strand.
GCTCCTATCCTAAGTTGTTGGAAGTTGGAGAAGAATGTGTGTGGAAGATATTATCACTTGAGTTTGCTGAAAATTTCAGCTATCACTTAAGTGTTCTAATCAAATCTCTTGAAGGTGCCAACCTTCAAGAGATTGAGGTGTTTATCCAATCAAATAAAGAAAAGAAATATTGATAATATTGGAGATGACATGTGGGTATCCTACCCAACATAAGGGTCTGCTCACACTTATAAATAAGAGTAGGGTTGAAGAAGAAAGATGCACCTTGAACTCTTTTCTCCATTGCTTCTTTTTCTTCTCCATTCTTGTTCTTCATCATACTTGTAGCTGAAGTTGTATTGTTTTGAGTTGTCTCTTTGCTGCTTTTACACCTGTTTGTTCATAAAAGTTGTAACTGATCAGCTATTCTGTAAGGCTACATCAACATGTGGTGAGGTGTTTACATAATTATGTTGTACAGATACTGTGATCAAGTCTTGATTAAGGTTGGTGTATAACCTAAGAATCAAGTACTTTGAAAGGTGCAATGTGTTCTTTTCATAGTGAAATCCAAAAAAAAGTTGTTCCTTGGGACTGAAGCATGTCACATTGACCGAACCAGGATAATTCTTGGTGTCTATATCTTCTTTATTTTTCTGCCCGTTCTTCATAGTTTCAGCATTCAATTTTATTGGACAGTTTAAGATAGTAAAGAGTTGTCACAATCTTTGGTTTTTAGTGACAATAAACTTCAGACAATTAGTTTTCATTTGCTACAAAAATCATCGAATTGGAGCAAAGGAAAGCTAATCACTCAGTCTTGGAAAGACTATTGTTCTATTCTGCCAACAGATTGGTCCGTCTTCGAGAAACATGTTTTCCAATGTTATCAAGCATAGCTTCGAGGTCAAGAATTTTTAGAAACATAAACAAAACTTAGAACATGTTATTCGATGATCAGAAAAATGCCACAAGAAGAACATCATAGTACTTTTGAAGAAGACAATTCAATAGATACATTATACTCTAAATAAAAAATAAGAAATTATAGTTATTACATGTAGTAAAATGCAGATAGACATGTCCATCTGTAGCGCCCCACTCCCGAGCCTTCACATTGAAAACAGTACACCCGCCGTATCTCGCTAAAGAGAATACAAGGCGTCGAGTCAACTTCCTACATGTCTGAAAATACGTAGAAATTTTTCTCGCGGAAATGAAATACAATAACGTTAAGTCTCATGATAAAAGAAATCATCAATATAATAATGTACCAACTTCTGGAAACAGTACTGCATCTACAATCTATCATTTGATACAAGGTAGTGTCTGATGTAATCTCAATAAAATAACGACAGAGAACCACAAGGTCTCTTCATATCCTAGGTGCGACCGTCAGTCTGCCCATACTACCGTGTCAGTCCCGTCCTCAGCAAAGACATAGTCGTACGCTTCCTCGTGCTCACCTGGTGGGGGGAGTAGGGGTGAGTGACGGGAAATCACCCAGTAGACACATGCCTCTAACTAGTACAAGACGAGCATACAAAAATGATATAACACATAGCACATAACATGGTATCACATAAACATAATGATGCATGTCCCAATATGCATGTCACACGCAACAAAGTCATGTCATACATAATGCCGATATCTGCACAGTGCAATGCATGAACCCGGGTCCTACTGAGTGGCTGTGGGTCATACCCACCCACAGTCACCATACTAAGTGTGCGTGGCCGCGCCACCGTACACCATACTGAGATTGCGTGGCCCTGCCATCGTACCCCATCCTGAGCGCCCGTGACCCGTACGTCATGACCTGCCATAAATGCGATGCACGTGCGATGAATGCAAAAACATAATCGCCTGAGGCCCCTGGCCCATCCTCACCATTCTCCGACACTCAAATCTAGGTTCAATTAAAGATCGCCTGAGGCCCCTGACCTATCCTCACCATCCCCCGACACTCAAATCTAGGATCATTTATTATCCGAATAATGACTTATTGTTGTTCAGCGTCAAAACCATTTTTCCATAGCTTGTATACATTTATCGTGCATTTTCTATATTTTTCTTCATTTTTTTCCTATTTATTTCTATTTATTACCTAATTATCCAAATTGAATAAATTATCACAATTATTGAAATTTAATGAAATTAATTTAATCTCAGCATTTTATAATTTTTAGAATTTATTTATAATTTTTTGCTATTTATTTATATTTGCCTTATAATTATTACTATTTTTATTTAATTAAATAACAATTATAAAAATTCCAGAATTCAGAAATTAATAAATTCTGCAGCAATTGGGTTGGCCTCATTTCCAGTCCTGGTCCACTCGCTCTGTCGGCCCGGCCCGCCAGTGTCCGGCCTGCTGCATCTTTTTTTATTTTCGGAGGTTATTGGGCCGGCTGGCAGCTCGCTCGGTCTGTTGGTCATTCGGCCCGGTCCGCTAAGCCGCCGTCCCTCTTTTTTATATATGTTGGCCATTCAGCCCGGTCTGTTATGCAGCTGGCCCGTTAAGGGCTGGCCAGTCCAATGAATCTGGGCTTCGGCCATTTTTACCTTAACCTTTTTTTTAAATCAGGATTCCCAACGCAGAACGCCAGAGGCGCGTGCAGCCGACGCACGGCCTTTTCCGGCGGCGCATGAGGTGCACTGGCGGCCTCCGGTGGTCGTTTTTTGACCTCGATCCATATTTTTGCCTATTTCCAGTCTATGGGAACCTATTCTAAGGTCAAAACAAGAACTAAAGACCCTAAATATATTAAAGGTGTGATATTTTGATTATCAAATTTTTCTCTAAAATCAAATCAAAGTCACGAAATACAGTTCAGGCATTCCACAGATTCCAAATTTCATGCTTTCACAGATTGAATAATATGCCATGAAATTTAACAATTAAAACAACAAAAACACATAAAATACCGTTAGATCATGCTTGAATTTGTACCAATTGGAGGGAAAAAGGAAACCTACATCGAGGCAGACAATTATACGACCAAGCCGGGGTTTATTTTGCGTGCTTCTCCTTTTCTCCTTCCTCCTTCCTCCTTCTCTCTTCTTCCTCCTCTCTTTTCTCTCTCCCTTCCTTCCTCCCTTTCTCTAGTCGCTGCCTTTTGCGTTTGTTCTCTTCCTACCCTTTTTTTTAAACTTCATTCCTTTACCGTCAGCCCCCTCCCCTATTTACGTAATTGTTGACTGAAATTGGGGGGCTGTTTCCCCCCATCACGCCCCTTTTTTTTAATTTATTTATTTCTTTTTTTAAAACTTTGATTCATCTTTATCCTTTACTTTATTTTATATTATTATTAATATTATTATTATTATTATTATTATTATTATTATATATTAGTTTATTCTTATCCTCTTTATTTCTTCAATATACCATTATAGTCTTTATCTTTTTATTTTATATTCCTTGTATGCCAACTTCCATTCATACCCTATACACTTTTAACATTTACACAATAAATATAAATTGCTTGAAAATAATGAGTTGCTAGGATTAATCCAATCAACCAATACCTAGTTTTCAAATTAACACATAACGGCTACTTCGAAAATTTCCAGGTGTAACATCCTACCCACCTTACAAAAAGTTTCGTCCTTGAAACTTGGCATAATTTAATCGTAGAGACAGAGGAAACTCGACGTACTTTAATCGAAGAGTTCAGGGTAGCATTCAAGCATCTGATCATCTGGCTCCCATGTCGCTTCATTCTCCCTATAATTGCTCCATTGCACATTGACATACGAAATGACTCTCCTCCTCAGCTCCTGATCTTTGCAGTCTATGATCGAACAGGATTCTCTTCATATGATACATCCGGTCTAATCCTTAAAAGTGGTGCGTCCACTATATGACTCGGATCAACGATGTATCTTCCTAACCGAGAAACATGGGATACGTTGTGCACTTGGACCAGCGCCGGAGGCAATGTCAAACGGTAAGCTAACGAACCAATCCCTTCGAGCACTTCGTATGGACCAATGTAATGAGGCTTTAGCTTGCCATTCAAACTAAAACATGCAACTCTCTTTGTAGGCAATACTTTCAAGTAAATCCTTTCCTCCGACAGTAAACTCTAGGGGACGTCCTTTCGAATCTGTCCAACTCTTATTTATGTCTTGGGCAACCTTAAGTCTTTCCCGAATCAACTTTACCTTCTCTATGGTTTGCTCAATCAGCTATGTACCAGTAATAGTACGCTTTCCAACTTCGTCTGCGTGGACTGGGGATCTGCACTTACGCCCGTAGAGTGCCTCAAATATTGCCATCGGCTATTGTTGTAGGAGAACTCAATCAACTTGATCATACCATCTCAGTTCCACTTTGAAGTTTAATATGTGCTGTCGTTTTAATTGTTAAGTTGTTAAACATGTTTGGTATAGACATTGTATGTTGTGTATCCTTATTTTGAACGCATGTATGACTTATGTATCATATGTAGCTCACGAATCCACAACCGTTATCTGTAGTTTGTTACATGCACTATGTTTATATGGTTTGTTAGTTGAGTTTTAAGCGGTACACACGCTATACGTGCTCATTTTAGTCTTTGTTTATAGTGATCTCTCTTTTGTACATATGTTAGTTGCTATTATTATTATTTTTTGGTTGCCTATACCCTATATTTTTCGTATTAGCTTGTCTTATTGCTGTATAAATGTCTTTATATATATCATTCTGAAGAAAATGCATACATGCATAGATTTTATTGAGGTTTAGATACATAATTTATTTGGATGTTCAAGTATGATAACAAAATTATATATATATACATATATATATACACACACATATATATATATATATGTCATGTTATTAAGTTATTTACACTCTAATCTATTACTAGGTTGTCATGCAATGCTATGTCGTTCATAACTCGTAATTAGCATGCTTTATTTCAATTGTGTATGTTAATGATTTGTTTTAAAAACTTGCAAATGACTGCCTATATCGTAACCCATGTGTTGTATGAAAAGTATTTGTGTTACTGTATTCTTTGTAATTGTGTTGTTTGTTGTCGTTATATATTATGATGTTTATCATTGTTTTGTTGTATTAGTTATGTCGTGGTGTCATTGATAAGTGGTGTGCATACCTGTGCATATTTACTTAGCCTTTTTTATTACTTTTGTTTAGTGTATATATTTGTATGTTTTTTTAAATCGACTTATTTATGGTATAACATTAATGTTGTAACAAATTGTGAGTAGCCATATGCTTCTTTATTACGGTAAGAGATTGAGTGTTTTTTATAATTATGTATTACTCTATGGGTTCGCAACCCATGAATGTCTTAACAGCATAACATTTATAAGTTCCTAAGTTGGTTATTATTTTTTTATAGTGGTCGTTTAGCAAATATAATTTTGACTTAGCGTATTATTATTATTATTATTATTATTATTATTATTATTATTATTATTATTATTATTATTATTATTATTATTATTATTATTATTATTTTATGTTCACTACTCCTATGTTGTTATCGTATTCTATATATGCTGTGGGCTTTTACCTATTACTTTGTATTTTTATGTAGTCTCTTTGTATGCATATGTGTACGTGTATATATGTGTATATGTATATTGTTGATTTCTGTTGCCGTATATTCATAGTTCATTATGTTATGTGATGTCTCTCTCTTTTCTTTCTCTCCTTTTTAAGTACTGTGCTATGTTCCTTTGTATAATTGTGTTGGATTTTGTATGGTTGGTGTTCTAGTAAGTGTTTGATATATGGATATATGTCGTTAAGGAGTATTGTATTAGTCAGTGTGAGTGTATAAATTAATGAGCAAAAATTTTGTATTATAGTATTGTGTTTAATATATTTTTTTTGCTCAGTGAACTTTGCTGATATCAACAATCCACTCGAACTTCGCCTCCTTCTGCTTCCGTCTGTTCAGGGCACATGTATCGACGAACATCCTTCAACAAATTTCCTGTAGCAGCTGGCCAAACCAAGAAAAAAACTCCTTACTTCGGTCACCTTGGTCGGTTAGGGCTACTCAGCGATAAGCTTAATCTTCTTCGGATCCATTAAGGTCCCCTCTTCTGAACTTATTTGACTTAAGAAGGCCTCACTTTCGCTGCACAACTCTGATCATTTATCGTTGACTGTCATTCTCTGTAATGATGATGAGTCATTGATACCTGGTCACCGCCGGTTGACTCTGGTATGACATTGCCCGCCTCCTTGACGTCCACATCCGTCATCACGTGGATCTAACCCCTTGCTTCCTTTTATGCTGCTCCTGATTCTATTGTGATAGTGGCGTCGGCCTCTGCTCAGTGCCCTCTCTCGTACAACGTCCTGATCGTCGCACTCATACTTGCATAATTTCTTCCACACTGACCCGAGTGTGGCATCTACAATGAGCACATGGTGGCGGTGGTGGCCATGCACTCCTCCTCGGTTGTACATTCGTCACTGAAGGTCTTGTGATTATTAGCGGCCATGACGCATATCTCCACCTCCTACTGTGTAAGGTCCTTCTGAACTAATAGAACCTCATATCCGAACCGCTGGTTCAACTGCTACTGCTACTCCGCAGTCTACTGTCGATGCTGCGCCAAAATGGTGGCCATGGTGTTGGCTAATGCCTGGAAGATGACCCACTGATCCTGGTGGATATTACCACAACCACCGTTGCCTCCTTTACCAGATTGTTTAGGACACGGTGGCATTTTCTTGGATTTCGTGCGAACCTTGACGAGAATTTGGATTGACGGAAGTAATAGAGGGATTTGCGCATTTAGGGTGCTCATGCGAAAGTTCAGGCGTACAAAGGTAATTAAATAGAGAAAGCTCACTAACGGCACACACCTCCTTTAACCCGATCATAACTTATGTCTACTTCATTTATTAGGGGTAGAACCGTTATTCTTAGGTAAAGATCATAGCTTATGTCTAAGTGATCTAGTTAATCCTGCGTCTCCGAGGCGAATCTGAAGCCTCGGCTCTGATACCACCTGTAGCGCCCTGCTCCCGAACCCTCACATCGGGAACAGTGCACCCGCCGTATCTTGCTAAGAAAAATACAAGGCGTCGAGTCAAGTTCCTACATGTCCGAAAATACGTAGAAATTTTCTTGCGGAAACAAAATACAAGAACATTAAGTCTCATGATAAAAGAAATCCTCAATACAATAATGTACCGACTTCTGGAAACAGTACGGGCATCTACAATCTATCATTTAATACAAGGTAGTGTCTGATGTAATCCAAATAAAATAACGACAGACAGCCTCAAGGTCTCTTCATATCCTAGGTGCGACCGTCAGTGTGCCCATACTACCGTGTCAGCTCCGTCCTCAACAAAGACATAGTTGTACGCTTCTTCGTGCTCACCTTGTAGGGGGAGTAGGGGTGAGTGACGGAAAATCACTCAGTAGACACCTGCCTCCAACTAGTACAAGACGAGCATACAAAAATAATATAACACATAGCACATAACATGGTATCACATAAGCATATAAAAGAATGCAGAAAGGTAACTCACTCCAGATAAAGAATGCGCAACACAGTGTTGCATATCCCAATATGCATGTCACACGCAACAATGTCATGTCACATAGAATGACGATATCTCCACCGTGCAATACATGAACCTGGGTCCTACTGAGTGGCTGTGGATCGTACCCACCCACAGTCACCATACTGAGTGTGCGTGGACGCGCCACCGTACACCATACTGAGAGTGTGTGGCCCTGCCACCGTATCCCATTCTGAGCGCCCGTGACTAGTACGTCACGACCCGCCATAAATGCGATGCACGTGCCATGAATGCAAAAACACAATCGCCTGAAGCCCTTGGCCCATCCTCACCATTCTCCGGCACTCAAATCTAGGTTCAATTAAAAATTGCCTAAGGCCACTTGCCCATCCTCACCATCCTCCAGCACTCAAATCTAAAGTCATTTATTATCCGAATAATGACTTATTGTTGTTCGGCTTCAAAACCGTTTTTCCATGACTTGTATACATTTATCGTGCATTTTCTATATTTTTCCTCATTTTTCCCTATTTATTTCTATTTATTACCTAATTATCCAAATTAAATAAATTATAACAATTACTGAAATTTAATGGAAATAATTTAATCTCAGCATTTTATAATTTCTGGAATTTATTTGTAATTTTATGATATTTATTTATATTTTTCTTATAATTATTACTATTTTTATTTAATTAAATAACAATTATAAAAATTCCAAAATTCAGAAATTAATAAATTCTGCAGCAATTGGGCTGGCCTCATCGCTAGCCCTAGTCCACTCGCTCTGTCGGCCCGGCCCGCCAGGGTCAGGCCTGCTGCATCCTTTTATTTTTTTTATTTTCGGAGGTTATTGGGCCGGCTGGCAGCTGGCCCGGTCCGCAAAGCCGCCGTCCCTTTTTTTATATCTTTCAAAAATTGGGCCAAGCCCGGTGCAGGTGCAGCCGGCCCATTAAGGGCTGGCCTGTCCAATGAATCCGGGCTTCGACCCTATTTACCTTAACCTTTTTTTTAAATCAGGATTCCCATCGCAGAACGCCAGAGGCGCGTGCGGCCCACGCACGGCCTTTTCCGACGGCGCGTGCGGTGCACCGGCAGCCTCCGGTGGCTGTTTTTCGACCCCGATCCACATCTTTGCCTATTTCCAGTCTATAGGAACCTATTCTAAGGTCAAAACAAGAACTAAAGACCCTAAATATACTAAAGGTGTGATATTTTGATTATCAAATTTTTTTCCTAAAATCAAATCAAAGTCACGCAATACAATCCATGCATTCCACATATTCCAAATTTCATGCTTTCACAGATCGAAAAACATGCCATGAAATTCAACAATTAAAACAACAAAAACACATAAAATACCACTAGAGCATGCTTGAATTTGTACCGATTGGAGGGGAAAAGAAACCTACATCGAGGCAGACAATTATACGACCAAGCCGGGGTTTATTTTGCGCGCTTCTCCCTTTCTCCTTCCTCATTCTCTCTTCTCTATTCTTCCTCCTCTCTTTTCTCTCTCCCTTCCTTCCTCCCTTTCTCTAGTCGCTGCCTTTTGCGTTTGTTCTCTTCCTACCCTTTTTTTCTTTTTTTTTAAAACTTCATTCCTTTAATCGTCAGCCCCCTCCCCCATTTACGTAATTGTTGACCGAAATTGGGGGTGTTGTTTCCCCTATCACGCCCCTTTTTTTACTTTATTTATTTCTTTTTTAACTTTGATTCATCTTTATCCTTTACTATATTTTATATTATTATTATTTTATATTAGTTTATTCTTATCCTCTTTATTTCTTCAATATACCATTATTGTCTTTATCTTTTTATTTTATATTCCTTGTATGCCAACTTCAATTCACACCCTATACACATTTAGCATTTGCACAATAGCTATAAATTCCTTGAACATAACGAGTTGCTATGATTAATCTAATTAACCAATACCTAGTTTTCAAATTAACACATAACGGCTACTTCGAAAATTTCTGGGTGTAACACCATTCGTATGAATCAAACAGCTAAGATAAATCCATATGATGGAACATGTTGTACTTCCTCTCAATAGAATAATTGTGCTCTCCATGATGAGAAAAATAAACCACTTTATTGGAGTGGTTTTTTTGGTTATGAAAATCACATGCACAACGAGATTGTTGAAGCCAAAGGAATGTGCAATGAAAAAAGTGACAATCTCTGGCCAAAAAGAGCACAAATAAGCTATGGCCGCAAGCTCTGTTGTGTAATAAATATATATGTATAAATATATACACACATGTCCACATACATATACAAGTAACTAGCACATATATAAAGGGTGTTCTTAGTATACCATGCTCCTGAATTTGTGTAGTGTTTGAGGAAGGACGGGATTGCTTCGCGATCTGATGTACGCAGCCTTACCATACAATTTGTACAAGAGGCTATTTTCGCGGCTCGAACTCGTGACCTTAAGGTCACAAAACAGCAACCTTACCAGTTGTACATATATATACATGTTAAATCCATCAAACAATACCTTCTATGTCAATTCTAAGTTAGCTAACAATACAAAAACAACACATATTCAGTATATCCTGATGACAGCAAAAGCTATCACTAGGGTTTAGAGAGGGTTAAGTGTAGCGACCTGTCCTGAGCCCTAGTACTCGGAACGACTCACCCGCCGTATTTCGCTAAGAAAAATACCAGGCGTTGAAATCGATACAAAACACATCAACGGCAATGATGCAAATCGATGTCAGCGGAAGTCGAAATAAAAACCTCAAATCATCATAAATAATAAATAACGTACAATGGTCTAAGCAATGATAACTAATACATCATCGAAAATAAAAATAAATGTATAAGTCTCCAACGAGTACATAAAATGAGACCACAATCTCTAGTCAAAATATCAATAATGTCTGCGGTTCGGCCCAAAGTGATCAATGTCCTCACTCAGCGTCATCCCCGACGTACACTAAGTCGTACTCCTGATCATCTGAAAAATATAGGAAGATGTAGTATGACCGACACTTCCAATATTTCAAAACCAAAGTTTCTAAATTCAATGTCCAATGTCCAATTCTGATTAAACCGGTCCAAGAATCCAAATAACCAAAATTCGGTTTAATCGGTTCAAAGTCCAAAATCAAATGCAATGGCTGTAGCACTTTCCCTACAAGTGACTTATACCGTAAGACTTTCGAATTGATTCCCCAATAGTCAATATGCTCCGGCGTCCTATATCACAATAGCCAAATGCCGGGATGCTCCAACGGCGGCCAATATATCCGAGCGCTCTATATTCAAAATAGCCAATATACCTGGACGCTCTGTTTGTTTGGAACCAATCCGACTTAACGCTATATTTCACGTTGTAGGGGGTGAATTTCGAAATATGAATGCAAATTTTCCAAAATTAATTTCCAAGTCTAAAAATTAGTCAAAATTACCAAAAAGGATCAAATTCAAAAAAAATCAAACAAATAGTCCAATTAATTTCCAAAAATTACCAAAAATACCAAAATTCCAACCTCATCCGTGTACTATACACATATGTATGCTCACACTCATACATGTGCATATACACGTATATATGTGCACGTACTTCCCTTGGCCCACTTCTCAAAATTTATTTATCAAATTTCCACTCTAAAAACCCTAATTTAAATCATATGAATTTGTACTATATACAATTTATACAATGCACAACTCAACTCAATAGATATACCCCCAATCAGCCCCTTGGCCGCCAGTCACATCCTCCCAAAACTCTCCAACTTTCAGCCACACATACATAAACGCAAATCACACATATATGATTAATAAACATACACCCGTTTGACATAAATATATAAATGTATCATATGCAGTTCATTTTCCCCGCAAACATATATGACTCTATTCACACGGCCACCAACCAACTCACATTTTAGGGCCAAGCCACAATTTACAAATCTCATGTGTATTCATATAAAAATCGGCTCACAAATGTACATATATGCATGTTTAATCGATACATACAATTCAACATATACATATACAGAAACAGACATACATGTATGAAAATCCATTTATACAATTCAAGAATACAAATGCATAATCCAAGAAGATAATCGAAATTATAATCATATAAGTTTTGCAAAAGCATAGCAAATATAGTAAGGTTACTTACCTCAAATAGATTATACTAATCCTGTAGCGCCCCGATCTCGTACTCTTGCATCGGTAACAGTGCACCCGCCGTATCTCGCTAAGGAGAATACAAGGCGTCATTCAAACTTTTTACATGTCAGAAATAACATAGAAATTTTTTTGCGGAAACGACAATTAAAAATTCAAATTCAATTCATAAATAATCTCAATGTAAGGATAAACCAAAGTTTAGGGCTGACGAAACCCAACAAACCAAATAGAACACTAAATATCTGATAAAAACAAAATAAATATGGAAGCCAAAAAGTCATATCCCAACAGAAATATCTCCAAGCTCACTCGCCCCAGCTCGCACAGTCAGACTCGTCCTCTACGAAAATGTATTCGAACTCAGGCTCACCTGTGGAAGGATAAGTAGGGGGTGAGTGATTGGGAAATCACCCGTAAGTTACCCGTCTAATCCCAGAAAGGAACCATATTTACAAAATACATAAGCACGCAAGGAAAATAACAACAAATATATTAAGAAATAAAGAACAACAATAACCGGAACGTAAAATAAACATCCACTTGGTCAATCGAATGCAATGTGCAACTTCATGATGCATGTTCCTTCTCACTATCGTGTCATACGCAACAACATCACTATCCCACACAATATGTTCTTTTTTTCATGATATGCTATGCATGACCGGGTCCTACTCATCGCTCTGTAACGTGGAGTCAGCGCACATCGCTCCGTAACGTGGAGTCAGCGTACATCGCTTCGTAACGCAGAGTCAGCACACATCGCTCCCTAATGTGGAGTCAGTGTACATCGCTCCGTAACGCAGAGTCAGCGTGCATCGCTCCGTAATGTGAAGTCAGCGTACATCGCTCCGTAACGTGTAGTCAGCGCACATCGCTCCGTAACGTGGAGTCAGCGCATATCGCTCCGTAACGTGGAGTCGGCGTACGTCGCTCCGTAACATGGAGTCGGCGTACATCGCTCCGTAACGTGGAGTCAGCGCCCTGAAGGGATGCAATGCAATGCACGTGCCATGAATGCTCCACACACATAATCTATAATCCGACGCATCCATGCTCCTATATATACCCGCGCCCGTACACGTGCATATATACTTACATGTATACCCCCACTTTATTACGGTGCATTCATACTTATATATATATATATATATATATGTGTGCGTCCATACACGTGCAAAAATACTTGTAGGAATACCCCCATTTTATTTGTATTATTTTTATTTATTTAAATATATATTTTTTATATTTTTCCAATATTTATTTACTATTTATTGATTTTTTTCTCATCCAATTCCATCACTTTAATTATTGAGAATATCATAAAAATATTGTTAGCCATTACTTATTTTTTACCTGGCTTCTATTAATTTTTCCGTGACTTTATACTATTTTTCCTTATTTTTCCCTATTTATTTTATATTTATTACCTAATTACTCTAATTAATTAAATTAATACAAATTCATAAATTAGGTGAAAATAATTTATTTTTAGCATTTTATATTTTTTATAATTTAATTATATTTTTCTAGAATTCATTTATATTTTTTTGGAATTTTTAAACTAACTTTAATTAATTATTTACTATTTAACTATTTTTAGAATTTAATTAATTAATTTTTTTAATTCTAATGTTTCGGCCCAGTCCAGCAGCGCCAGACCAGGCCTGCATGCCTGCGGCCCGCTGGCTGCTGGTCCAGTTTCTCTTTTTTTATTTAATTATTAAATTTTAATTTTACTCAAAAATTCATAACTTCTTCGTTTTACCTCCGATTGACCTCAAACCAGTTGCATTTGACTTATTATAACGCGACGCACCCAACGAAACTAGACACGTCAGTGCATGTCCGAGACGTGCCGTCAGGAGCGCGTGTGGGCCCCACGCGCCACCCCTGAAACGCGTGCGTTTGGTGCACGCGCCGTCGACCAGACCCACTTTTCGATTTCCAGTTCAATTCTGACCTAATTTCTAAGGCTAATCATGCAATTTCCCCCCTAATCGCATAAAGATTCAACCTTTTAAATTTATTTCAACCCGTACGATCACCATCTTTCGCACACATACATATGCTCAACCGTACAACATCAAAAGCATGCATTTATATATAAAAGAAAATTGAAAATAAAACAAAAATAAAATAAAATAATCAACACAAGTATGATTCACACGCGAGGTGCGGGCAATCCGAGAAGAGGGGAAGGTAACCTACCTCTTAAACGAATATTTGCTAATCAGATGTTGGATTTGGTGTAGTTTTGCTACACTTCCTCTCCTTTCTTCTCTCTTTTCCTTCTTCCTTTCTTTTCATTCTTCCTTTCTCCTCTATGTTCTTACGCTTTTTTCTGATGGCAGTCGACAGTTTTGATGGGAAGGGGAGGAGAAGTCGTGTACATGATATAAGGGGAGGAAGATACGGTTGAGGGATTGGGAATGCTAAGATTTGATTTAGAGAAATCTAAATTTAAACTCAAAATTGAATTTATCTACTATCAAAATTATCTCCCACCATCCTTATCCCTTATCCACGTTAACCACACACACTACTACCTTTTATTCATCATTTTATTTTATTTTATTTCTTTCTTTTCTCTTTTTTTTTTAAAGTACGGGTTCCAACATCCTACCCCCCTTACAAAAAGTTTCGTCCTCGAAACTTGCGTACCTTATTCGACGAGATGTGGGTAGTGCTCACGCATAAGCTCCTCGACCTCCAAGTCGCTTCTCGCTCTGTATGGTTGGTCCACTGAACTTTCACATAAGGAATAACTCGGCGCCTCAATACTTGATCCTTACGATCTATAATCCGAACAGGAGTCTCCTCATAAGTAGTATCCGCACGCACCTTCAGTGGTCGAGCATCCAACACATGACTCGGGTCTGGAATATATCTTCTCAACTGCGATACGTGAAAGACGTTGTGCACTTAGGTCAAGGCTGGGGGTAATGCCAAACGGTAGGCCAAAGTGCCAACTCGATCAAGTATCTCATATGGACCCACATAACGCGGACTTAGTTTACGTTTCTCTCCAAATCGCATCACGCCCTTAGTGGGCGACACCTTAAGGTAAACCTTTTCTCCAACTTCAAATTCCAAGGGAGGTCTCTTAGAATCTGCCCAGCTCTTGCTTCTGTCCTGTGCTGTCTTGAGTCTATCACGGATAATCTTCAATTTTTCCTTGGTCTGCTTAACTAAATCCGGTCCAGTGATAGCTCACTCCCCAACTTTGTCCAGTAGATAGGAGATCTACACTTCCGTCCATAGAGAGCCTCGAATGGTGCCATGCCGATGGCACTGTGGTGGCTGTTATTATAAGAGAACTCGATCAACTTAACCATGCCGTCCCAGTTCCTTTTGAAATCCAATGCACAAGCCCTCAACATGTCTTCTAATGTCTGGATCGTTCTCTCTGACTGACCATCGGTTTGGGGATGGAATGCCGTGCTCATTCGTAACTCAGTCCCCATCCTCTTCTGACATGCTGACTAAAATCTCGAATTAAACCTTGGGTCGCGATCCGATACTATACTGACTGGGACTCCATGTAGGCTGACAATATTATCAATATAAACTGTCGCCAATCTCTCCATGGTCGCATCACTCGGTATTTGCAGAAAATGCACCGACTTGGTCAATCGATCCACAATAACTCAAATACTGTCGTTGCCGTTTATTGTTCTCGGGAGCCTTGCAACAAAGTCCATCGTCACATGCTCCCATTTCCACTCGGGTATCTCCAATGGTAACAATAACCTCCCGATCTCTGATGTTCTGCTTTGACTTGCTGGCATAATAGGCACCTCTCAATGAATTCCGCGATGTGTCTCTTCATGGAGCTCCACCAGTAATGCTTCTTCAAGTCATTATACATCTTCGTGGCACCAGGATGGATCGACATCTTTGAGCTGTGTGCCTCCTTCAATACTTCCTTTCTGAGGTTATCAACATCTGCACACATAATCTTCCTTGGTACCACATATTGCCGTCATCGTGAAGCTGAAACCCATCCATATGACTAGTCATCATCTTCTCGCGAATATTTCTGAGGGTCGCATCATCCTTCTGACCCTATTTAATCTGATCAATCAAAGATGGTGAGATAATCAAGGTCGCCAGAATACTTGCCGTGTCATCCACCATATCCAAACCGAACTCGGCAATCTCTCTCTCCAAAGGTGTTTGTCTGACATGGCTCGATTTTTTACTCAGCGCATCAGCGACTCGGTTTGCTTTCCCCGGATGATAGTCACTGTAAATGAAGAACCCTTCAGAGCCAGATGGTTACACCAACACAGGGGCAGTGGTCAATCTCTTCTTCAGTTCGTTGAAGCTTTTCTCACATTCTGCGGTCCACTCGAATCTCGTCCTCTTCTGGGTCAACCTGCTCTGTGGCACTGCGATGGTAGAGAAGCCCTCGACAAACTTCCTGAAGTAGCCAGCCAACCCAAGAAAAATTCTTACTTCGGTCACATTGGTTGGTCTAGGCCACTCAGTGATAGCTTCAATCTTCTTTGGATCCACTAAGATCCCCTCCTCCGAGACTACGTGGCCTAAGAAAGCCACGCTCTTCAGCCATAATTCATACTTACTAAATTTGGCGTACAAATTCTTCTGCTTGAGAGTCCCTAGAACTTCCCTCAAATGCTCAGCGTGCGTCTCTTCGTCTGGAGAATAGACCAATACGTCGTCGATGAAGACCACCACAAACTTATCCAACTGATCTCTAAATATTGTATTCATCAAATCCATAAAGGCAGCCGGAGCATTTGTCAGTCCAAACGGCATCACCAGAAACACATAATGGTCGTATCTGGTGCGAAAGGCAGTCTTCGGAATATCTTCTTCCTTGATCCTTAGATGATGGTATCCGGATCGAAGGTCTATTTTGGAATATACTTTTGCACCCTGTAGTGATGCAAAGGTTCAGGGGTAAAACGGTAATTAATTAAGAGGAAACGAACTAATGCTCACACTCCCCTTAACCCGATCATAACTTAAATCTAAGATCATCACTTAAGTTTACTCTATTTATTAGGGGTAAAATCGCCATTTTCAGAAAAGAAATTGTAGCTTGAGTCTAAGTGATCTAGTTAATCCTACGTTTTCGAGGCGGATCTGGAGCATGGCTCTGATACCACATGTAGCATCCCGCTCCCGTACCCTTGCATCGGGATCAGTGCACTATCTCGCTAAGGAGAATACAAGGCGTCGTTCAAACTTCTTACACGTTATAAATAACGTAGAAATTTTTTTGTGGAAACGATAATTGAAAATTCAAATTCAATTCATAAATAATCTCAATGTAAGGATAAACCGAAGTTTAGGGCTGACGAAACCCAACAAACCAAATAGAACACTAAAAGTCTAATAAAAACGAAATAAATATGGAAGCCATAAAGTCATATCCCAACAGAAATATCTCCAAGCTCACTCGCCCCAGCTCGCACAATCAAACTCATCCTCTACGAAAATGTATTCGAACTCGGGCTCACCTGTAGAAGGATAAGTAGGGAGTGAGTGATTGGGAAATCACCCGTAGGTTACCCGTCTAATCCCAGAAAGGAGCCATGCTTACAAAATACATAAGCACGCAAGGAAAATAACAACAAATATACTAAGAAATAAAGAACAACAATAACCGGAACATAAAATAAACATCCACTTGGTCAATCGAATGCAATGCGCAACTTCATGATGCATGTTCCTTCTCACTATCGTGTCATACGCAACAACATCACTATCCCACACAATATGTTCTTTTTTCCCCATGATATGCTATGCATGGCCCGGGTCCTACTCATCGCTCCGTAACGTGGAGTCAGCGTACATTGCTTCGTAACGTGGAGTCAGCGTACATTGCTTCGTAACGTGGAGTCAGCGTACATCGCTCGTAACGCGGAGTCAGCACACATCGCTCCGTAACGTGGAGTCAGCGCACATCGCTCCGTAACGTGGAGTCAGCGTACATCACTCCGTAACATGGAGTCAGCGCCCTGAAGGGATGTAATGCAATGCACGTGTCATGAATGCTCCACACACATAATCTATAATTCGGCGCATCCATGCTCCTATATATACCCGCGCCCATACGCGTGTATATATACTTACATGTATACCCCCGCTTTATTACGGTGTATTCATACTCATATATATCTGTGTCCATACACGTGCATATATACTTGTAAGAATACACTCATTTTATTTGTATTATTTTTATTTATTTAAATATATTTTTATTATATTTTTCCAGTATTTATTTACTATTTATTGATTTTTTTCTTATCCAATTCCATCACTTTAATTATTGAGAATATCATAAAAATATTGTTAGCCATTAATTATATATTACCTAGCTTCTATTAATTTTTTCGTGACTTTATATTATTTTTCCTTATTTTCCCTATTTATTTTATATTTATTACCTAATTATTCTAATTAATTAAATTAATACAACTTCATAAATTAAGTAAAAATAATTTAAATTTAGCATTTTATATTTTTTTGAATTTAATATAATTTTCTAAAATTTATTTATATTTTTCTGGAATTTTTAAACTAATTTTAATTAATTATTTACTATTTATCTATTTTCAGAATTTAATTAATTAAATATTTTTTAATTCTAATGTTTCGGCCCAGTCCAGCAGCGCCAGACCAGGCCTGCACGCCTGCGGCCCGCTGGCTGCTGGTCCAGTTTCTATTTTTTTATTTAATTATTAAATCTTAATTTTACTCAAAAATTCATAACTTCTTCCTTTTAAATCCGATTGACATCAAACCAGTTGTATTTGACTCATTATATCGCGACACACCCAACAAAACTAGACACGTCAGCGTATGCCCGGGAGGCGCCGTCAGGGGCGCGCGTGGGTCCCATGCGCCACACCTGAAACTCGCGCGTTTGGCGCACGCGCCGCCGACCAGACCCACTTTTTGATTTCCAATTCAATTCTGGACTAATTTCTGGGCTATGTGACCTATTTCTAAGGCTAATCATGCAATTTTCCCCCTAATCACATAAAGATTCAACCTTTCAAATTTATTTCAACCCGTACGATCAACACCTTTCACACATATACATATACTCAATCGTACAACATCAAAATCATGCATTTATACATAAAAGCAAATTGAAAATAAAACAAAAATAATAAAAAAATCAACGCAAGTATGATTCACACACGAGGTGCGAGCAATCCGAGAAGAGGGGAATGTAACCTACCTCTTAAACGAATATTTGCTAATCGGATGTTGGATTTGGTGTAGTTTTGCTAGACTTCATCTCCTTTCTTCTCTCTTTCCCTTCCTCCTTTCTTTTCCTTCTTCTTTTCTCCTCTATGTTCTTACGTTTTTTTTCTGATGGCAGTCAACAGTTGTGATAGGAAGGGGAGGAGAAGTCATGTATATGAAATAAGGGGAGGAATATACGATTGAGGGGTTGGGGAGGTTAAGATTTGATTTAGGAAAATATAAATTTAAATTCAAAATTGAATTTATCTACTATCAAAATTATCTCCCACTATCCTTATCCCTTATCCACGTTAACCACACACACTACTACCTTTTATTCATCATTTTATTTTATTTTATTTCTTTCTTTTCTCTTGTTTTTAAAGTACGGGTTCCAACAAATACCGTAAACGAATTCAGACGATTGAAAATTATTTTTTCTCTTTTTCCAATTGGTGGTCTCGGCAGTGGGGCTTAGGCTAATAATATATTTTTTTTGTTTAATGGAATTCTTTCGGCAGAGGGGTAACAATGGGGAAAACATTAATGGAATTATTTCGGCAGAGGGGTAACAATAGGGAAAACAATGTTTTCCCCCTTTTTTATATAACCAAACGGCAACAAGATTAGGGAGGGATTTTTGGCTGCATTTAGGGGGTTGGATTTAATGGGGGTTGAATGACCCCCAAATTCTGACAGTACTGACCTTTTTTTTTTGCATTGAAGGAGTAATTATCTCTATTTATTCTATTTTTATTTTTTATTTTATTTTATTATTATTATTCATTTTTTTTTGAAAACACAGAATGACAGTTAGAGGCAGACAAACAATAACTCCATCCGAAAGGATATAGACTTTGTTTCCAGCGAGACTCCTGGTTTTTTATGTACCTAAGTAGACAAATAATGAAAGACAAATAATAAAAGACAAAATCAAACACAAAAAAGTACAAACGTACCTAAAGTATAGAGATTATCTAATCCCCTAAACATAATCTAAGGTCCCCCTTCTATCATGACTAAACCTCGTTAACCTTAATCCTATCTCTCCATGAACTCCTATCATGGACCATGTCCTTAGAGGTGCAAATCTAATAAGCCATGTCTAATCTGCTCATTCCAAGTTAGTTTGGGTCTGCCTTTAATCCTCTTCTCCTCTACAATGAGGCTTTCAACTGCTCTGACAGAAGCCGTGGTCTGTCTCCTCTTGATATGCCCAAATCATCTCAACCTCTCCTCCCTTATTTTATCTGCTATACTAGACACCTCAGACCTTTCCCTAAATATCTCATTTTTGATCCGGTCTAGCCTTGTATGCCTACACATCTACCGCATCATCCGCATCTCTACCACTTCCATCTTCTGCGATTGTGTCCTCTTGATGGCCCAGCACTCTGTTCCATATAACATTGTCGGCCGCACTGCCACCTTATAAAATTTTTTCCTTTAATTTACTTGAGAAATTCTTGCCACACAACACCCCTGAGGCCGCCCTCTACTCATACCAGCATGCCTGAACTCAATGTGCTGAATCACTATCTATGTTTCCATCCTGCTGTATCAATGATCTTAGTTACTTGTGTTGGGAATAACGACCCGGTTCTAAGCGGAATAAAACCGTGAATAGTAATTTACTACTCACTAGAATCTTCGAATATGACAGCAAGATAGATAAAATAGACACCAAGATTTACGTGGAAATCCTCTCTCTGTGGAGGGAAAAAACCACGGGCAGTGAGAACAACTTCCACTATTCGAAATAATGGGAATACAAGAGACAACTCAAGTTTAGACTTAAACTTGAGAAATACAAGAGGATTGAAACACTCAATATTTTCTTATACCGAATTGGTATAATCTCACAACTCTCTTTTCATCTCTCTATTTTCTTTCACTCAATTCTCTCTCAAGAAGCTCTCAAATTGCTTCTTCCTTTGATTTTTGGTGTGTCTTCCTTTGAAGGATTACTTGCCAATTTATAGGCAAGAAAAGTGAATAAAACATGTGTCATTTTGCTATTCATATGGCTGCTTCAATTTTGTCAAAAGTGTGCCACCAACCTTCCAAAATTTCCAAGAAAGCATGCTGCCAAACTCTACCTATCTAGACCCTTCAACTTGAATTTACTTGTATGTGATACCACTTGGCCTTCGATGGTAAGCTGGCTATTCTCATCGTCGGATACGCCGATGAAGTTGCAATACAGATACTCAGTCTTAGAACGACTAATCTTTAGGCCGTTTCTCTCTAAAGCACCTCTCACTGCTCTAGTCTTATACTCAGTGTATGTCTGCACTGTGCAACTAATACAATATCGTCATCAAAAAACATACATCACGGAACTGTCTCCTGAATCGTCTTTGATAACTTGTCGAGGACAACAGCAAAAAGAAATAGATTCAAAGCTGACCGGAAACCTCATTCACCGGCCTTATTTCAAATATTAAAATGCTGAAATTTGTTGATAAACCCAATGAAAACACAAGCACGTGTAGCATAGAAGACGCAAAAATGAATAAAATAAAAATGGTAGATGGCACATGTAAATTGTGATTGACAAAATTCAACCAGATCAATGCATCACATAATCATATTAAGTTTTAAGCTTCCAACTCAATAAGTTTCCTTGTTAGAAGTTGTGAGACAATGCAAAACAAGAGTCATCTACCTCTCATCATATGACATGTAATTATCTCGTTGATTTGGAGACACAAAAACTGCCAACTGGTCTTGGTGTCACTGAAGTTGTGGGAGTTTGCATTGTATATTTAATTAAATAATATTAAACTAGTACACCTAGAATGATCTCGTCTGATACGAAAGGATGAGATAGAAGATCCTCTCCTTGCTTGGCGTTATTTCCGATTATTTCCCCCCTCCTCCAACCCCCCTTCCTATATATATATTAAACCAGCAAAATGAGAATTCTCTGCCTTGTATATTTCTGAGAAGATCTCAAGACTAATTCTTTGCAACTTCTGATTATGTGTACAAGTTTTGGTTATGAAAATATGTGACTTCAGTCCAGCGTTTATTGAAGTTTGCAACACAAAACCCATACATATGCAAAGGTCCCAATTTACATATCCAAAATTTTTTCTTTAGTAATATATATTATGACTAAGAATTTCACGGCATTATATTAATTTCATAAAAACGTTTTGATCATTAATCTTTTTTTAAAATATTTTGGTCACTCTACTTTTAAAATCATAACATTCTGACACGTCCAAAGATTTTCTGATGTGTTAGGGAGTAACTTGGACTTTTTAATGTTTCATATCTTCATATGTGACTAGTAAGATTACTATTTTTTGATCTTGAAATCAAGTGTTCGAGCCGCACAAACAGCCTCTTGCACAAAGCGTAAAGTAAGAATGCGTAACAATCGTGGCTTTCTCCAAACCCTGCACAACCGCGAAAGTCTAATGCACCCAGTGGCGGACGCAGGGCTAATTTTTTGGGGGGCAAAATTCACACTATGAAATCACCGTCTACTTTTTCGGACTCAATATACATTCCATCGAAAATCCGGCAAAAACTCCCTTACAATATAGATATATGCAAATATTATAACATAAAATCTAAACCAACACATCCACTAATCAAAATGCAACAATAATAAGCAACCATCAACAATATCCAACAAAAGTTATTAATTTAACGCTCGACATACCTTTTATTTACGAAATGAAGGACGAGCAGCAGGAGGGATTATCGGTGGCCGCAAATTCTGAAATTGTTGCATAATGTTTTCATTTCAAATGGTTCCAAAAACTTCCTTCTCGAAGTAACACAGTAAACAGTCCGATAGTAAGTCGTCTCCCAATCGGTTGCGCTAGTCAGTCTTTATTATATTCATCGCAGAAAAACTTCTTTCACACTCGCTGTTCCGACAGGTAAGATCAGTTCTAACTCGATGAGCCGATATATTAAAGGAAAATAATTGTGATAATTCAACTCCACCATCTTCTTTGCAAGAACTCCAAGATTAGTATTATGAGAGAATACTTCATTTGATTTCATATCACCAATGTAACTTTTAAGTTCATGGTTGAGCTCAATTCGATCATTGGTAGTGAAATCGTCTGGATATAACTCAACAAGGTGTAGCAATTGACTATGATCAAAATTTGCAAAAGAATTAGAAGGATCAAGGCACATCACACATCTAAGTAAATGTGCTGGCTTCGGTGAAGTGTGTATCCATTTCCGTAGCAATGATGTCAATTACCTAGTAACACACATATATCACATATCATGAGATAGTTTTGGGATTAAAAAACAGATACCTTAAATTTAGATAATCAAAAATACAACTGCATCTACCTACCAACTAAATTTTTTCTCCGAGTTGGGGGGCGGCTGCCCCCCATGCCCCCCTTGTGAACGCCCCTGAATGCACCTAAAACGACCTTCCAATGTTTCATATCTTCACCTCAACATCTTCTCCATCTTCTTCCCCAACTTTCCCTCTCCACCATTGTTAGTGTCCTCTCTTCCTTGCTGCCAAATTCACTGCCCCACGTCCTTCCATTTCTTGAAGGAATTTGCTCAGTAAAGAATACGGATGGAAACTTGTTCTCATTCATTCTACGTTGAAAAGGTATATACAAAGGCTGATGTTTCTAGCCATTTAGAATTCGAGATAGACTAGTGTTACACCCTGAAAATTTTCGAACTAGTCGTTATACGTTAATTTAAAACTAAGATAGCCGTTGGATGTAACGACCTTTCGGAATTAAATTAACTATAGCAAATCGTTTATGTTTAATCGACTTCATAATTATGTATGAATGTCGAATATATGTAAGGTATGAATAAGGTTGGGCACAAAAAGAAATGCAAATAAATAAAATGCATAAATGCTAAAAGTGTGCCGTGGGATAAAGGTAAATTAACCACAAAAAAAAAAGAAAAAAACAAAAATAATAAAAAGCTAGAAATGACATGTAGTTGAAGATAAAAGGATAAGGATGAATTAATTTTTTTTTAAAAAAAAAAGAGGAAAAGCCTTGATTGTAGGGGGTAACCGTTCCTCTCCCCCCAAATGTCGTACAACAGGCATATTAATGGGTAAAAGTGGGGATCAACAACACGAGAATGGAAGAATATAAAAAAAAAGATCAACATCAGAGTTAGAGGGGCCAGCGGCACAGGAGAGAAAAAAGAAGGAAAAAGAGAGGAGAATAGAAGGAAAAGGAGAATTCGGGTGTCTCAATCTACGCGCTAGTCTGTATACCTGTGTAAATTGCCTGCATCCAGGTAGGTTCCCTTTTTCCCTCCAATTGGTACAATTTCAAGCATGCCTTGGTGATATATTATGTGTTTTTGTTGTTTTAATTGTTGCAATCTATATCATGTTAATTATCTGTGAAAAGCATGAGTTTTGATTACTGTGGAATGTGTTTGATTTCTGTCGAATGCATTTGATGACTGTGGTTTTGCGTGGATTGGATTTTTGATTTTAGGGAAAGATTTGATAATCAAAATAGCACATCTTTAGTATGTTTAGGGTGTTTTAGTTGTTGTTTTGGCCTTAGAATAGGATCCCGTAGACTGGAAATAGGCAAAAATGTACATCGGAGTCGAAAAAATGGCCGCCGGAGGTGGCAAGTGTGCCTCACGCGCCGCAGGAAGGGCCGCGCGTGTGCACACACGCGCTCTCACTGGTTTCAGCAGTCGAAATTATAAAAAAAATAAAAATAATATGGAAACCGGGCCGGACCAGGCGCAGGCGGCTGGACCCTTAGCGGGCCGGCTTTGCACAGGCCTGGCCCGATTGCCTATAATGTATAAAAAAAATAATTTGGCAAGCTGGTAGTGGGCCGGGCCGGATGGCCAGCGGACCGGATCTGCTACAGGCCGTCCCAATTAACACAACGAATTAAAAAAAATTCGACGCAGGCCTGCCCTTAGCGGGCCGGGCTCGGGCGTGGCTGGACATGGCTGGTGAGACATGCCAGCCCTATTAGCTTTTATTTAATTAAAAAAAAGGGATTTCTGAATTTCCGTAATTTGGGAAATTGTTATTTAATTAATTTAAAATAGTAATAATTATAGAAAAAATATAAATAAATATCAAAAAATTATAAATAAATTACAGAAATTATAAAATGCTGAAATTAAATTATTTCCATTAAATTTTAAATTATTTCCA
Organism: Eustoma russellianum; assembly: GCA_036186865.1. Classification (NCBI taxonomy): domain Eukaryota; kingdom Viridiplantae; phylum Streptophyta; class Magnoliopsida; order Gentianales; family Gentianaceae; genus Eustoma; species Eustoma russellianum. The sequence goes on from AP025047.1 coordinate 13,445,416, forward strand.
TTAAATTCCAGTAATTGTGATAATTTATTTAATTTGGGTAATTAAGTAATAAATAGAAATAAATAGGAGAAAAATGAGGAAAATATAGAAAATACACAATAAATATATACAAGCCATGGAATAATAAGTTTAACGTCAAACAACATTAAATCATTACTCGGATAATAAACGGACCTAGATTTGAGTGCCGGAGGATGGTGAGGATGGGCCAGGGGCCTCAGGCGATCATTAAATGAACCTAGATTTGAGTGCCAGAGGATGGTGAGGATGGGCCAGGGGCCTCAGACGATTGTGTTGTTTGCATTCATGGCACGTGCATTGCATGATGGTGGGTCGTGACATACGGGTCATGGGCGCTCAGGATGGTGTACGGTGGCGGGGCCAAGTATACTCAGGATGGTGACTGTGGGTGGGTACGACCCACAGCCACTCAGTTTGGACCCGGGTTCATGCATTGCATGTTGGAGATATCGGCATTTTGTATGACATGACTTTTTTGTGTGTGACATGCATAGTAGGTCATGCATCACGATGTTGCGCATTCTTTACCTCGTGTGATTTACTTTTCCGCATTCTTTCATATGCTTATGTGATATCATGTTTTACGTGCTATGTTTTATATCATTTTTGGATGCTCGTCTTGTACTACTTGGAGGCAGGTGCCTGCTGAGTGATTTCTCAGTCACTCACCCCTACTTCCCCCCCCCACCAGGTGAGCAGGAAGAGACTTATGACTACGTCTTTGTTGAGGACGGGGCTGATACGGTGGAGTGGGCAGACTGATGGTCACGCCTAGGATACTAGAAGACCCTGCGACTGTTTGTCTTTATTTTATTGGGATCTCATCGGACATCACCTTGTTTAGTACGATAGACTCTAGATGCTAGCGTGTTGACTTATTGTCGTGACATATTTGTTGTTTTTATGGAGGATTGTCTTTTATTCATATGAATTAATGTTATGGTATTACGTTTCCGTGAGAAAAATTTCTACGTCTTTTCGGACATGTTGGAAATTGATTCGACGCTTTGTACTCTCCTTAGTGAGATACGGCGGACGCACTGTTCCCGTTGCTAGGGTTCGGGAGCGGTGCGCTACAACTAGAAAACAAAATCAACGTGAATGAAACTATGCATGGAAAGAATTTTGAATACAAGATACGGACAGCAATTTCATTGTAATTGCACGATATCTGCATTCACTACAAGAAATCATTCACTTACGGACCGCATTTACCGACCGCTTTATATGCGGTCACTATTTTGTGACCGCTTGGAAAGACAGTCACAATTTTTACAACTTAGCGGCCGTTTTAACGATCGTTCTGAAAACAGTCACAAATTTGTGTCCGTCTTAAAAACGGTTGTAAATGTGCGACCGTTTTAAAAGACGGTTGCAACCTAGTGACCATTTTTGCGACCGTCTCAAAAACGGTCTCAAATTTGCGACCGTCTTAAAAACGGTCTCAAATTTGCGACCGTTATTAAAAAAACGGCCATAACATAGCGACTGTTTCTGTGACTGTCCCAAAACCGGTTGAAAATTTGTGACCATCTTAAAAATTGTTGCAAATTAGCAACCGTTATTAGAAACAGTCGCAACTTAGTGACTGTTTTTGCTCCATCTCAAAAACGGTTGCAAATTTGCAACTGTTATTAACTGCGGTCGCAAATTAGCAACCGTTTTTGCTTCCGTCTGAAAAACAATTGCAACTTTGTAATTGTTTCAAAAACGATTGCAAATTTTCAACACTTATTAAGACAGTCGCAACGTAGCGACCGCTTTTGCAACCGTCTCAGAACCGGTCGTAAATTTGCGACCATCTTAAAAGCAGTCACAAATTTTCGACTGTTATAAAAAACGGTTGCAACTTACACTACAAGAAATTATCAATTTACCGACCGTATTTAGCGACCCTCTTATACGCGGTCGCTAATGTGTGACCATTTGGGAGGACAGACGCAATTGGCGACTGGCTCAAAACAGTAGTAAATTGTTAAACATATTCATTAAATATTATTCTATAGGCTCATTAGGTGATATTATTTAAATAAAAGGATATAAGCACAAGTATATAACTATATGAGTATGTATAATTCAATAAGTGCATAAGTACATATCTTACTGACCCTATAAACAAACAGAAGTATATATACTCGTATATTACATCTAAGCACAAGTACATAAATATACAATTTTATGTAATCCTCTAAATACATAAGTATATATTTTACTTTATAACAAATAGGTAGTATATGTTTACATACTTACATAGACATGTGCTTGTATACTTATGTAGCCATATATGTATATAGTTATGTATACCTACACATCTTTAAGATATATATATATATATATATATATATATATATATATATATATGTATGTATATATATATATATATGTGTGTGTGTGTGTGTATATATATATGCATACACTTGTTTAGCTATATATGTTCATTGCTATACAAAAGTCATATGATTATATATAACATACAACAAAATGGAAATAGGTATAGACTATTTTTAAATATATTCATTAGAAACTATTATATCAACCTCATTAGGTGATATTATGCAAATAAAAGGATGGCAATCATGATTATGATGACAAGTATGTGAGTATACAAGTTTATTTTATACTCTAAGTACACAAGATATAAGTTTATATAATCCTCTATACATAAGTATATATGTTACATTATATATGAATATAAGTATATATATTTGTCTGTTACATATAAGCACAACTATAAAACTATACCACAAGGATCGTCTCCGATCCACCTCGTGAAGATTCGACTTCATCAGTAATCATAAAAAAAAATAGTAGCTAGTACATTCAATGGAGATTGCAGACAGCATACATATGGCGCTTGATTATACAAGCCTAGCTTTTCTTAAGTGATGGATAGGAACATTGCCGTCACGTTTGATAAAAGTTAATTTGAAATATCTAAACAGTTTGGGTGATTTGCGGCCTCAGAAATTGCCTCACAACCTGTCTGCCCTGATCCCATCCGGGTGATTTGTAATCATTTACAAAAACATATAAGGTCCGGAATACATGACTGTTAACTAGTCCATCATTCTATAGACGTTTTCGGTACACTAGATTGTTTCGCAATTGTGCAGAGTCCAGGAAGAGGCTAGATAGCGTCGCGATTAATGTACGCAGTCTTACCTATACCTTATACAAGAGAATGTTTTCATGACTCGAACACGTAACCTAAAGATCACATAGCGGCAATCTTATCAGCTGCTTTAAGACGCGCCCTCTAACTAGTCCATCATTCTACAGGAGTTTAGTTTATGCAGTTTTCGCAGGAATTGCGTTCTCTATTTGTTTCAAGAGAAAACATTATTCTTAATTTAAAGTTATTATATTAACATTCTATATATTAGATTACTGCATTAATTTTTATATTTTTAAAATATTTATATTGTCTTTTATATTGTAAACCAATGTAGACCGAAAGAGACAAATATCGTCGATTTGGGTTCCTTAGTTTTATTCTGTTTGGTTTGAAACTACAAGATTTTGATAAAAATGGATACAAAAGTATCATCCATTAGATTAAATAAAATCTTAGTGTTATATAAGTAGGAACAAAGAAAAGTATACTACTGTCATTAAAAAAGTGAATGAAATTAGACTTGAGAAGGAAAACCGTAAAAAGAGGGTTAGATATTAAACATTATCGCAGAAAGGATTATTTTATTTGCTTTCACCTCCCTCACCGTGCGCGAAAACTTTCTGCATCTTTGTCATGGTTGGGATCTCCTAATTCCATGTTTCTCAACCGTTTTGATTTCTTGCTCTCCCCGGCTTCCTCAGTGCGCACGAATACTCTGCCGCTATACTTCCTTCGGCGCTATCAAAGGTTAAGATCTGTGTCAAACTCTTCTTTTGGTGTGAGATTTTTTCTTGGATTTATTTTTCGGTTTGATCGCTGTTTTTCAGTTCAGGTTGCCAGAACCGTTCTTGCTGCCGTTTTTAAGGAAACCCTTTTTATCCAGTGAAGGTAACCAAAATTATAGAGGTTGTTTAGCATGTTTTTGCCTTTGGAATTGAAAAGTCGTCGGTTTAAACCTAATAAATGGAAATGTTGTTTTTATGACCTCTTTGTGAGCTTTATTCCTTTTGCTCCTTTGGTTGATAGTTTACCTGAGGAAAATTTAGTGACGAATAGATTTGGTCGGATGATTTTTATCCTTATTTTTTTCAATGTTATTTATTGTGGTGTCAATATAATTCTTGTAAAGTCCCGGGGTTCTCTGGTACCATTAATTCATCAGCTTCTGAAATATAATTGTACTCCGTTAGTAATATTTGTCTACTGGAAGTTTTGGTTTGAGAATTGGTCCTCAGTGAGACCATGTGAAAAGAAATGCTATTTATTAGAGTATCTTGGTTTTTCATTTCAATTAAGCATGATTTTTTGATAGTTTTGTAGCGCCAAAGATCGTTATAAATCACAATCTTGTATACTAGTGTGTTAAGAAGACATTTTGGACCATTACTTATGTGATGTAGAATTGGATTAAGTAATAAAGATAAGTGTGCAATTTTTCAAGCTGGGCCAGTTTAGTCTAGCTAAATATCTATTCATTAGATACAAAAGACCACTAAGGTATTGTGATCTTTTGTCACAACACTGGCACCTGTGATTCAACACTGGCACACCTCTGTTTATGTTTATAGGAATCGCTTAACAGAAAGGCCTAAATTGAAGTATTGCCTAGACCTTTCGAATTTAATGCCAAAACTCAGAAGTGTAAAGGGGATGATAGCTAACTACCCTTTTCAATTTCCTGCTAATTGTAAAGGAGAATCTTGCCTTCGATTTTTGTGTTCTCTCTATTGAAATCATTTGTCAATTTCTACATGAGTTTGTATGTTCTCTCTGTTGCAATCATTTGTCAGTTTCTACTTAATTAATGTGTTTTTTGGTCTTCATTTGGGGTTTATATTGGATAATCCTACTGTTTAAGACAATTAAAGATGTTACCTTAACATTCTGTAACAGTTTGGGGTAGAAAAATCTACTGTTGAAAGAACATTTACCTTAACATTTTGTGTTTGTCTTGCATTATTTGTGTATATACATGTGTATGGCCTATTTACAATTTATAATTTTTTATCGATTCTCTTGTTTGTTAACGATTCTATGTACTGATTAGGTCGTTATCATAGGTTGTAGAAACAGCCCTTAAGTTACAATCAACATGATGAAACGGTTGGAAAGACAGTGGATGTATGAAAGGCTGGATGAAAGGAAGAAAGTAAGGATGTCATTTGTGAAGGGAGTTGATGAGTTTATTGAATACAATAAGACACAGAAAGACTTTCAACATGATGGGTGCATTAGACGTCCATGTCGTTCTTGCAAAAACCTTAGGTTTCACGATATACAGATTGTGAAGGAACACTTATATGTGAAAGGTTTTTGCGTTAACTACTTTGAATGGGTATCTCATGGAGAAGAAATGGCTATTGTTGAACATGACGATGTTAATAATTCCTTCAGAAGCTATGAAAATATGGTACGGGATGCATTTCCTCCATCATTTGGGTATGAATGCGACAACGGCGTTGAATTAGTGGAAGAAGAGCCGAATCCTAAATCCAAGGTGTTTTTTGAAATGTTGAATGATGCACGACAACCCTTGTATGATGGTTGCACCAGAACACTTATAGAGCTAGCATCTAGGATGATCGACAAGAAGTGTGAATCAAATTTGCCACTCCGTTGTTTAAATGGGTTCGCTTCTATGATGGATACTTTCTTCCAAAAGGCAATTTAATGTCAAAGAAATTATATAATGTTAAGAAAGTGCTAAAAGGTCTTCAGCTACCGATTGAGAAGATACATGTGTGGCCCAAGGGATGCATGTTGTATTGGAAAGATGGTGTTAATTTAGAGAACTGTAAGTTGTGTGGAGAAGATAGGTATAAACTGAGCTCACATGGGAAGAGAAAAGCAAAAAAAATCCTTAATTATTTTCCAATTACACCAAGATTACAAAGACTATATGCAACAGCCAATACAGCAGCGCATATGAGGTGGCATTCGGATAATCCAAGAATAGGTGGTACAATGGCACATCCGAGTGATGGGGACACATGGAATGCTGGATCATGCACCTGCAATAAACACCACTAGAGGGGGGTGAATAGTGGTTAGCGGAAATTACACTACTACCCTTAATTTAAAAACCCCTTTGAAAACAGAATCTGAGACTGCCTCAGATTCAGAACCCGTTTTGAAAAATTCAAAAATCGTTGTACACAACTCCAAAAATTATGAAAATTTTCATAACTTAACTTCAATATGTTAAAAAAAATTTGTCCAAAAATAAGATCGTTTGACCCTTCAAATAAATGAAAAGATTCAGATGGTCAATCTGAACAGAACTGGACAGAAAGTTGCTGAAATTGAAGAAGGAGTTTCTCTTTGAATACTCAACCAAAAAGGTTGAACTTTATGTCAAAACACTCCTTAGAATGTCTAGTTTATGATTTCAAAAGGCTCTGACCTTAAAAAATTCTTGATTAAAACAGAATTCAAGTTTTCTCAAAACTGGTCAGACTGCAGCCAGATTGGAGCAGTTATCTTGTACAAACTGAAAGACTAACTTTCCTTTGCTCAAATCAAGTGATTCTTATTGCAAATGAAAGCTAAGAGTCTGAAGTATAACTCCACCACAAATCACGAATTTTGAAAGTGTTTAGCTATTTTGTCAAAACGTGAAAAATTGAGTAAAAACGCAGTAAAAACAGGCAGAAAACAGAAAGGAAGAAACAAGAAAAGAACACAAGGATTTATCCTGGTTCGGTCAATGTGACCTACTCCAGTCCTGAGGAACATTTTTCTTTGGATTTCACTATGGTATGAATCAACTTACAACAAGAACCAAGATTGATCCTTGGGTTATACACCAACCCTATTCAAGACTTGGATGAACACCTTCTATGCAACACTTAGTTGCAACACCTCTACCACCTATTGATATAGCCTTATAGAATTGGCTAATCAATCTTGCAAAATGAAGCTCAAGAGGCTTGTCGCTCAACAAATACACCAATAACACATTTGCTACAAAGAATGAAACAAGAACAACAACAAGAAGATGATAGCTAGACAAATCAACAAATGCTTTCAAGTGAGCTTCAAGTGTGTTTCAAGTGTGTTTCATCTTCTTCACCATTGCCTCTATTTATAGTGTGATTTGAGCCTTGAAGATAAGAATGCACATGTGTCACCATCTTCATCATCAAGTCCAAGTGTCTTCACATCACTGGTTGGCTTTGTACACTTGGGAAAATGAGACAACATAATTGGTTCACCTTGGCAATATCATGTTGGCCGAAATTTACACCTTGGATAGTCTTGATTATCCTTTGCCAAAATAGAGATAATTCCACCAATAAACCCTCAAATTCTTGGCATAAACATAAGACATGTGAGGCTGAATTTTCTTGGATAAAAAAAACTCAAATTCAGCTCCAACAAATAATGTAGCCGTTGGCTACAATTTTGAAAAAAAATCCAAGTTGTCAATTTTGCCAACTAGCTCCTTTTTGGTTGGTCCACTTGTCACCAAGCCATAAAATAAGTACACCATCATATCCACCTGAGTATACACGTTTTTAAGGCTGTATATATGCATATCAACTCAGATTTTTGAAGAAGAAATCAATAGATAATAGTTGACAAGATTATGTCAACGTGTAACACCAAAATTCCCAAAGTGTATTATGGAAGATATGCGTGCATTCTTTTTAAAAAATGGACGCAAAGTGTCATGTTTTGATTGTAATCGACAGTTTCTTCCATCAGATCATCCTTATTGGAGGAACAAGAGTGCATTTTACAAGAATCGAGTAGAAATTCGTAAGATACCAAAGAGAAAGAATGGTCAAGTATTGTGGAATGAAGTATCATATCTTCCGAAGGTGATCGACCCAGATTTCATCACATTAATGAAATCATTGCCGAAAAAGGGTCTTCGTGGCTGGACCAAACAGAGTATATTATGGGATCTTCCTTATTGGAAGGATTTGTTGATCAGACACAATTTGGATGTCATGCACATTGAGAATAATTTTTTTGAGCAATTAATTAATACTATTCTTAACGTAAAAGACCAAACCTCGGATAACATTAATGCAAGGAGAGATATGGCTCTCCATTGCAAACGCCCATATTTAGAGCTTTATAAAGATGAACATGGTAGGGATGTGAAGCCAAATGCACCTTACGAGTTGGACAAGAAACAAAAGACGGCTTTATTAGAATGGGTGAAGGAGTTGAAATTCCCTGACGGTTACGCATCTGACCTTGAAAGGTGTGTAGACTTAAAAAACCTTAAACTCTTAGGAATGAAGAGCCATAACTGTCATAGGTTTCTTGAGCGTTTATTGCTTGTTGCATTGAAGCACTTGGTTCAGCTTAACGTTTGGCAAGCAATCACAGAGATTAGCCAATTCTTTCGTGATTTATGTGCATCAACGATAGCTGTTGAAGATATGCGTCGCTTGGAGAAGAACGTACCGGAGATAATCTGTAAACTAGAGAGGATCTTTCCTCCTTCTTTCTTTAATTCAATGGAGCATCTTCCAATCCATTTGCCATACGAGATAATACTTGGTGGTCCAGTTCAATATCGATGGATGTATCCATTCGAAAGGTACATGTAGTAATTGAAGCAAGATATCAACATTTAATTTTAATAATATGGTTTGAAACTCCACGCCAAACTGAAGATGATTTTCTTTTATTTTGAAGGTTTCTAAACCATTTGAAGAAAAAAATTGGTAACAAGGCACGAGTTAAAAGGGTCTATATGCAATGCGTACTTGACGGAGGAAATTGCAATTTTTTGCATCCGTTACCTCAACCCGAACGTGGATACTAAGATGCGTGATGTTCCTCGTAATGCGGATAAAGGTGCTGATGTGGATATTGATCCGAATGTTCCAATAATTTTTCGTCATAATGCTGATTTTTTTTTTCAGCAAGTGGGAAAAAAATATTTGAATGATAGAGAGTATGTCCGTGCAAATCTGTATGTCCTTTCCAACTGTATTCTACCCAATTATGAAAGGTGCGTGTTCATGAATTTCGATTTATAGATTACTTTATGGTTTTATTCCATTAAATAATTTAACGAAACAAATAAAACTTATACAAATAAACAGGGAGTTTCAGAAGCACATTCTCCAGCTTCACCCAAACATGGATGCCAGGGAGGTTTGGAATAGGTATTAACAATCCTTTTATTTTGGCCATCCAAGCCTCCCAAGTCTATTACTCACTGTATCCAAGCTTAAGGAGTAATATGAATCAATGGTGGGCCGTGTTTAAGACGAAGCCTAGACACGTCGTGGTAGCTCCAACTGAAAGTATGGTTTTCCAAGAGAATGTAATAGATGAACAAGCAATATTATCTCATGATGACGACATAGAAATGGCGGAGGAAGAGGTAGGCAATGAAATTAATGATGACAAAGATGATGAGGCTGCGATAGAACATGCTTATGAAACTGAGGAAGATAATGAGGAAGATCTACCTATAGCCGACGACGATGGTGATGAAAGTGATTCAGAAGATGATTTTTTGTGATTAAGGTATGGTGGAATGATTTTATTTTGAGCTTTGATTTGAGTCCAATCAAAATGAGCTTTGATTTTGTGTGTTGTATGAGTATTGAGTATACTCTTCTACAAGCATGCTATGTTTGTGATATTCATGTTTTGTATCATGTTTTGTACTCGCTGGCATTTAGGAGAAGGATCTAAGTTTCATTTTATCATTTGGTCTTATTTTGCCAAAAAGAGAGAGAAACAAGAGTGATTGAGAGTACTTGTATGCTGAATTGCTCTAGTCTGTTTTGTGTTCATGTGCTTGGTTTTGTGTTAATTCTCACATGTCTATGCATGATCACATAATTTATCAACACAATAGTCATGCATACATTTTTGCTTTTTTTATGATTAAGGTATAGAGAATTAAACTGTCGGTAGATGAGCTTGTATTGTGAGCTTTTCTATTGGATGCAATACATTTTATTTTTCCTGCACATTTCTCTGCTATATAAGTTGAAGAGTTAAAACGTATTTCCGATTGCTGTCGAACAAGTAAAGTTTCTGCTTGTTGTCTTTCTTTTCTACCTTGAAGACACTACTATAACAACGTACTTCCGAAAACCGAATAATTCCCCTCCTGTTCTGCGTTGATTATCCTATATTAGAATTCGGTTCGTTTTAGGAACATGACCTTCATTATTATTATTATTGTTGTCGTCGTCGTCTTTTAACGGGTGATCCCAAGTATTGAAGTCTCATTACGGTTTACGCATGTCTTTTTTTTTTCTTTTGATGAATTCTACAGTCCCATTTTGGTACAATGAACCATGTCCTATCCTAGTAAAAACTTAGACACCGTACAGAAAACCTACTCATCAAATGTTTTGGATGCATATTCAAATGTTTCTTTCTGCATTGTGTTATTCCGAACTTGCTTGTCGATGCCCTTCAGCTGGGAGTGCATATCACTACTCATATGGTCAGACAAGTGACCTGCGAAAATGAAAGTGAGTTTAGTTTACCTTGATGCAATAAGGAAACTGTCGCAATGTCAACAAAAGTGAGTTTAGTTTGAAGAACCACCTAATATGGTCAGACAAGTGACCTGGAAAAATGAAAGGGAAAAAGTATTTGTATGGTGCATATCAATTTTGGTGGAGTTTGTGTCTTTAAGCTAGCCTATTTGGTTAAGAGTTGCTTGTTTTTGTGGCATCTAATCTTTTAATGAGGCTTCTTTGTTGTAAATGTTTGTAGATTCTAGGTAATGAAAATTATGTTGATTACGTACCACCATTTTTGATCCTGCTTCATCCTGTCCTTGGACCTCTTTGGGAAGTCATCCGGTAGAAAGTAAGTAATAAGTTGATTTATGTAATTGACTTGCTGAACTGCTATACATTTTCAGGATTCTACATAGTAAGTAATAAGTAGATTTATGTAATTGACTTTACACAGATCAACTAATTTTCTGAGTTGGATTATAATGTTAACTAGGAACGAGTTTCGGTTTCAATTTCTATTCTAACTTTGTTAAAGTTGATGGTAAATTATATGGCCTATTGATTGATGATGTAGGAAAAGAATGGTTAGGTGTAGAGGTGGCAAAACAGGTGCTATCATAGATATCAGGGATAGTTCACGTGGTTCAGGTTCTATACGATGTTCAACTAGCATGGCAGATGGATCAGATTCTATCACGGGAAATAGTGGGACTCGCAATGGAGGAGACACCACAAGGGACACAGATTGCATGAACCAGATGAGATGTCTCAGCAGTTTTCCTACTCAGTCTCGGACATGCATTACTCAGCCACCAACCCATATTACTCAGCCACCTGCCCACATTACAGTTGGATGATGGTGATAACACACATCTTTCAGATCCCACTGAAGAGGACGATATGGACGATGATTTTTATGCCCCTGATGCAGGGGACAAGATTCATTTTCTAGAGCCGACAAAAAAATGGTAAGTAGATTTCTTGTTTACATATTTATATATGTTTATATATATCTTGTTACGGTTCTCTGAAATTTCTTGATTGATCAGACATTTGTTTACATATTTATATATGTTTATATATATCTTGTTGATTGTTTCTAACAGGTTTGGTCAAGGAGTGGTCACACGAGGTATTTCCTCCTCTATCAGGAAACATTATACCGAGCCGTGGTTGAATTGGAGGGAGACTCCTACATGTGAAAAAGATCAATGGTGGAATATTTTTAAGGTCATTGCTTATTAGGTTGAATTTTATCATTTTTTTACCAAGAAACAATGCGATTGTGGAATCCGATCGAATTTCATCATTTCGTATTACACTGCAAATGACTTGATTAATGTTCTTAATTTTGTTATTTCATCAAACTTTCAAGTGGCGTTCTGAACTAGAGAATGTTGTTCGGAAGGAATTCAATAGAACCGGAGCAATGGTGTTGAGAGGACTAGCAAGTTCAGCTGGCACAAAAAGTAAACGTCCAATATGGATGTCTACAGATGTTTTTAACAAATTAATGGAAAAACGATCAGATCCGGACTTCCAACAGAGATCGCAACGAGCTTTGAATTATAGGAAGAGAGGTTCGGAGGATGGCAAAGTAATTCCCGGTCATCAAAACGGGTCTGTTTCAACTATTGAGATGATTCAGCGTATGGTAATACTTTTGATGATCTTATTCTTGGTTATGCACTTTTTTTATGATTATGTATTTTACTGTTATACTTTTTATTGGGGTGAGGGGTGCAATTATGATGATTGAATGTTTATGTTTTATGACGCATCTTGGGCTTTTTAATTCCAATTTGTGCAGGCGCGTAAGAATGGAGGAACATTTCTGACACCAGTACAGGCTTTTGTAGATACGCACGAACTGCAGATAATGAAGAGAGAGTTTATTCTTGCAAAAAGGCGAAGTCTATGATGGTAAGTGTATTTTAAAAATTTTGTAGATATATTATATGATGTCTTTTGTTCAGTTAATTAAATCGTATATACATTATATTTTTTTTAATTATAAATTTTGCCATGCAGGACGCACATGAACAATTGTTAGGTAGGTATGCAGAACAAAGAATGGTGAAAAATGAAGCGGATATTTAGTATGAGGTCAGAAGAAAGGAAAAGTTTATGGGTTAGGACAATCTACAAACTTTTACTTTGAGAATATCACCTCATCCAGCACTTCCGTATCTAGTGCATATACTTCAGCATCTGTTGCTGAATTACAACACCACATCTCCACACAGCAAGATAAACTGGACTCACTGCGTTCTCAAGTAGATGAATTTGACTCACTGCGTTCTCAGGTAAGAGCTCTTGAAGCCTTGATACGTGACAGACCCACAAACGTATGCTCTCCAGCTCAATCACATAACAAACCAGAGGACCCATCATCTAGGGGTGGAGGGAATACGTGCGCCGTTTAGCCGTATGGTTTCAGTTTATTGACTTTATATTTTTTTCTTTGCGTAGAGTATGTGTGGTTTTCAATGTTACTGTTTATGAATCTTGTTTTGTTATGTATATTTGACTTGCTGGCCTAATCCAGCTGTCGGTTGTATTACAGGGCTCTAATCTTGATCATTGGATATGCAAGTGTATGTTGACTTTTCGTTGAATGGATAGTGATTGTGATTGCTGGTTCATCTGTTGCTTAGTATCATGGATCCTTCTGCAATTTATTAAATGTTTTGTGGAATACTACTATATATTCACAGTTGTACTGTTGGATATTTGAATTTGATCTTCAAAATAGAAATGTGTTTTTGGATATTGAATAGGTATCTTAATTTGTTACTTTAGTATTTTGGTCAATTAGAATTGATGTAGTAATGAGTTTTGATTGGATTTTAATTTGTAATTAAATGATTTAGTATTTGAATATTTCAGCGTTTTATTAAAATTAGTGATTGTTTTCATCTTTACCGACCGTTAGAAGCATCGCTAACATTAAGATGGATTGGTCACGTATAACTATTAGCGACCGCACAACTGTCACTAATTAGCGTCTGTTGATGGTAATTTGCGACCGCTAAAGCGGTCGGTATTTGCGAATGTTAAAACAATCGGTCAGTAATTTGTGACTGATAAGACAATTGGTAATTGACCACTAAAACAGTCGGTAATTTGCGACCGATACAACAGTCGGTAATTTGTGACCGTTAAAACAGTAACTAATTCGCGGCAGCTAAAACAGTTGCTAATTTACAACAGTCAAAACCGTTGCTAATTTACGTCCGTCAAAGCCGTCGCTAATTTACGACGGTCAAAGCCGTCACTAATTTCCGAGCGCCAAAGCAGTCGGTAATCTGCGACGGCGTAAACAGTCGGTAATTTACGACCGTTTTACGACGGTCAAAGCCGTCACTAATTTTCGAGTGCCAAAGCAGTCGGTAATTTGCGACGGTGTAAACAGTCGGTAATTTGCGACCGTTTCTCTGTACAGTTGCTAAATCCGTCACTATTTTCCAACCGCTTTCAAATAGTCGCAAATTTCATTTACTTATCACTGTTTACCGACCGATGGTTATACGGTCGCTATTTAGTCTACCAACCGTTTTTTACAGTTTACCGATTGTTTTAGGCGGTCGGTAATTAACCTTTTTTTTTAAGTGATTACTGATGACTCGATATCCGGCTCTACCATTTCTGCAGATGCCGCAGCTTTGAGAGAAGAACAAGAGTATCGAATTTGGCTCTTGCTCTTCTTCAGATCCATGGATAATTGAGCATTCTTGATGCTGTGCGTTCTTTTCTTTTCTTTTTTTTTTTGGCTGGTTGGAACACGATGATGAAGATTGACCATTGTGTCATGATGGTGGCTGCCATGAGGGTGGTGGCGGTGGGGGATGTGGGCGATGACTGTTAAAGATGAAAGAAGATGAGATGGAGAGGAAGAAACTTTGAAAATACTAAATTACTTTTAAATTCGGTCAAGTTAATGGAAAAATCTGACGCTGTCCAAAAAGTTCTGGAAAAAAATGGGTGATTTCTGAAATTTAGTGATTTCTGAAATTCTTTTCCCATATATTAATATCTATTTTTTTGTTAAAGCTGTGTGTTTTTTTTTTTTTTGAAATAGAAGTCGATGAAAAAAATACTCTTTTTTGATAAACACACATGTATATACTCTTGTTTGATAAACACATATGTATCTCATTTTAAAACCATTGATCCGCTGTTTGTGATCATTATTGTGTATTGATCAATAAATAAAAATATGCCACTATCAAGTGAGAGTGCGGTTTTTGTAGATTGAAATGAAAAACTTCTTTTCATAGTTTACTCTTATTTATAGTCCCGTTTTCATTGATAATTATCTTATATTCTAATTACATGTGACATGATACGATTTTGCTCTAATCGCACTTTATGACTTAATGTCTACTAATATGGAATATTTTGATTCTTTCTATCGCTCTCCCTCAAATTGATCGGTGAGATTGTCAATGTTCAACTTGCATAACGTTGACTCAAGTATTTTTCTGATGACTGTCTTTGTGAGTATGTCTGTAAGTTGAAATTCAGATCGTACAAATGGAACTTCAATAACTCCATCATCGAGTTTCTCCTTAATAAAATATATATCCATCTCGACATGATTTGTCCGATCATGTTGGACTTGATTTTTTGAAATGCTGATCGTTGTTTTGTTATCACACTTTAGCTGAGCTGGAGGCCGCATCGGGAAGCCCACTTCACACAGTAACTTTTTCAACCATAATACTTCCATAGTTCCCTTGGCAATTCCTCTGAATTTGACTTCTGCATTGGACATCACTACTACTTTCTGCTTTTTACTTCTCTTACCTCATACTAGTGAGGAACACCCAGAAGTAAACCGTATATCATTTGGATTACCTGCCCAGTCTGCATCAGTATAGACTTCCACATCCAAATGTCTATGGTTTTTGAACAATATTCCTCGTCTTAAAGTGCCTTTCAAGTATTTCACGATTCGTAACACAACCTACATATGTTCTGCTTGAGGTTTGTGTATAAGTTGACTAACTACCCCAACTGCATAAGCAACATCAGATCTTGTATGTGAAAGATAAATGAGCTTCCCTACCAATATCTGGTAGTATTCTTTAATCGGTAGTTTTTGATTGACTAGCATCGGTGTATCACTTGGATTGCCGTCAAAGAATCCTACTTCTGTTAATAGGTCCAGAGTCCTTTAATATATAAATATTTCCCTCTCTGAACGAAGTTCAGAACTTCGATTCTAAAAAAGTATGCTTTCAAGTTTTTCATCTCAAACTCAGTAAACAAGTTTTTCGGAGTTGCGCCCTTTCTTCTCTATCATGGGCATTTGAAAGGGCTGTTAGCTTGAACATACCACATGCCGTTTCCAGTGCCGAATAAGGAGAATCATCTGCAGATGTATGGACGGAACTAGGCCCGGAAGAGGGGAATGATGATGATATTATGTCGAGAAGTCCAACTAGGCAGCACTGCTCGAACAAACTGGACCAGGCAGTTGGAGAACTCTTGAAGAAGACAGAATCAGGAAGTTAGAGTGCTGAACAGGGATATTTGCGTCTCTGAAGGATAGGAGTTCATCCCCAGATGTTTCGGATAAGAACCATGATCATCAGCTTGACCTCCATTATCCTCATCAGTAATTACGGTTGCTCAAGCAAGAATGTGCATTCGTAAATTCTTTTCTTTGTGTGCTGTATGCCGTTTCAGTTGAAGTCTGCAGTAATGATGCAAAGGGGACAGCGTGCCAATCCATGGTGGGACATGTATTCCTTGGAGAAGAAGAGCGCAATCCAGATGAAGAGCAGTGAGCAGAGAAAAAAGATCATTGGTTCAGTGATTGATGTATGGTCAGCAGCGGTTGAGTGTTGGAGATGATGTGTGGTGCCAGTTTGGTCATCAAGGATGAGAAGAAGCAAGACGCAAGCCAGGAAGAAGAAAGTTAGCGGGAAAGTTTTGAAAGTTGTAATTTTACAATTTTGCCCTTGGCTGTTGTACTTGATAGGCGGTTATAGTAAGGGTAAAGTTGTGATTTCGCTAGTTTGCTTCTTTCCTTTCAACCAACTCTGTATATATATCGAACTTACACTACGGCAGACGGTTAATGAAATCTGGAGATTTCTTTCTATGTTTTGTTCAAGCTCTCCATCCCTTTTCTCTCGTTTCCATGAAACCTTTCATTTGGTGTCATCAATTTTGTGAATTATGTGGTGTATTTTGACATGGTATCAGAGCGACGAGGTTGTTCATTGATTACGTTGGCTTGTTTTCGCTGAATTTGTTTGTTGAAATTCGAGACTACGATCATACGCAATGGTGTCTGGTGGCAATCAAGCATCTAGTTCAAGAGGAAATCAAAATCAGAATGATGATAGCCCCGCACAGAACATCGTGTTTGGTTCTAGAGGTAACCACTCTCAATCTACTGAAAGTCCGCTGCAAAATCCATATTACTTACATCATAATGACAATCCAGCGATTGTTCTAGCACAACCACCGTTGAATGCGAATAACTATCATACATGGAGTCGTACATTTTGAAATGGCATTGGTAGTTAAGAATAAAGTAGGCTTTATTGATGGTACGATTTTGAAACCTCTGATTACTGATCCTCAATTTCCAATTTGGAGGCAAGTAAATACAATGGTACAATCCTAGATTATGAACTCTGTGTCCCAATCTATATCCCAAAGTATTATGTGGTTTGACAGTGCGTTTGATGTGTGGAATGATTTGAAGTTAAGGTACGGTAGCACTGATCCCTTTAGGCTGTCTGATTTGATTGAAAACTTTTACTCTATCAAGCAAGAAGGATTATCTGTAAATGAATACTTCACTAAGCTGAAGGTTGTGTGGGAGGAGTTGCTAGCAGTTAGACCTGTGCCCAATTGTGTGTGCAGAGGCTGTACGTGTGATATGGCTGTGAAAATGCAGAAGTTCGTGGAAGGTGATTATGTCATCAAATTCATTAAAGGTTTAAATGACAACTTTGATCCTGTGAAATCACAGGTTTTTGTGATGTCCCCCTTCCTGACATAAACACCACTTTTTCGATGACCTTGAAGTATGAAAGAAAGGTAATGGCCGATAGTGGAGCAAATATGCTTGAGAATGGTATGACTGCCTTGATGGCAGAATGTCAACCGTCTGAGGGATTGGTTGCAAACGTTTATAGTAATAGGCAATCATATGGAGGAAACAGGAAGGCTGGTGGAAGATCGTATTAGGAAGGTTCCAAGAGGTTTCAATGCACACACTGTGGCATGCCCGGACACACTGTGGAGAGGTGTTACAAGTTACATGGATATCCTCCTGGATTCAAGCCCAGAAGTCAGGCTCATATGATTGAAAGCGTGGAACTGAAAGTTGACAAGCCTCCATCAAATCTGATTGATAAGAACTTCAGCTCATTGATGCTGACACCCCAACAGAATCAGAAGCTGCTAAATTGGCTGAACAAAGATGATGAAAGCCATGAAGTTTCCCAGGGTGTGCTCCCCAGAATGTTGTGTTGTCTGCTAAGGTTGATAAAGGGCCAGGTAATTCTATTACAAATAGTCTAAATACATGGATTCTTGATTCAGGAGCTACTGATCACATTACCTCCCATCTATCTCTGTTCATTTCTTGTAAGCCAATTGATCATGCCACCATAAAGTTGCCCAATGATTTATCTGTTCCTGTGACTCATATTGGTATAGTGATGGTTAATCCTTCTCTCACTATAAATTATGTCTTGTATGTTCCTTCTTTTAATTACAATCTACTTTCATTGAGTAAACTTGCCACTGATTCTGCATTGGTCATTCAATTTTCTGGTCCTCTTTGTTTGATTCAGGATCAATTATCCAAGAGGATGATTGGTTCAGCTAGTCTTTCACAAGGCCTATACTTGCTGCAAGGTAATGTCTTACCTAGTCAGATGTTCACTCATATGGCATCCTCAGTTTCTATGTCTCCTTCTTTGTTGTGGAATTGTAGATTGGGACATGCCTCGTTTCCAAGGGTTCAAGAGATTCTGAAGCTTGATCCATTAGTAAAAGGGGGCACACTTCCTTCTCTATGCTCTATCTGTCCCCTAGCTAGACTTAAAAGACTTCCCTTTCCTTCTTCTTCTTCTATTACTAATTCTGCTTTTGAACTTGTGCATTTGGATATTTGGGGTCCAAACAGGCACCCAACCATGTATGGTCAGAGATTCTTTCTCACTATTGTAGATGACTATAGTAGATACATGTGGACTTATTTGATGAAATCCAAAAATGAAGTCAGGAAGATTGTTCAAAATTTCTGCAAACTTGTCAGTACACAGTTTGAAAAGCCTGTTAAAGTTCTTAGAACAGACAATGACCAAGAGTTTGCCATGTCTGAATTTTTCTCTCAACATGGTATTGTGCACCAAACTAGTTGTGTACATACGCCCCAGCAGAATGGACTTGTCGAACGAAAGCACCAACACATACTAGTAGTGGCAAGATCTTTGTTGTTCCAAGCTAACTTGCCACTGTCCTACTGGGGATTTGCAATTACACATGCAGTATATCTGATCAATTTGATTCCTACCCCTACTCTTAACCAGAAAACTCCATATGAGATGCTCTTCAAGGATAAACCATCCTGTCAAACTTTGCGAATCTTTGGCTGTTTAGCTTATGCGCATAACAAAGACCCAAATAAACACAAATTCTCTCCCAGAGGCATCCCATGTGTCTTCCTTGGTATGTCTTCTACCACAAAAGGCTTTATATTGCAGTCGTTGACTACTAAAGAAATTTTGATCTCAAGGGATGTTCAATTATGTGAATCACAGTACCCATATTCCCATACAAGAGTCCCACCTGACTCAGTTTCAGACAGTCCCACTTTGATTCCAATGCCACCACCATCTGGTGTGGAAATCTGTCACACTATTCCTGATTCCAATATTTCACACTCCTTTTCCTCTGATTCTTTTTCTACTCCATCACACTCTCACAGTCGTTCTAGCACAAATCCCACATCACACTCTATGCCTTCAACCTCTGCATCCTCACCAACACATCACAGTCTTGACATCTCACGCGATGTTCCACTCTCTCCCTCTCCAACTGTTACTGATCATGCTGTCCCTATGTCCACTCCACCACATTCAAGACCTCATCTAATGAAGAATCCTCCAAGCTACCTCAAAGACTATTACTGCAATCAATTAAAATCTGACTCAAGTCATCCCACAACTTCTCATATCTCCTACCCCATTGAACAGACACACACACTTGATCATTTAGCTCCTCACTATAAGAACTATGTACTTAGCATTTGTTTGCAGCAAGAGCCTGTCTCGTATTCCCAGGCAGTTGATTCAACAAGTTGGCGGCACGCCATGGATTTGGAGCTAGCTTCCTTAGATGCTAACCATACCTGGGACATTGTGCCATTGCCTAAAGGGAAGAAGCCAATTGGCTACAAGTGGGTTTACAAAATAAAACGTAGAGCGGATGGCAGCATTGAACGTCACAAGGCTAGGCTCGTAGCCAAGGGCTACATGCAGTAGGCAGGAATTGACTATGGTGATACGTTTTCTCCAGTAGCTAAAATGACAACGGTGAGAGTTCTTTTAGCTCTAGCTGCTAACAAGGGCTGGCATCTACACCAGTTGGACGTTAATAATGCATTTTTACATGGAGACTTGAATGAAGACATTTATATGACATTGCCAGATGGTGTATCTTCATCCATGCCCAATGCTGTCTGTAAGCTTAATAAGTCCCTATATGGACTGAAGTATGCGAGTAGACAATAGAATGAGAAGCTCACTAGTTTTTTGATTACTCATGGTTATCATCAATCTAAACATGACTACACACTCTTCACTAAAGCAACTTAGGGATCTTTTCTAGCGTTTTTGGTCTATGTTGATGATATAGTTGTGGCCAGTGATTCACCGTCTCTCATTGCTAAACTCAAGACCAGTTTGCATCGTGCTTTTCAGATCAAAGATTAGGGGAGTTGAAATATTTCCTTGGCTTAGAAGTGGCCAGGTCTCAGGGGGGGATCTTCATATGCCAAAGGAAGTATACGCTTGAGCAGTTGGAAGAGACGGGCTACCTGGCCTCTAAGCCAGCCAAAAGCCCCATGGAGCAAAATGTGAAACTGTCTCACAAGGATTCAGAACCAGTTGAGGATGTGTCAGCATATAGAAGGCTGATAGACAAACTGCTATATCTTACTATAACTAGACCAGACATCACATACACGGTACAACAATTGAGTCAATTTTTGGATGCTCCCACAGAGTTACATTTAAAAGCTGCAGGAAGATTGCTCAGGTATCTAAAGGGGTTCCCAGGACAAGGCATGTTATTTCCTAGCAAAGGAGCATTACAGCTACAAGCTTTCTCAGACTCAGACTAGGGAGGGTGCGTTGAGAGCAGAAGATCAATTACGGGCTATTGCATGATGCTAGGAGGAGCGTTGGTTTCTTGGAAGGCCAAGAAACAGACTACGGTGTCAAAATCATCCTCAGAAGCAGAATATAGAGCTCTTGCCTCATCCACTTTCGAGGTGCAATAGATACTCTACCTGCTTAAGGATCTGCGAGTGGAGGTTGAGCAGCCAATTGAGTTATTTTATGACAATAAAAGTGCTATATACATTGTTGAGAACCCAGTCTTTCATGAAAGAACCAAATACATAGAAATCGATTGCAACATTGTAAGGGATAAATTTCAAGAAGGGATCATTAAGCCTATGCCCATTAGAACGGATTTGCAGCTAGCGGACATATTTACGAAAGCGTTGGATTCAAAAAGGTTAGCAATCCTGTCTGATGCATTGGGAATGTATGACATCTTTAGTCAGCCAGGATTGGGGGGGGTGTTGAAGTCTGCAGTAATGATGCAAAGGGGGCAGCGTGCCAATACATGGTGGGACATGTATTCCTTGGGGAAGAAGAGCGCAATCCAGATGAAGAGCAGTGAGCAGTGAAGAAAGATCATTGGTTCAGTGATTGATATATGGTCAGCAGCGGTTGAGTGTTGGAGATGATGTGTGGTGCCAGTTTGGTCATCAAGGATGAGAAGAAGCAAGACGCAAGCTAGGAAGAAAAAAGTTAGTTAGCGGGAAAGTTTTAAAAGTTGTAATTTTACAATTTTGCCCTTGGCTGTTGTACTTGATAGGCGGTTATAGTAAGGGTAAAGTTGTGATTTCGCTAGTTTGCTTCTTTCCTTTCAACCAACTCTGTATATATATTGAACTTACACTACGGCAGACGGTTAATGAAATCTGGAGATTTCTTTCTGTGTTTTGTTCAAGCTCTCCATCCCTTTTCTCTCGTTTCCATGAAAGCTTTCATTTGGTGTCATCAATTTTGTGAATTATGTGGTGTATTTTGACAGTTTCCACTTATAGTGAACACCTCTTGCTTGAATTTGGAATATGATGGAATAAAGTAAAATGACTCACTAAATTAGCGTGGGTGTTTAGTTTATACACAGTTTTGTTGTGAATTCTTTTATTGCGTGTGCGTGTTTTGTTTTTACACAGTTTTGTTGTAAAATCTTTTGCTCGTCATGTATTCTGCAAAGTTTTCACTGAGGTTATTCGGCAAAGTTTTCACTGAGGTTTATTGTGATTTTAAGCAATATTATTTCTGCGCGCTTGGCTCTTCTTTACATGTGATTTTTTTGGTAGATGTGTATGCATTTTCTTCGTTTTTCCCTCTGTCATTGTCTAATATGCTTACAGAGCCACGGAGAGAAGAAGAAGAGGGGGGGGGGGGGGGGGGCTAGAGTCTCCATAACCTGCTTCTTACAGGATACTAGAGTCTTTGTCACATGAAAGCTTCACTGAAAGACAAAATATAAACAAGACCGCACCGGTTAATACAACCTAGGTCTCTCAAGCAAGAAATAATATGTTTCATAAAGTTGTTGTGTTTGGAATACAATACACGATTGTCATCCTGATTTATAATTTTGGGCTCTGACAAGTTTGTAACTATTTGATTTAAATACAACAATACATACACACAGTATATTCTAACAACAACAAAAGCTAACCTTAAGGTCTAAAAAGAAACAGACAAACAATACTTCCATCTTAAAAGATAAAAAAATTTGTTTTCTGTAAAACCTCCAGCTCTATAAGATTAAATAAATAACTTAATACATTTGACACAATAAATTAGTCAAAAGTTGAACATCATACTTCTTTGTGACCATAGCGCTGGGCCGTTTAGAATAAGATAGTAATAAGTTACCAAAGAAACAAACTTTTAGTGTAATTTTCTTTTGGTAAAAGAAGCATTTCATTTGAACAGTAAAAATATCAAAAAAGTTAAGACTTCAGAATAGAATGTCATAGAAAAGAGTGCAAAACAAAAAAGATAGCATAACTTTTCCCTTTCACTTTCCTCTCTCTTTGTTCTTTTGGGGAAAGGTAAACGCTAAAGACCAAGGTTTAGCATTAAAGTCTGCTTCTAAACCTGATGATTTATGTTGCCCCATAAAAAGTAGTCCCAAAATGAAACCCCCTAAAGATAGAACCGCCGTATCCCAAAAATCTATGCAGCGATTTTGTCAAAACAGCCGTACATCTCACCCAACAGTTTTGACAAAACCGCCAAACATACTTTTGAAAAAAACAATTTTACATAATAAAACTATTATATTTTTTTCTTTCGTCAAAGCAACATCAAACATCCAAAAGCACCACAACCATAATATACTTTAACATCTTAAACTT
This sequence comes from Eustoma russellianum, assembly GCA_036186865.1. Classification (NCBI taxonomy): domain Eukaryota; kingdom Viridiplantae; phylum Streptophyta; class Magnoliopsida; order Gentianales; family Gentianaceae; genus Eustoma; species Eustoma russellianum. The sequence goes on from AP025047.1 coordinate 13,468,718, forward strand.
CGTACAACTGAAAAACTAGGCGAGTTGTCTGCCACAGGAAAAGCTTGGTAACAGTCTAAGTTTGCATTGACTCGGCATGATAGTTCTCCAGCTCTTTGTCCAGTTCATCAGCTGACTTCTCAAGAGGCTTGTTCCTCCCACGGCCACCTCCACGGCCACGGCCAGCAGCAGCGCCACGACCTCGACTCCGACCACCCCTGAAACCGCCACGGTTCCTCTGCCTGTAAGTGCACAAATTATGTTAACCACTGATACCCAAGGTGAGGAAAATGTTTAGGCACTGATCATGACACATTTGAACCTGTACATTCAGCCCTCTTGGACTGAGAGAACACATGCATTCAAAATTTCAGGACTGGAACATCTAGCAAAACAAAACATAGTAGCAGTATGCAGCATCTGTAATTGTATCCTAAGCAGGATCCTTAACCATTCGAGTCAGCTTTCTACGCCTCGCATGGCACAACATTCAATTTAACTCATTCAATTTAACTGAGACGGATCTTTTCGCCTGGCCAACGGCCTCTTTAAGAACAATATGGAATAATAGGAAAGAGGGGGGTTGAAAAACAAAGCAAACCAGCAGTGTAAAATTGCCTTTATAAGAAACCCCAGGGGGAATTTTTCCATCACTGCACAACCCTCATTATAATGGGCAACCTATCCAACTCTCCAGATTTAGGATCCGTCTCAGAGTACAAGTTTCATAGAAGATAACCATTATAAAATCGGACATCAAATGAAATCTGTAGAGAAGGGCTCCAATGCACACGGAATGCATGCTATGAAGACATCATCACCGGATCAAACTAGAAGTCTGCTGTGTTCAGAATTCCGAACGCAGAACGAAGTATAAACTGAGCAGAGCCATGAATAGTATATGTATGCAAAACAAAAGGAGAGAACATCTGAGTTGAAACAAGGAGGCATATTATCACATCCAAGAAATCAAGGATTTTGTAGCCAGGAATAGTCGAGATATTGTTTCAGAAAATCTAGACCTATTGACCTCTTTTAAGACACCAAAAAAAAAGGACATCAACCACGAATGGGGCATAAATCGCATCAAAACAGGGAGTCCTGCATTATCTCCCATCCCTTCTCCTCTCTCTCCTTTCCTTTTCCAGTTTTGAGGGAAGAAAAACAAAGAACCCAGTTTAAATCCAACTTCAACTTCACTTTCAGTTATCTTAGGCAAAGAAAGACTACCATACTTATTGACAGAATATTACGTAAGAAAACAGGAGATTAAAGCCAATTGTCACATCATATCCACCAAAGCTAATAGCATCATGCAAAAGACAGTAAAGTATGCAACGGTTTTATCCGACAAGTTATTATAGAGTCAGACCACAAACAGCACAGTAACTGCAAGGACACTAAAATTCAAAAAAGCTTCCCTTACCCTGCACCACGCCCAATAGCAATAGATCCACCCCTTGCACGAGCAGGTCCTCTAGAAAGTCCAGGTCCTGACCTGCACGATTTAACATTGGGTCCAACCCAACACTATATATCAGATTGAGATGTGATGAGCCATATGAGTGACTCTTCATGTTTGGTTGGAGACCAAACATTTTTTAAGCAGCTAAAAGAGGTACTCGGGACTTGAAAAAATGAAAGTAGTTTTAAAAAGATTCTGAGCATTGTTTCTAAACTTTAAAGGAAAAGAAATCAGCTATGAATTAATGAAGACAAGTACACATGCGTCTTACAGAAAATTACCAGGAATTTATTAAGAGTTAGAGAACAAAACCTAGTTCAGCTCCACAACTACCTATGATCAAGAAGTATCAGTTTCTAAGTACAAATTAAGGGAAAAGAAAGCACGGAGGCAAATTGAGGGGAAAAAGCAGACATCAAAAATTCAACCAAACTTATAGATCCTATCCAAAATAATACTTATAGAACGTTCGTAGCATACTTATCACTCTCTTTCATACATACAATTTCAAGGAAGAGTAAGCTAATCAAAACTAAAGAGAAGCAAGGAGAGGTTTTCTCTAGAGTCCAGGCCTTCAGGCCTCATTTGAAACCAAAAAAAGAAGTAGAAAGTAAGATCAGGCCCAACTCCAAATGGGAAATGACACCAAAAATCAGGCACTTATTTAAAAATTGATTCACATAGAAGATAAGCCCAAACTCAGACCACGGCACTGCCAAACAAAACATAAGCCACATACGTCATAACAACTGTACGTCTCCCATTCGCCCCTCCAGCCACATTGACACGAGCTGACAGAGGAATCTCATCATTGACACCGACTATCTCAATCTTCATAGGCTTGCCATCCAGTTGTACATTATTGTATCTCTTAAACGCTTGGAAGGCATCACTCCTCCTAGCAAATAACACCTCAGCTGAGCCCTAAATCCAATTTGAAACAGCAAGACTCAATGACAAATGATAGACATTAAAAAGACCCCTCAAAAAGATACTCTCTGAAAACAATTGATGTAATGAACAAATAACATGACATAATATTCCAGTTGAAAGGTTACACCATTTGACATAAATCTAGTAATGCTACTTATATTGCCAATTCTAGAACTACTGATATTATCAAAGAAAATATCACAACTTTTTATTCAAAAAAAAAGTCCAATGGGTACACCATTAGGTAAAAATGCCCATATAGGAATACATGATGTGACTACCAACATCAAACTACTCTCGAACTTCACCTAATTCCTTTAGTGCACCAGCCAACAGTGAAGAAGCACATAACTTCGTGTCTGAAAACTTGTACTGGAAACACCTATACCCCAAAGCAGGCACCCCCCAGGAACAGGAAATAGAAAGGAAAAATAAATACAAAGAAAGATGCACACATTTGACGCATGCTTTCCACTGTCTATGCTGATTGCCTACCAAGATATAGAAAGAGAGGAACTGTAAAAGCTTACATGCATGATTCACTAAAAAGTTCCCCGACCCCATCCGTCATTATTCTTTGTGGGGGGAGGGAGATCGCATGGACTCCACATAATGCTAGAAAGAAAAAGTTAGCAACTCATGAGGCCTTGAGAAAAAACTACGAACAACCACAGTATTTAATACCTAACCAGCTGATTCCAAATGTTTCAAAAGATCAAATATATTCTAACAAGAACCTTATAAAACACAGCAACATAAAACTAACCATAGATTCTCTTCAATGCAGCATACACATATAACTTAACTTCAGAAACCCAGATACAAGCTAACAGAACAGAAGTCACAACTTACACTGGGCCGACCACTTTTGTCATAGTGAATGGCATAACGAATTAGTTCCCCAATCTCAGAGAAGAGTTCCTGTTGTGCAAGTCAAATTTAGCATATTCTCGAAACATCTCCTTCCAAAGAACATCCATAAAGGAAAGGAAAAGACCGCTGCAATTGTACCCTTATATCTTCATTGGTGACTCCAGCATCCAAGTTGGAGACATACAGTTTTGTTCCAGTGTCTAACCCAGAAGCTCTGAGGCTTTCTTCAAAGAGACCATTCTGCCAAGGCAAATTCCTGAATCTGTGGAAAGACTGGTAGCCGCCAGAAAAAGATCCAGATGGCGTAAAACAAATGTCAGCATTTTATCAAACTATAAGCTAATTCACCAATCTTCTGTACAAGTACAGAGATTTCTGCAACTAGAAGCATTATCAGTTGCGTCTGCATAATCTATGAACAAAGAGTTTAATGCCAAAGAGAAACTATAGAAGTGCTAAAAGGAACTTAATCACAACCCACTGCACATTATCCGGTGCTATTCAAAGGTTAGAGCTCCTGCTGGAATCACTGTGGATGAAACCACCTCTGCAAAGATGCCCTGATATGGCGTATGAAACTGAAAGTCACTCCAAATGCAGAGATTCCACAGTGGTACATGAGCCATCACAAAGTCGCCTTCTAATCAACCAGTAACGTGATTAATAGAGTAACTGTAGAATGAGGAAAGAGTTTGAAGTGGACAAAAATTTTCAACCCCCCCTAGTTAGAAGATAAGAACATGGAGAAAGAAATCAGTTTGAATGGACTGAGCTCCTCTAGTTAAGGTGTTACATTATCATTATGCCTTGCCACTGAAACCAAATAGAAATCTGCTTAATCAGGCCACCAGAACATACTCCACCATAGTCAAAATTATTGCTTGCTGCATACTTCAACAATAACCAATATGAATGGAGAGCCTGGGAGAACAAGTAGCAAATGCACAATGACACAACCCTACACAGCTAACCCAAAGAGGCTCTCTTCATGACCAACGATAATAGCACAAAACCTCTCATAGTCAACACCAAAAGCAAAACCTCAATTTTTTTCATAGAGATACGCGAGTGTCATGGGTAAGGATAAGACATCCACAATTTCAATCTTGCCTTGGCAATTTTAAAAGACGATGGCCGGGCATTAACACCAAGTGGAGCCCTGTGAGGAACACCAGTTGTTCTAGCACCTCTAAATGACCCTCCTTGTGCTCTTCCACCACGTCGGCCCCTGCCTCGCCCTCTACCTCTCTCATTATTACGCCTACTCTTGATCATATCATCCAGCGACATATCCAGAGAAGACATCTTATAGCAGAAAACTCAGACGAAGAAAGACAATCTGCAACAAATCAGATAACAACAACATCAGACAATTTCTACACTAAGCTCAAAATACGAATGTCAGCAATAAGTTACTAAGAGATCATATGGCCACATGAATGAAGTAACAATTCTAACAAGAAAGGAAACTAGGACCATTTTCCCCTGACACAGGACATGAATATAGACCTTAGTTGGGATCCAAAAAACACCAGAATATCTCCATAATCCTTATATCAAACGACACATAATGCAAAAAATGAACAAACTTAAATTACTGGCCACAAATTACACATCCAATCTGACAAAGAGTAAAATCGTAGAGGCGGGACCAACCAACATAAAGTGTGACCAAGACAAGTTAAAATCACGATTCCATCATTCCATGGGAGTTGATATAAATTTCAACTGATTCCAAAATTTTAGATTTGAGAAGCAGCTATAATCTGTTGCAACAAATATCATAAAAGATTTCATTTTCGGCGAATTGAAATCTAAGCAGGCATGAAATACATCTTTAACGACATGAATCTGACGTATTGACAACCGATCCACTAGACGAACAAAATTATACAATAAACAGGAGAGCCTAGTCACACAAAAAACAAAAAATAATATGCGATCTACGAGTGACCCATTAAAATAGGTGAAAGAAAGAGAGAAATCTAAAAAAGCAGGGGAAAAACAGACGGAGAACCAAAACGTACCTGAATCTGCTAGCGGTCAATGAAGGCGCACAAAGAGCTAGGCGTAAGAAAAACAACGAAGAATCGATAGATTGGCGAATGAAAGTGGAGCGATATGTATTTCGGGGTTAGCGGAGATCAATTGTGAGGCGTTGGGGTATACCAGCGGTAAAGAAACAGAGATTTCTATTAGGGTTTGAGGGAAATTTTCTGAAAAACGAAGGAAAGGCGTGAGAGAGAGAAATACGAGGGCGTTTATATAGGGAACGACGGGTAGAGGAGGAAGTGGGCAGACGAAATCTGTGATGTTCCTTTTCCTTTTAAGTTTTATTTATTTATTCTGGTTTAGTGGTTGGGATTTTTTATTCATTGAATTTTACTATAATAAAACCAACACGCTCCCATAACAACAAAGTCTAATGGGTCAGTTTTTGAACATTTAGGATCAATTGTGACCTACAAGCGCCGATCTCAGTTACTCGAACTCAAATACACAGTCGAACCAACATGGCCTATGGGACGTAGGTCGCCCCCTCGACTCTGGCATGGACTCTAGGTCATCCTTGACTATCAGCTCAGCCACAAACACCATCTTGGTCCCAGCTGTGACCTCGGCTGCACACAACTCCTCAGTTGCCCCCATCCGGTCGGCTGGGACCGTGGTACACAAAGTCGCTCATGTCAATTCGGTTAAAGAAACCTACACTACGCAAGCAGCTTTGCTATGCAACTCGACATGTGGCATCACCTGTCAGCCATGCACAAACAGGATAGAATACGTGACGACTCTTCATAGTCTCTAATCATGCATTGGTCAGTCATACTATACAATAGGAACAAACAATGCCCAACAGGAGGCATGTCCAGTGGAAACAGGAGGCATGTCCAGTGGAATTAAGCCAACATTCTTCTTAAACCACACCATATTTCTACAGAGAGACAGATTTATCTGATATTCCACCATACATTAAATGTCAAATATAGAAAAACCCGCAACTGACTTGAACGTCGGAGGGTTTTTTCAAGAGTAACAACTCCAGTGCCTCAGACGTTGTTGATTTGTGCAGATTCACAGCATCATCAACAACAATAACAACATTACCCCATTGCCTTAGAGACAGAGTCTATAAATTTGTTAATCAAATCGTCTTTTGATCTAAAGGTGAGTCATACTTTGCCAATTTTATTTATCGTAATTAATTTAACTGGTAGAAAAGGGACAAGACATAGGTAAAAATCAATCATGAGATGACAAACAAAAATAGGAAAAGGCGTGAAAATTTATTGTCTTACAAGATTACTACGACATAGCAAATGTTCAGCATGATAGATGGTTGATGGATGAGGTGAATCGTGAGAAAGCTCACTACATCGAATGTTTGTGGCAGACTTCTCACACTAGATAAGCGTCGTAGAGCTAATTGATCATAGTCCTATGACAAGATGCACTGATTTATTAGCCTATATTTGTCAAATGTAAAGCTGTTGCATGTTTTATACACCCCTCTTGACCCAGCATGACATGATGCACCACAGTGGCTCTCACATAATCTTTCTTGGTTAAATTTGCGTATCATTTCATGTTAGATTGTTGGAGATCCCATGTTTCATTTTCTTCTCACTCTACTTCTAGAGAAGTCGAATCTTCACCTAGGCTCACTGGATAATCATAATGTTGAAACTGACAGTAGTAATCAGAGATTGACCTCGCAGGCAATAACTTAGAGACCACGAAGGTGTTACTCTGGGAAAAACTCTCCATCGTCAAGTGAGTTGTGAGTGTTTCCACATTAGTCATTTAAAGTAGCTGGAATATTAGAGAAACATGTCTCACTTTCTGTGTTGAGGATGCGATTTTTTGCTTAATGGATTGGACATTTTTCCTCTATTGGATTGGACTTGGTCCTTCTGTTTGATAATTTTTGCATGTTTATATGATCTGGGCATGCTTTGCATGTTGAGGAGTTATGGAAAAGCGTCATGTGTCATGTCCTGCTGATGAGGTGTTTCTGCATGATTTCTAGATGGCGCCATGTGTCGCATTGAATGGCTAAGTTGCTCATAGGCAGTTGCCTGGTTAGTCGAGCAGAGGTAGAAGGCATCGGACCCATGTTGTTGGCTGACCAATTAGGTATGGCCGGGCTGCTCAATGGGGCCGAGGTAACTGCTGGAGCCAATGTTGACTCGGTGGTTGAGGCGCGAATCGGTCCCGAGGTGACAGCTAAGACTAAGCTGAACTGAAGTGAAAGGCGGTGCATGCGGGGTATTTACTAGGTTTGACTGGTGTGAGCGAGCTGGGATGTCTGATGGTGGGACGGCTGGCACTGAGCCAAAGTGACAGATTACCGAGTTGATCATCTTTGACCCTGCCCAGATGAGTCGCTAATGGTGACCTAGGCATGAGCCGGTGTTGAAGGAGCGACCTGAGTCCCCTAAGCGAGCCGGCTTGTCTGTTTTTTGTACAACTGGGTGAACCTAAAACGTCTTTTGCAAGGTAAAATAACGTAGACTATGATGGGCAGGGATGCCAATACTTATCGTTATTTTAGGTAATAGTTTTATCCTCATCAACTATCTTCCTCGATCGAATGAAATGGACAAAGATGTGGCGTTTGTCCATTGATAATCGGATTAAACATTTTGTATGGCGTTGTGTCATGATTCCCTCCCGCTCCTCAAGATTTTGGCTAGGCAAGGAGTCATTATGGACAATGTATGTGCTGTGTGTATTGAGGAGGATGAAGAGCTCCTGCATACTTTCTTTCCATGCCCCCGTCGCACGGCAAGTGTGGGTTTTGAGTAACTTATTGTAGCGCCCCAGCCCGATATGGTTATCGGAACCAGTGCACCCGCCGTAGCCTACTATGAGAACTACGAAGCGTCAAGCAGATCAAGCATACATCCTTCATAATGTAAGTTAAAACTAGCGGAAACGTCATAAAATCTAAACCTTCATCGTCAATATTACAACCAGAAACTGCAGCGGAAATAAAACTGTTTGTTCATCTAGCCGACATAAGTTTTAGAACAACATAATAACAATGAGTTTCCAAACTTAAACAAAATAGTCCAGCATCTATCTATTCCCTTGTCCATCATCCCATTGAGCCCACTCGCCGTCGTCTTCGATAAATATCAACTCATAATCAGGCTCACCAGAAAAGGAGACAGAATGATTGTTCTTAGCGAAAACTTCGCCAGCAAGTAACCCGTCTATACACCTTACGGAATCACACACGTCGAGTCACCAGTGTATAAAACATTGCCCAAAAATAAGGTGCTCGGGTTAGCAAATAGCATCTTAATAAGAATTCCTCAAAACAGATAAAGCACATATATGTACACAGATATGAGAACCATCATGTATTAAAACAACGTATCACATAGCAAGTCATAAACTAGTCACGTTTCTTGCATGTCATTTCTTATGCTCCGTGTATCATGATGCATGTACTTTTTTAAAATCACACACAACACCCATGCATATGTCTTCTTTCATAAACATGTCATGCATGTCATTTCACAAAACATTTCATCACTTTACATATCATATTCTTCGCGTAGCAGAACTTTATACCCTGTGGGTGATCAGTCCACAGCCATCATAACTTTATACCCCGTGCTGAAAGGTCCACGGCCCCATAACATATACTTTATACCCCGTGCTGAAAGGTCCACGGCCCCATTACATATATCATATATCCGTGCTGAAAGGTCCACGGCCCCATTACATATATCATATATCCGTGCTGATAGGTCCACGGCCCCATAAAATACTTCATTTTCCGTGCTGATAGGTCCACGGCCCCATAACATACTTTATACCCTGCTGTTGATTCACAGATCACGCTTTTATACTCTGCTTTCGCAGACGTGACTTTTATACCCTGTGATCAACCAGCAGCCATTTTGTCTTTCGAAAACTTTAAACCTTTCTTGTTCTTTTGCAAAGCATATTTCAAATCGAATGCAAGTGCCCATGTCATGATGCAAGATGCACGTGTAACTTCGTAACAAACATGTAACATGCACATTCATATAACGTACTTGTTAGGTATACAGTCTTGCACCTCAGACACTCTATGGTCGTATCTTTCCAAGCCCATTCTTCTTACGAACTCACTCACGATTCAATCTTATTCTAACTTGGTCAACTTACCATCCACACCTCCAATATACCCCAAATACCCTTGCATTTTATGTTCAAAAGAAGTGTATAAAGTTACTTCACTTACATAGGGCGCCTAAAGGGTCAAAAAGACTTCCAGAATACTTGGAACGCCACTTCGAGCGCCTAATGTGGACATGGAGCGCCTCTACTAGGCGTTCGAAGTGTTCGGGGATGATTCAGGACACATTGAACACCACATGAAGCGCCTAATGTGACTTGAAGCGCCTCATGTAGGCGTTCGAAGTGTTCTGACGGTTCTAAATTGCAGTTTTTCTGTACGGAAAAGCTCCAGGACACATGGAACGCTACATGAAGCGCCTATAGTGACATGAAGCGCCTCATGTAGGCGTTCGAATTGTTCTGACGATGCCAAACTGCAGTTTTTCTGCAGTAACTTCCACCCAACTCCTTTCTTCTTCAACCCTTCCAGATTCAACACTTAAAGATCCATCTTAACAACTAGATTCATCATACTTAACATACATCTAATCATGAATTGATGCTTAGTTATGCCTAACAACACCCACTCTAACTCTTCAATCATACACCACCTTCAAAGGTCATCATCAACAATACCCAACACAACAAGTCTACAACAATGTCAACACTCATCCCTCAGTTTCCTTCACTTACTCTCAACGTCTAAGTGTAGACAATCAACATAAGAGTAGAGCAAGACAATAAGCAAGTCAAAATATACACTTTATGGGCAAGCTTGACAACAACAAAGCACCACACAACTATTTTCAGAAATATGGCCCAAGGAACAAGACTTTACACAATTAGCAACAAGACTTACATATAACAAAGCATTTGAAATAGTCAAGACAAGAATACTAATGTGTGATTCATGTTTTCTCTTTGTAAGAACATAGGGCCTAACATATCAAAATTTGCGTAAAGCGTATAGAAAGATTACTTGCCTTGATTTCTAGTTAACCTTACGGATTTACTGTAGAACCTTGATAATGATTGATCCTAGAATGGCCTTTTCCTTCCTTTCCTTCCTCTCTTCTTCTTCTTCCTCTCCTTTTCTCTTCTCTCTCTTTTTCCTGCGGTTTCCCTCTCCCTTTTTGATGTTAAAACCGTCCCCCCTTAATGCCAATGGGGAGTTATACCAAAGTGTGGTGTAACTCCCCTATCTTTAGTAGGGGCTTTTATGCAATTACCCGTAATTACCTTTAATTCTAATTCTAACCCCTTTTCTTACTTTCTATATTTAAATAACTAAATACCACAATCTACATCATTAATTAAATTGAATTCAAGGTTGACCTAGAGTGTTGAAAGTCGTGCCTAAAAGTCACGGGGTGTACATTCCTCCCCCCTTACAAAAAGTTTCGTCCTCGAAACTTACGTACCTTAGTCGAAGAGCTGAGGATACTTCTCCCGCATTTGTTCTTCGAGCTCCCAAGTGGCTTCACGTTCCGTGTGATTGCTCCATTGGACCTTTACATAAGGAATCACCCGCTTTCTCAACACTTGATCCTTTCGGTCCACAATTTTCACGGGTACCTCCTCATATGTAACATCTTCCTTGAGTTCCAAAGGTTGAGCTTCAAGTACATGACTTGGATCCGCCACGTACTTTCTTAATTGTGACACGTGGAACACATTGTGAACTTGCGCCAACGCCGGAGGTAATGCCAACCTATATGCCAAAGCTCCTACCTTTTCAAGTATTTCATAAGGACCAATAAAACGAGGGCTTAACTTGCCTTTTACTCCAAACCTCATGACACCCTTGGTAGGTGATACCTTCAAATAAACTTTTTCACCCACATCAAAATCCAATGGTCGTCGTTTGGAATCTGCCCAACTCTTGCTACGGTCCTGAGCCGTCTTGAGTCTTTCCCGAATAACCTTCACCTTCTCTAACGTTTTCTCTAATAGCTCAGGTCCAGTAAGGGTCCTCACGCCCACTTCGTCCCAATAAATCGGAGACCTACATTTCCTTCCATACAAAGCCTCAAAAGGAGCCATATCAATTGCGCTGTGGTAACTATTGTTATAAGAAAACTCCATCAACTTTACCATTCCGTCCCAACTCCCTTTGAAATCCAGCACGCAAGCTCTTAGCATATCTTCCAAGGTTTGAATTGTCCGCTCGGACTGTCCATCAGTTTGGGGATGATACGCCGTACTCAACCTTAATTCCGTACCCATGGCTTCTTGGAATGCTGTCCAAAACTTAGATGTGAACCGTGAATCTCGGTCGGATACTATACTTACTGGGACACCATGTAAGCTCACAATGTTCTCCATATACACATTCACTAGCTTGTCCAGAGGTGTTTCACTTGAAACGGGTAGGAAATAGGCAGACTTTGTTAAACGATCCACGATAACCCAAATCATGTCACATCCACTTCTTGTCTTTGGTAAACCAGCTACAAAATCCATTGTGACATGTTCCCATTTCCATTCGGGAATCTCCAACGGCATCAACAATCCACCAGGCCGTTGGTGTTCCGCCTTGACTTGTTGACACACCAAACACCTCTCTATGAATTCCGCAATATGTCTTTTCATCCCAGACCACCAATAGTAACGCTTGAGATCTCTATACATTTTGGTGCTACCGGGGTGTATTGATAACCTCGAATTATGAGCTTCTTGCAAAACTTCTTTCCTAAGTTCGTCAACATCCGGCACGCATAATCTTTCCTTAAACCATAAGCTCCCATCTCCTTTGGTCTGAAATCCTTCAACTTGACTATGTTTCACCCTTTCCATTATCTCACTTAAAGCCTTATCTTTCTTCTGAGCCTCCTTTATCCTATCAATCAAACTCGGTGTGATAGTCAAGGCTGTCAGGACGTTCACCGTGGATTCAATCACATCTAAACCAAACTCCTCCATCTCCCTTTCCAATGGTGATTGTCGTGCATGGCTGGACTTCCCACTCAAGGCGTCGGCTACCTTGTTAGCCTTTCCCGGGTGATAATGAATAGTTAGGTCATAGTCTTTTAGCAATTCCAACCATCTCCGCTGCCTCATATTCAATTCCTTCTGTGAGAACAAATACTTTAGACTCTTATGGTCCGTGAATACCGCGCACTTCTCTCCATACAAATAATGCCGCCAGATCTTCAAGGCGAACACAACCGCGGCAAGTTCAAGATCATGTGTGGGATAGTTTTGTTCATAAGGCTTTAGCTGTCTTGAGGCATACGCGATGACTCGTTCGTTTTGCATTAAAACACAACCTACAAACAAGGTGTTAGTCTAAACTTAATGAGTATATAAGATCATAACCTTATACTATAATTTACGTACCTAACCCGTTCTTTGACGCATCACTATAAATCACAAATCCATCCGTTCCAGAGGGTTGAGCTAATACTGGAGCTGTCGTTAATCTCTTTTAAGCTCCGTGAAACTCTGCTCGCATTCCGCCGTCCACTCAAACTTGGACTTCTTTTGAGTAAGGCGACTGAGAGGTACGGCAATCCTCGAGAATCCCTCAACAAATTTTCTGTAATAACCCGCTAGACCCAAGAAACTTCGCACTTCGGTGACGTTGGTAGGTCTAGGCCATTCAGTTATGGCTTCCACCTTCTTCGGATCAACAGCAATCCCCTCTTCTGATATCACATGACCCAGGAAAACCACACTTCTTAACCAAAACTCACACTTGCTAAACTTTGCATAAAGTTGTTTCTGCCTCAAAATGCCTAGTACGGTTCTCAAATGCTCAGTGTGAGTTTGCTCGTCAGGAGAGTACACAAGAATATCATCTATGAATACCACTACAAACTTATCCAACTGTTCTCGAAAGACGGTATTCATAAGATCCATAAAAGCTGCGGGGGCATTTGTTAATCCAAACGGCATCACCAAAAACTCATAGTGGCCATATCTTGTGCGGAAGGCTGTCTTTGCGATGTCTTCAGCCTTCACTCGCAACTGATGATACCCTGATCGGAGATCAATTTTAGAGAAAATCTTGGCGCTCTTGAGTTGATCAAACAAATCCTCAATTCATGGAAGGGGATACTTATTCTTGATGGTAACTTTATTCAACTCTCTATAATCGATACAAAGCCTCATGCTACCATCCTTCTTCTTTACAAACAAAACAGGTGCTCCCCAAGGCGATACACTAGGGCGGATAAACTTCTTGTCTAGTAACTCCTGCAGCTGTTCCTTCAACTCTCTCAGTTCTGCCGGAGCCATTCTATAAGGAGCTTTAGAAATAGGTTCTGTTCCTGGAATCAAGTTGATCTCGAACTCAACTTCTCTCGGGGGTGGTACACCTGGCAAATCCTCCGGAAATACATCAGAAAATTCGTTGACCACTGGAATTTGCTCAATAGATGGTACCTCCTGAGTAACATCCATGGCATACACTAGAAATCCCTCAGCACCTTTCCTTAAAGCCTTGCGCACTTGTGCAACCGACAAGTACACCTTCTTGGGTACCTTCTTTCGTTCCGCATCTCCTTGAAATATTACCTCCTCCATCTTAGCATTCTTGATTGTCACTTGCTTCAACCGACAATCAATATTAGCGTGATTCTTGGCTAACCAGTCCATTCCTAATATGACGTCAAAGTCATACATCTGAATAGGGATCAGTGTGGCGGAGAATGTTTTCCTTCAAACTCCAATTTGCAATCTCGATACTGCTGGTATGAAACCATAATCTGATCTCCAGCCGCTTGAACGCGATACGGAGTTTCTAACCATTCAGGCAAACTGCCAAGATGCTTAGTAAATCTCTTTGCTACAAAGGAGTGGCTTGCGCCGCTATCGAAAAGTACATTGGCAGGCATCTTATTTACTAAGACCGCACCTAAGGCCATATCAAATTATACACGAAGGATTAAGCACGTAAACACTTACTCAATAAGAATTTAAACTTAGTTTAAATGGTACCTGCTACTACGTCAGTAGCCTCCTGCACATCTGTGTCCGTCATGAGATGTACTCGGACATTTGCCCTAGGCTTCGCTCTCGGCTGCTGAGCCGCCTCTCCAGGATTATTTTTCTTCATCTCCGGACAATCTCTAATTATATGGCCCACTTGACCACATCGAAAACATGCCCCAGCCACTTTCCTACACTCTCCAACATGGTTCCTGCCGCAATGTGGACAAACTCCTATAGCCTGCTGAGCTACTTGATTCTGGGGTGGCAGTCTCTGAAAATTCCCAACTGGCCCTTACTTCGGAATCTTGACCCAACGTCCGGGTCTTCCACCAACTCTCACATCCTCCCTTGGTCTCTTGCCTCTATCAGACCCTCCTGCGCTAGCTGCTCTTGCCGCTACTCGGCGGAAATCACTCTCAACAAGGAAACACGCATCTAACATATCCTCATAAGTTTTCATCCCCGCATTCACTATCGCTGATTGTATCCGCGAGTCCAAACCCCTCTCAAACTTCGTCATCTTAAGACGATTATCAGACATAATCGCAGGGGCAAACTTACCCAAAGCATGGAAACGATCCGCATACTCTGACACCGTCATCCTTCCTTGCTCCAATCGGTCAAATGCTCTTATCTTGTCCAATATTGCAGTCTCCGGTACATAGTACTTAAGGAACACATCACAAAACTGAGTCCACGAGATCGGTGGGGTCATTCTTAACACCATTCCTTCCCACCATTCGCCGGCCTTGCCACTTAGAAGGGGTGTGGCCACCTCAACTTTTATCTCATTCGGAACTTGCACCAGCCGGAAACATTTCTCAACCTCAGCCAACCAATGCTGAGCCTCTTCAGGATCCGTACATCCACCGAACTCCGGCACCCTCATCTTCCTCATCTCTCCATAAAAGAACCTGATGTTATGCTGTGGCGGTGGTGGAGGCGGAGGCTGATGCTGCTGCACATACCCTTGTGCAATGACCGTCAGCGCATCAGTGAGTACTTGGGGTAAAACCACTTGTGGTGGCTGGTTCTCCTGTCCATTGCCAGAGTTGCCTGTGTTATCTCTTCTTGGAGGCATATTTCGCTGAAAGGTTAACATTTCATTAGCATTCAGTAAATACAAAAAGGTTACTGAAGGCTCGAATGCGTACTAATAGGTGAGGTGTGTAGCATAACTATTAATATAAAATTAGATGATAAACGCGCTCGCACACACCCAACCCGTATCATACTTAACCACTAAAGAGATCAGTACTTATAACTAAGGATCAACCTTAAGGGAGAATCATAGCTTAAGAGTCTAAAAGATCATGAACTTAAGTTTCCGAAATAGATCTGAAGCCTAGTCTCTGATACCACCTGTAGCGCCCCAGCCCGATATGGTTATCGGAACCAGTGCACCCGCCGTAGCCTACTATGAGAACTACGAAGCGTCAAGCAGATCAAGCATACATCCTTCATAATGTAAGTTAAAACCAGCGGAAACGTCATAAAATCTAAACCTTCATCGTCAATATTACAACCAGAAACTGCAGCGGAAATAAAACTGTTTGTTCATCTAGCCGACATAAGTTTTAGAACAACATAATAACAATGAGTTTCCAAACTTAAACAAAATAGTCCAGCATCTATCTATTCCCTTGTCCATCATCCCATTGAGCCCACTCGCCGTCGTCTTCGATAAATATCAACTCATAATCAGGCTCACCAGAAAAGGAGACAGAATGATTGTTCTTAGCGAAAACTTCGCCAGCAAGTAACCCGTCTATACACCTTACGAAATCACACACGTCGAGTCACCAGTGTATAAAACATTGCCCAAAAATAAGGTGCTCGGGTTAGCAAATAGCATCTTAATAAGAATTCCTCAAAACAGATAAAGCACATATATGTACACATATGAGAACCATCATGTATTAAAACAACGTATCACATAGCAAGTCATAAACTAGTCACATTTCTTGCATGTCATTTCTTATGCTCCGTGTATCATGATGCATGTACTTTTTTAAAATCACACACAACACCCATGCATATGTCTTCTTTCATAAACATGTCATGCATGTCATTTCACAAAACATTTCATCACTTTACATATCATATTCTTCGCGTAGCAGAACTTTATACCCTGTGGGTGATCAGTCCACAGCCATCATAACTTTATACCCCGTGCTGAAAGGTCCACGGCCCCATAACATATACTTTATACCCCGTGCTGAAAGGTCCACGGCCCCATTACATATATCATATATCCGTGCTGAAAGGTCCACGGCCCCATTACATATATCATATATCCGTGCTGATAGGTCCACGGCCCCATAAAATACTTCATTTTCCGTGCTGATAGGTCCACGGCCCCATAACATACTTTATACCCTGCTGTTGATTCACAGATCACGCTTTTATACCCTGCTTTCGCAGACGTGACTTTTATACCCTGTGATCAACCAGCAGCCATTTTGTCTTTCGAAAACTTTAAACCTTTCTTGTTCTTTTGCAAAGCATATTTCAAATCGAATGCAAGTGCCCATGTCATGATGCAAGATGCACGTGTAACTTCGTAACCAACATGTAACATGCACATTCATATAACGTACTTGTTAGGTATACAGTCTTGCACCTCAGACACTCTATGGTCGTATCTTTCCAAGCCCATTCTTCTTACGAACTCACTCACGATTCAATCTTATTCTAACTTGGTCAACTTACCATCCACACCTCCAATATACCCCAAATACCCTTGCATTTTATGTTCAAAAGAAGTGTATAAAGTTACTTCACTTACATAGGGCGCCTAAAGGGTCAAAAAGACTTCCAGAATACTTGGAACGCCACTTCGAGCGCCTAATGTGGACATGGAGCGCCTCTACTAGGCGTTCGAAGTGTTCGGGGATGATTCAGGACACATTGAACACCACATGAAGCGCCTAATGTGACTTGAAGCGCCTCATGTAGGCGTTCGAAGTGTTCTGACGGTTCTAAATTGCAGTTTTTCTGTACGGAAAAGCTCCAGGACACATGGAACGCTACATGAAGCGCCTATAGTGACATGAAGCGCCTCATGCAGGCGTTCGAATTGTTCTGACGATGCCAAACTGCAGTTTTTCTGCAGTAACTTCCACCCAACTCCTTTCTTCTTCAACCCTTCCAGATTCAACACTTAAAGATCCATCTTAACAACTAGATTCATCATACTTAACATACATCTAATCATGAATTGATGCTTAGTTATGCCTAACAACACCCACTCTAACTCTTCAATCATACACCACCTTCAAAGGTCATCATCAACAATACCCAACACAACAAGTCTACAACAATGTCAACACTCATCCCTCAGTTTCCTTCACTTACTCTCAACGTCTAAGTGTAGACAATCAACATAAGAGTAGAGCAAGACAATAAGCAAGTCAAAATATACACTTTATGGGCAAGCTTGACAACAACAAAGCACCACACAACTATTTTCAGAAATATGGCCCAAGGAACAAGACTTTACACAATTAGCAACAAGACTTACATATAACAAAGCATTTGAAATAGTCAAGACAAGAATACTAATGTGTGATTCATGTTTTCTCTTTGTAAGAACATAGGGCCTAACATATCAAAATTTGCGTAAAGCGTATAGAAAGATTACTTGCCTTGATTTCTAGTTAACCTTACGGATTTACTGCAGAACCTTGATAATGATTGATCCTAGAATGGCCTTTTCCTTCCTTTCCTTCCTCTCTTCTTCTTCTTCCTCTCCTTTTCTCTTCTCTCTCTTTTTCCTGCGGTTTCCCTCTCCCTTTTTGATGTTAAAACCGTCCCCCCTTAATGTCAATGGGGAGTTATACCAAAGTGTGGTGTAACTCCCCTATCTTTAGTAGGGGCTTTTATGCAATTACCCGTAATTACCTTTAATTCTAATTCTAACCCCTTTTCTTACTTTCTATATTTAAATAACTAAATACCACAATCTACATCATTAATTAAATTGAATTCAAGGTTGACCTAGAGTGTTGAAAGTCGTGCCTAAAAGTCACGGGGTGTAACACTTGTATAGCTTGGTGAAACCTTTTCAGGTTAATTTCCATTTTGAGAGGGTGGGTGGAATCTATTTTCGGTCTGCCGGATTTCTGGGACAATTGAGCTGTTCTTAGTGCTTATGTGGAGCTTATGGAACAATAAAAATGGGCATTATTCAAAGGCCGTAAGGCAGCTGCAGGGGCAATATCTCAGTTAGCTTACTCCAGTTGGAAGAAATTCCACGATGCTAACATTTGCTGCACTATACAGATGCAAGATTCGATGGCCAATGAACCCCCATACGTGGCTCATACAAACTTATTAATGTAGTTGCAGCCGCTCATGCTTCTAACTATGGGTCCATTGGGATGATCCTCTAGGATGAGTTGTGTAGAAAGATTAGTAGCCGTTAGGAATATATTATTCCCTTGTTTCAGTGTACAGAAAGTTACCGTTAGATAGCTAACCTTCTCTTTCCTTTATCTTGTAGTTGTATAAATACTTCTTATTGTGAATATACATGTAACAGAGAATTTCTTCTCTATTGATTACTATTCAAGTCTCAGAGGAATCAATTGTTCATAAGTCTTCTTAATACTTCTTCTATAATTTCTTGATGGTATCAGAGCAAGGTTCAAGAAGACAACATTCTTCCATATCTTTATCTTCTCTATGAGTACGGTTGAGAATAATCTCAGTAAACAGATTCAAATCTTCAATAGAGGTCATACCCTTCAATTATTCAAGTTTATTGATCAAAGAGCATCGTTCATTTCTGTGTTTTGAGCACCATTAGAATCTGTGCACAGAGGAACTGAGTACATCGAAGAAGACGACCTCTTGGGGAAGAAAGGAACAACGTAGGCTCAAAAGATCAAAATATCCCAACATTCCCATATATTTCCAAGGATTTTTTTTTGTTGAAAGCAAGTGGACATCTGATATTACGTGTCTACAGTGCATGCATAGAGAATGCTCCAACTTGACACATCACCGTCAAAAATTAAGCAAATCTCGGTTCTCCAGATGCATTAAAGGAGGGAATAAAAAAATAAACAAATAAACAAAAAACTTCTCTATTACACTCTATATTCCTACGGTCACGTGTCCTGCTTATATCCAGCTCACGTGGTCCTTTATACACCAGCCTTTGTTTTGCATGAATACCAGTTGTATAAGATTCTTTAAAGAGGGAGGACAACTGTGTTGTTGAAATCACCGCTTTTATTTTAAAATTTTGGTTTTGATACTACCGAGGTCTTCTTAAAGAAGACAATCTTTACTTCTCTATTGCCTTTACTTCTCTTTAATACTTCGTCCTTTTTTCTCACCAGTCAAACTCAGCTCCTCTTCACACGTCTAATATCATTTCAGAATTCATCATCTTTCTCTCTTCTCAAAAAATCTACCGCTCTGCCTCATAGATCTCCTCTTATCTTCCTGGTTCTTCTCTTAAGTATCCTTCACCATTATCTCTCTCACATCTCTCATTTCTTCAGCATAATCTTTTCTCTGAATCACCATCTCCCTTCCAGTGCATCGTTTTATCTTAGTATACCACAGATCAAATTTTTATGGCTGAAGGTAGTGAAGTCACTTCTGCATCTGCAGAAGGAAAGTCTTCTGGTCTTCTTCCTCGAGTACCATTCTAGACTCCATTCCTGTTACCATTACAAACCAAAAGCTGAATGGTAACAATTTTCTGCCATGGAGTCGTGCTGTTGAATTATTTATAACAGGATGTGGTAAGAAAGAGTACTTATCTGAGAAGATGATGGTACCTCCTGAAACTGATGAAAATTTTTTCGTCTGGGAGGCTGAAAATTCCATGATCATGTCATGGTTGCTGGGATCCATGACTTCGGATGTATGTAACACCTTTATGCTCTATCCTACTGCTTCTGCCATCTGAAAGGCCGCTAGAGAAATGTTTTCTCAGAAGGACAACATATCTGAATTATATGAGCTAGAAACCAAACTAAGAGATGTGAAACAGAGAGATTTGTCGGTTGGAAAGTACTTTGCTAATCTTTCTCAACTTTGGCAGCAAATAGACTCTCTAGAACTATATCAGTGAGGATGCTCCACAGATAGCTTACTCTATAAGAAAATCAAAGAGGAAAAAAGGTTGTTTGGTTTTTTATCTGGACTCCATAAATATCTAGATGATGTACGGGGAAGGGTTTTAAGCACTAAACCTTTACCAACAACGAATGCTGCATTCTCTGAAATTAGACAGGAGGAAAGCCGTCTGAAGGTTATGAAGGACCCTGCAACAGCTACAACAGAATCATCAGCTCTTCTCATACAAGACAGTGAAAAACCCAAGGATACTAGTATGGTGGTAAGAAAATCTGATCCTAAGTTTGGACATTTTACTAAGAAATATTGCAGGTACTGTCATAGGGAAGGACACCTGGTTGAAGAGTGCTACAGGAGACCTGGTTCAACGGTCAAACCACCTCCAGGTTTCTTCAGACGAAATTCTCAAAGGTCTTGTAATTGTGGAAGTAAATCCGACTCTAGTGGATCATGGAAAACTGATGCTGATTCATGGAGGAACCCTAGAGCTGATGCTGATTCATGGAGGCCCCCTAGAGCTGCTATAGCTGAATCTGATACTGGTGCTCAATTTACTCAAGCACAGTTTGATGCCATGCTCAAAATTCTTGACAGTCAAAGGAGCCATGCAAACCATGAAAACTTCAGAGAGGGGGAGCAAATCAGAGCTACCATGGCCAGCACAGGTAATGTGGGTAAGTCACATTTGTGGATAATTGATTCAGGAGATACCAATCACATGACTTTCAATAAATCTTTGCTTAGTAATTTTCAATCTTTCGTTGGTCATAGGAAAGTTAGAATTGCTAATGGAGATAGTATATCTATTCTGGGCTATGGCATTATTAGGATATCTAATAAACTAATTCTTAAACATGTACTTTACGTTCCCAGCCTTGATTGTAATTTAGTCTCAGTTAAGCAACTGATAACTGATAATAAATGCTGGACTATTTTTTCACCCACCCAGTGCTTCTTCCTACCTTCTACTTCTTCATTTCAGGAGAAGGCTGGGAAGGAGCAGACTACTAGGGAGATGATTGGCTGTGCTAATCATCAAGATGGATTGTACATTTTGGACACTACTGGATCAGGCTGCTCTAATGACTATTCTAGTGTATATTCTGCTATGGACAAAACTGATGTCTCCAGAATAGATAAGTCTAGAATAGATCTTCTTTTGTTATGGCATAGAAGGTTGGGTCATCCCAACTTTCTATACCTTAGAAAACTCAAACCTGATCTGTTTAATGGTATTTCTGTTGATTATCTTAAATGCGAGACATGCTTGTATGGCAGGCAGTCAAGGACTCAGTATCCTCCGAAGCTATACAAAGAAAGCAAACCATTCAACTTAGTTCACTCAGACATTTGGGGCCCTTCTAGGGTGCTAAATGTGAATGGAAGCAGATGGTTTGTTATTTTTGTTGATGACCATACCAGGGTAACTTGGATATATTTAATGAAGCATAAATCTGACTTGTTACAAGTTTTTAAAATGTTCATTTCGCTCATTCAGAATTAGTTCAATACAAGCATTAAGAACCTTAGGTCAGATAATGGTAGTGAATATATGGATAAAGAAATGAAAGCTCTATTACTTGAAAAAGGGATCCACCACCAAACATCCAATGTTTACACTCCTCAGCAAAATGGAATTGCTGAGAGAAAGCATAGGCACATATTGTCTGTTGCAAGGTCTCTGATGTTTTCTATGGAGGTTCCTAAATACTTATGGGGGGAAGCAGTTCTTACTGCTACCTACCTAATAAACAGAATGCCTTCAAGGGTGCTTGGTTTCGTGAGTCATAGACAAAATTTATTAGACATGTTTCCTCACTGTTTGTTGTTATCAGAACTTCCACTTAAAACCTTTGGATGTGTTACCTATGTTTATCTTCAGGGACAGTTCAGAGGAAAACTAGACAAAAGATCAATCAAGTGTGTTTTTCTGGGTTATTCAGGGTCTCAAAAAGGGTACAAATGTTTTTGTCCTAATACTAGAAGAATAGGAAAGATATGTAAGTTAAAGAAATCAATATATGGACTCAAACAATCACCTAGAGCTTGGTTTACTAAATTCACCAAAGTTGTTCTCTCATATGGTTTTAAACAGGCTAACAGTGATCATACCTTATTTGTTTGTGCTACTGGAAACTCAATTGTCATACTCATTGTGTATGTGGATGATATAATTTTAACTGGAAACTGTTACTTGGGCATTGAACGAGCAAAACAGTATCTTGCTACTAAGTTTGAAGTTAAGGATCTTGGATCCTTAAGATACTTTCTAGGTATAGAAGTTGGAAGAAGCAAGACTGGTATGGTAATTTCTCAGAGAAAATATATCCTTGATCTCTTGGATGAGATTGGGATGACTGGGTGTAAACCCGTTTCTACACCAATGGAATCTAAAAGTATAGCTACGGATCATAATAGTGATTTGCTCACTGATGTTCACTCATATCAGAAATTAGTTGGTAAGTTGATTTATTTATCACATACCAGGCCTGACATTTGCTATTCTGTAAGTTATGTTAGTCAATTCCTGCACTCACCTACTCAATTACATTTACAAGCTGTTATGAGAATACTAAGATATCTAAAAGGAGCTCCTGGTCAGGGGTTATTTTTTGGAAAGAATAATTTTAGGGACATACAGGTATTCACGGATGCTGACTGGGGAGGATCTAAAAGTGATATGCGATCTACCTCAGGATACTGTAATTTTCTTTGGGGAAATCTAGTTACTTGGAGGAGCAAGAAGCAAAATGTTGTAGCTCGCAGCAGTGCTGAAGCAGAATTGAGAGCATTGGCACTTGGTCTTTGTGAAGGGCTGTGGATTAAGAGGGTTCTGAGTGATTTACATCAACTGGAGTCAAGTGTACAGATTAAGGCTTATTGTGATAATATTTCAGCTATTCATATGGCAGAGAACCCAGTTCATCATGACAAGACCAAACATGTAGAGATTGATAGACATTTCATCAGGGAGAAATTGGAAGATCAAACAGTGACTATTGAGCATGTCTCATCATCTGAACAGATTGCGGATATTCTTACAAAGCCAGTGGTATCAGGATTGTTTCATAATATGTTGTCCAAGCTTGGATGTTCAATTATATACTCCAAGCCTTGAGGGGGAGTGTAGAAAGATTAGTAGCCGTTAGGAATATATTATTCCCTTGTTTCAGTGTACAGAAAGTTACCGTTAGATAGCTAACCTTCTCTCTCCTTTATCTTGTAGTTGTATAAATACTTCTTATTGTGAATATACATGTAACAGAGAATTTCTTCTCTATTGATTACTATTCAAGTCTCAGAGGAATCAATTGTTCATACGTCTTCTTAATACTTCTTCTATAATTTCTTGAAGTTGGGAGTTACTCTTTGGGCCAAGACAGTATGGCTGCCGTTTCAGGAGGATGCTCACTTGTTGAAAACTATGGTGATCCATCAGGCATGTCAACGCAGTTGGGGCTTTGTCATACGGTTATTGCAAGTGATGCTCAGGCCGCGGTAGCCCTGTGCATGGGAAAAACAGTAACCGATCATGCGCGGCTCTTCTAGCAACTGAAGTCAGAAAGATGATTGCTACTAGGGGTGGACTGTTCAATGGATTCCTAGAGTGCATAATAAGGCTGTACACACTGGCCTCGTATGCTATGGGTCAGCAGCAGAGTTTTGTTTGGCAGGATGTAGGTCCTGCTTGTATCTCCACACTTTGATTAAGGGAAACTAAATGCGGTCGAAAAGCACGCCAGCACCTCTCCATCAGTTCCCACTCCTCTCCCGGCGACTGACGCGAAAAGGGATGGGAAAATGCATTTAGAAAACCGGCCGAAGTACGTCAGTTTCATAGCTTAATCCTTGGGATATACTTTGTGAAGTTTGATTTCTTCTTTTATTAAAAGCCGCTAAATGGAAGGTTTTCTGGTGGCAGTTAGAATACTTTTGGTTTTGAGACTCAATTATTTATTCATTTGCTTGTATAGTTGGGGGGGGAGGCTGCTTATAATGGATTCTAGAGATTTTCTATAATGTAAAGCTGAACAAGATTACTTGCAATATCATTCACTTTCGGAATATTTGAAGATTTTTATTTTTTCTTTTCAAATGTTTGATTTGATTATTTATTTTTCTTTTCTTTTTGTCTGATTAGGAAATGCTAGAAAATCAGGACAATGCAGATACAATTATCCATACCTACATACATATTGGTCTAGGGGTGTGGGTGTGGGTGTGTATATATGCCTGTGTGTGTCAGTATCCAACGGTCTTCAGATATTCTCACTAATGTCTGTAGAGAGGTTGTGGGAAAGCTTCTCAAAGCAGTAAAATCGCATGGGATGCGTAGCCTGCACATAGCATATGATAGTTATCAGCAGAAATGTGATTCCCCCGGCATTGTGTGGTTTTATTGTTTATATGGTTAATTATTTATTTGCATTAGGTTATTATCTTGGTGGAATGCGACCTTTTGTTCTAGGACAATAAGATCCTATAATTGTCTGGCATTTATTCAGTCCGAACGTGACTTTCTTGTGAAAGTGATTCGTGCTCCTACTTTATTTTCTAGTTGGAGAGCAGATTAGAGAGAGTTCCTAGGAACGTTGACAAGTCTTGCGTTGAATATGTGGCCATGAGTATTCCATATGATTCTGGTTGATGAGGCCAAAATCTCCGTTGGTAATAACGATGCGTTCTCACTTCAGCTAGTCACAGCCAATGTCGTTGGACTCCACCAACAATGCAGGTCACTGTCTATCTCAGCTAGTCAGTCTTGGATAGTTTTTTTTCCCTCAATACAGCTCATAGGACACAGATCGTCCCAACAGCAGACTTAGCCACCTAGATGCTAGCACCTCTACGAGGTGACAAGGTCATCCTCTAGAAATCCCTCTACTATTCATCTCTGAGCGATAAACTAAAGGGTAATCTATTGGCTCTATAGGGGGTAGGGGCAAAGCAGCTAAAGGTTTCGGAGCAATTGCTCCACCCATGCCTCCACCAATCTTCTTCATCATGAGTCTCCTAGGTCGGGATGTTACTTCGTCAGAAATTAATTTTTATTTACCCGTCTTCACGGGGGTACAATAATTGTACCTATACACTCAAAAGATTCTAGGTTGGAAGAAGCGCTACTCTCACTACTCTCAGGTTGATCTGACCGAACACCTTGGTCATATTCTCGGTGTTCCCAACATCAAAATCACTAGTAGAAGGAGACACACATGTTAGCTATTGAAGAAAAAACAGTTTCTTCTTACTTTGATTCTTAGCCCTAGACTTGAATAAATAGTTACAATAGGTCCTTAAACTAGGAAATAGAATCAATCGCATATCAATCACAATTAATCACATATCAATCACAATTAACTCTATTTCCTTCTATTCTTCAAGTCACGTGATTCATGTTCCATATTCTGACACTCCCCTTCAAGTTGAGCTACAGGGTCTTTGATGCTTAATTTGCGCAGGATATCACGGAATCACCCGGTTGACACTGCCTTTGTAAGTATGTCTGCCAGTTGGTCTTTTGATCGTACGAACGGTAGACACACTTCTTGACCTTCAAGCTTCTATTTGATAAAGTGCCGATCCACCTCAACGTGCTTTGTTCGGTCATGCTGAACCGGATTTTCAGAGATTCTTATTTCTGTTTTATTGTCACACATCATCCTTGGTACTGTCGCCAGAAGGAGCCCTATTTCTTTCAGTATTTTCTTGACCTATAGTATCTTAGCTAGTCCTCTCGCGATCCCTTGGAACTCAGCTTCTGCACTCGACAGCGCCACCACCTTTTGTTTCTTTATTTTCCAATTGACTAGATTTCCTCCCACCAAGGTGAAGTATCCAGATGTCGACTTTTTGTCATTTAGATTTCCAGCCCAATCAGCGTCTGTATATACCTGTACTTCAGGATGATCATGTTTTTTTTGAAGACGATTCCCCTTTCAGGAGTCTCTTTGAGATACCTTACAATCCTCAGTGCTGCTTTCATGTGTTGTTTTTGTGGCTGATGCATAAATTGGCTCACTACTCCGACCGAGTATGCTGTGTCAGGCCTTGTATGTGCAAGATAAATTAGTTTCCCTACCAGCTGCTGGTAACGTGATTTATCTGCTGGTTCTCCCCCCTGGACGATTCTTAACCCGTGATTCATCATCATTGGAGTCTCAGCTGGTTTGCAGTCTACCAATCATGTTTCTGCCAAAAGATCAAGTACATACTTTCTTTGTGATATAAAGATTCCGAGTTTAGATCGGAGTACCTCAATTCCTAGGAGGTACTTTAGCATTCCTAGATTTTTCATTTCAAATTCTCAGAATAACTGCTGTTTCAGGACTTTTATTTCCTGATCGTCGTTCCCAGTGATTATCATGTCGTCGACATGGATGACCAAACAAGTCACCCGCTATTGTTCCCTTTTCAAGAATAGTGTATGATCTTCGTTGATCTGGTGATAACCATATTTTTTCATTGCCATGGTGAAACGTCCGAACCACGCTCTTGGTGATTGTTTTAACCCATACAAAGCTTTCCGTAATCGACAAACCTCTCCTGGTTTAAACTCTGCTAAGAAACCTGGTGGCGGATCCATATATACTTCTACTTTTAGATCTCCATGCAGGAATGTATTTTTGACATCTAGTTGATATAGCGGCCAACCAAGGTTTTCTGCGACTGAGAACAGTATCCGGATTGTATCTATTTTTGCTACTGGAGAGAACGTTTCTGAGTAATCTATGCCATATGTCTGCCGTATATCCGTTGGCGACCAGTCTCGCTTTGTACCTCTCTATTGTTCCGTTTGCTCGGTGCTTATTTGTAAACACCCATTGACAGCTCACCGGCCTCTTCCCTTCACCAATTACGCACTTCTCCTATGTTCTGTTCCGCTTAAGGGCGTCAATTTCAGTCTGCATTGCCTCCCGCCACGCTGGACACTTCTCCGCCTTTTCTACTGTTCTGGGGATTTTTACAGTATAGAGTGCAGCCTGAAAACACACAGCAGCTTCGGATAGACGATTGTAACTCCCCCCTGACCGGATACCTAGAGGTCTTGACTACGTGTTCTGGTTCGTATCTAGTTGGTGGTACTCTGTTTTTCCTAGGAGGCAAAATATATCGGGATTTTGTAGGCTCCGTAAGCTGGTTAGAAACATCAGAAGTATTCTTTGGGAATTCTGGTTCTATGGGAATAGATGGTGTATTGGTATTGGGGAAACATACCTGAGGACATTCGTCCGAATTTGATAACTGGTCGTGGGTCGATGTACTGAGTTCCACTTTGTCAATAGGGTCTTGCCAGGTGGCTTGGCCTACCCCCTTTGCTGAGATATCAGCTTCTGGCAGGACATGCCTGTGCAACCAGTCTAATGGATTGGGCTGACGATCCTCCCCCTGAGAACAAGATTGGGTGTGGAAGTAGTACTTTGTTTCAAGGAAATCGCAATCAAGAGTAGTATATAGGCATTGGGTTTTAGGATCGTAGCACCTGTATCCTTTCTGATTTACCCCATACCCCATGAACACACACTTGACTACACACGGGTCCAACTTAGAACGTTGAGGCTTTGGGATGTCAACATAGACAATGCATCCAAATACTCAAGGAGGAAAGTAAGATGAAGTAGGACTGTGTGATATTTGGCAAGGGAGGCCAGAGGTGTTTGTTGGTCAAGTATTCTAGTAGGTAACTGATTAACTAGATAATTTGCAGTGGCAACAGCCTCAGGCCATTAATATGATGGAACATGCGATTGAAGCAAAAGAGATAGGGTTCTCTCCAGGAGAATACGATTTTTACGCACAGCAACTCCATTTTGCTGAGGGGTGTGTGGACAGGTAGTTTGATGTACAAGTCTATGATCACAAAAGAATTCTTGTAACTGTTTGTTGACATATCCTCTGCCATTATCAGTGCGTAGAATTTGAATTTTAGTTTTATACTGTGTAGAAATCATATGATAAAATGCAACAAATTTATTGAAGACTTCGGATTTATGTTTGAGAAAGTAAATCCAAGTCATACGGGTACAATCATCAACAAATAATAAGAAGTAGGTAATACCATTTGGACTAGAGACCGGTGATGGTCCCCACACGTCTGAGTGAACTAATGAGAAAGGACTAAGAGTTCTAGTATTGTTTAGAGGATACGAATTCTTATGGCTCTTTGACAGGATACAAATGTCCCAAGGTAAATTTCAATACCGTTTAAAAATATACAGAAGTAGAATTTGAAGGTATCCCAGGGATGGATGTCCAAGTCGGCGGTGCCACAGCCATTCCTGCAAGTCTACCGTCCCTTGAGTGAGCGCTGCCATGCCATGTTGGGCTCACTCATCAACAAAGTAGAGACCCTCTTGTTCAGTACCAGGCCCAATTATCTTCTCCGTCCAGATATCCTGCAGGATAGAAAAGGTTGGATATATCAGTACAATACAATGTAATTCTTTCATAAGATGGCTAACTGATAATAGCTTATGGGATAAAGTGGGATCATAGAGGCAATTCTCGAGTGTTAGGATTGGGGATATTTAATGGTGCCGGTTCCGTGTACGGGTGCGGATCCGCCATTAGTTGTATGTATGGTTTTCTGTGCGGTTGAGACAGTTGGTGAAAGTCTTTGATGTCATACGACGTTGTGTCGGTTGCACCACAGTCAATCAACCAAGTAGGATTTTGTTTTGTGGTTATTTTATGGGACAAGTGAGTTGTTGGTTTTTTTGTGTGGATGGTATGGCATTTGGGCCAGAGGGATTTTTTATTTTTTCTGTGCCGTGTTCAGTAAGGGAAAAACAGGTATAGGTAGTTATAATCGCCTAGCTCCTCCTGCATTTTTTCACAAAATAAGCTGCATCAATTATTATAAATAAAGTTAGAGGGACTTGAGGTTAAATCTGCCCCAAGCCCTATACCCGCTGTTTCATTACCCCCTTCTGGATTCTTCTGGGGTATTCTGCCGCTGCCATTTTTGCTTCCAATCTCTTTGTTGCTTGCTATTCCTCCAAAACCCTCAAGGTGTTCTTCTTCTCTGCTTTCGTTGGTGACAACTGTGTTGCCCTTGGCTGAGCCACCTCGTTTGCCCCTCTTCCTTGCATCTGACCACCGCTCTAGGTAGCTAATCAAACTGAAAACAGCCCTCCGCCGTGTGTCTACTACCACCACAGTAGGTGCAGCAAAGTCGGTTCTTTTCCTCTTTCTGTTGGGATGATGAAACCGGTGGAGCACTTCTCCCTGATCTGACCGTGTCCCTCGTTCCACTCTTGTCCGTGTCTCTTTCTTCCCGGAGTTTGGTCAGTTGGACTGCGAGATAAGCCCACTGCCTATGCCTGAAGGGTGATTCCCTGATGATGGATCTCCTCCTTCTCTGAGTATCTCTCTCCGGTGTGCCTCCCGCTGGATCAGAGAATATGCCTCCTCTATTGTGGGTAGCGGGTCTGCCTTCAGAATATCTCGCTTTTCTACATCATATTCACTGTTAATAGCTTGCAAAAACTGATGAAGTCTGTGTTGTTGGATTTGATTATATACAGTCATATCCTTTGGGCGATGCATAGGGTTATGAAGTCTGCGGTTGATTTCCTTCCATATAGACTGCAACTGGCTATATATCCGTTCTAGTGGTTGAGATCCCTGTTTGATACTGTTGGCCTTCACAGTAAGGTCATAGATCTGAAACGGGTCTCTGCCACTGCTATATGTGGATTCTATTCCTTTCCAAAGATCCCATGATGTTGGATAATCAATATATTGATTGACAATATCGGGTTCAATGTTTTTCAAGATCCAAGTAATGACGATGGAATCAGACTGCCGCCATTGTTCATATGACGGATCTTCCTTTTGGGGAGGAGTAGTAGTGATATGTCTGAGTTTCCCCCTCCCATCAATGGCTAAACTGATCTTTCTTGCCCAAACTGCATAGTTGTGATCATTAAGTTTTTCATTCAGATTGAGCTGTGCAATAGTGGCGGAGGACTCTGCTGGGTGCTGTTTTGGTGTCCATTTTTGCAGGAGCTCCAAGGCTTGAGACAGGTTCAATGAATCTGCTGGAGGGTTGGTTGCCCCTCCAGTGTGGGATGTTCCGGACTAGGGTGTTTGTCGGCCATAGAGAAGGGTTACGGTATGTTTTCTAGTTGGTGATGAGATTTTTGTGTTTCACCACTTAAGGATGAAATGCCAGCTCTGATACCATGTTAAGTATTGAAGAAAAAAACTGTTTCTTCTTACTTTGATTCTCAGCACTAAGCTTGAATAAATAGTTACAATAGGTCCTTAAACGAGGAAATAGAATCAATCACATTATCAATCACAATAAATCACATGTCAACCACAATTAACTCTGTTAACTCTATTTCCTTCTATTCTTCAAGACACGTGATTCATGTTTCATATTCTAACAATACATAAAAGAAAGAGACAACTTACATGAATTTCTCAGAAAGCTCAAAAAGCCAAGATTTTCACAAAATAAAACTGCAGGAATAAGAAGGCGTTGCAAGTGAGAAAGAAAAAAGCTTTTGATTAGATATTTATAGACTTGAAAGGATAACCTTGATCCGAGTTAATTAGCAGCTATGGTAAACATAACGGCAAGAAAAATACCTATAAAAATATCAGGAATGTGTGCCATTTTAGTGGTAAAAAAACGTGTGAATATGGACTAGACACGTCGACACCTCGAAGATAAGTAGCTACACAGGCCTGCAACAGTAAATCTGGAGACACTTAATGAGGGGTATGCATGAACTCGACGTGACATATCCTAATTGATCTAATAAATTGATGACATAGACCAACCAAACTTTTGAAAAGTGCCAGCAAAGCACCAGACATCGGAAACGAAAACCTCTCAGAGCTGCAGAGTGGATAGACCCATAGCACCATAGATCTGCTAGACATAATGAACAAACCTTCATTGGTCATAACTGTGTATAAATATGTACGTATATGCACACGTATGTATCTATCTATAGAAGTAGGTTAAGTATTTTTCTTTTGAAAAAAAATTGTGGTTCTCTATTTTATACTCCATGGTTATAAGAATCCTATTTATTCTTTGATATGAAGAGTGTAATAATAGTTTGTAAAGGCAATGGAATGAAGAATGGATGTTTGAGATCAAAGATGAAGGTGAAATGGTGTTGGAGTAAGCAAGAATAGCTTGACTCATGACTTGGATCGATCCATGTATCAAATGGATAGATCTATGTGGCTTGAAAATGAAGTTGAGTATTCTGCCGGACATAGATCGATGACATCGATCGATCGATGTCACATCGATCGATCGATGTGTCCTGGATGCAGAGACTGATGTCTGACTGGGGACATCGATCGATGTGTCCAGAGTGCAGGGTTTGATGTTGAACTGAGGACATTGATCGATCACATCGATCGATCGATGTCCTGACAGAAATGATTTTTCATGGAAATTCACGTCTTTTGCACCAAAAGACATGTCCAATCGCCATGCAACCTCCTTCAACGACATCCTGGAGTTTGAGAGCCTATAAATAGGCTATTATAACCCATTAGAAAGATGATCTTGCAACATATTCTATCTAGCATTCCATATTCTTCTTCTTGCTAAAAGAACACTCTTGTTTTCAGAAAGTTCATAGTTTCTCAATCCTATTTGCTGAGGATTAGAAATTGTTGGTTGTTGTATCCTAGGAGGAAGTTTTCCTATAACCCTGCAGCATCAAGTGGGGGCAAATATTCCTTACGGAAAGTGTGTATACACGCCTCAAGTCAAGGTTGCTGTTCTTGTTCTCTTGTTTGTTGTCTTGTTTCCTGCACTTTCTTAACAAAGAGTAAGGAATATTTGAGATGGATTCAAAGACATTCTTGAATCAAGAGAGTATGAAGTTGGACCGATTCGATGGTACCAACTACTTGAGATGGAATGACAAGATGTTATTCTTCTGACGGCGCTGCAGATTGGGTATTGTCTCGACCCAACTCTGAAGGATCTGCCAGCTCCAAAAGAAGAAGACTCCGAGGAGGTGAAAGCTGCTTGGAGGAAGAGACATGAGGATAACATGCTTTGCCGAGGGCATATCCTCAACAATCTGTCAGATCGTATTTATGATCTGTTTACGGCAATATCATCATCGAATGAGATATGGAACGCCTTGGAGTTCATGTACAACAATGAAAAACAAGGTGCGGACAAATTCTAGGTGATGAGGTATTTTAATTTTAAAATGGTTGAAAATTTGTCAATCATGGACCAAGTGCACGAGTTGCAGGTCATTGTGTCCAAACTGAAAGAGTTGGGTGTAGAAGTTTCTGAGGCATTACAAGTAGGAGGAATCATTGCTAAGCTTCCTCCTAGTTGGAATGACTACAGGAAGAAATTACTGCACTCAACCGAATCCTTTTCCCTTGAACAACTTCAAAAGCATCTGCGAATTGAAGAAGAGACAATGAGTCTTGTAAAGAGACATGTCTCTGACAATGCACCTAGAGTGCATTATGTCAAAGGGAAACTAGGGAGTTCGGTTGGAAACAAAAGGAAGAACTCCGATTATGCTGGATCCACAGACAAAGCAGAATCCAAGAAAGACAAGAGATGCTATAATTGTGGCAAGAAAGGTCACTTGAAAAAGGACTGTTGGTTTCGAAAGAAACAAAAACAGGGAAGTGATTCTCAGAATGTCAACAATGCGAATATGATAGACATTGGAACCGATCAACTGGTTGCAATGGTCTCAGGATTGCATGTTGGCATGGTAACAGAACTTCATATGGCTACGAACGAAATCACAAGAGATTGGTGGTTCGATTCGGGTGCAACAGTGCATGTATGCAACAATAAGGATCTATTCAAGACCTACCATGTTGTGGATGATAGCCAGCAGGTTCTGATGGAAAACCGCAGTGCCACAAGAGTCTTGGGTAAAGGTAGTATAGAATTGGACTTTACTTCTGGAAAGAAGTTGTTATTAGTCAATGTACTACATGTACCCGAGATTTCTAAGAATCTTGTTTCTGCTAGTCTTGTTTGTAAGATTGGATTCAAGATTGTAATGGAGGGGGACAAAATTATATTGTCCAAGAATGGTATCTTTGTCGGCAAGGGTTATGCTTGCGACGGGATGTTTAAATTAAGTATTAATAAGAATTCTGCGGTTTCTGTTTACTCTGTTGATTCTTCTTTTTCATTGTGGCATGATAGACTTGCACATGTTAGTAATACTACTATTAAGTTCATGTCTAAGCATGCCTTAATTTCTTGTAAAGATGAAAATGAAAGAACATGTGAAATATGCATACAAGCTAAAATGACAAAGAAGCCGTTTCCGAAAGTCGAACGGAAAACAGAACTCTTAGAACTTGTTCATTCAGATATTTGTGAATTGAACGGAGTTTTAACCCGAGGTGGAAATCGATATTTCATAACTTTCATTGATGATGCTTCTAGATATACTTATGTATATTTACTAAGGCATAAAGATGAAGCCTTTGACATGTTCAAAGTCTATAAAATGGAAGTCGAAAATCAATCGGGATTGAAAATCAAAGTTCTAAGGAGTGATCGTGGTGGTGAATACTTTCCTCTTGAATTTAATCAATTCTGTGAGGAGAATGGTATCATACACCAGAAAAGTGCTCCATACACTCCCTAACAGAACGGTTTGGTTGAAAGAAAGAATAGAAGTTTGGTTGACATGCTAAATGCAATGTTAATAAACTCTGGTTTGCCAAATAATTTGTGGGGAGAAGCCTTGTTAACGGCTTGTCATATTCATAATAGAATTCCTTCTAAGAAGTTCAAAGTTTCTCCATACGAAATATGGAAGAAACGAAGACCAAATCTAAGTTATCTTAGAGTTTGGGGTTGTCTAGCCTATTATAGAGTTCCGGATCCAAAGAGGACTAAGTTGGGGCCAAAGATGAAGGTGAAATGGTGTTGGAGTAAGCAAAAATAGCTTGACTCATGACTTGGATCGATCCATGTATCAAATGGATAGATCTATGTGGCTTGAAAATGAAGTTGAGTATTCTGCCGGACATAGATCGATGACATCGATCGATCGATGTCACATCGATCGATCGATGTGTCCTGGATGCAGAGACTGATGTCTGACTGGGGACATCAATCGATGTGTCCAGAGTGCAGGGTTTGATGTTGAACTGAGGACATCGATCGATCACATCGATCGATCGATGTCCTGACAGACGTGATTTTTCATGGAAATTCACGTCTTTTGCACCAAAAGACATGTCCAATCGCCATGCAACCTCCTTCAACGACATCCTGGAGTTTGAGAGCCTATAAATAGGCTATTATAACCCATTAGAAAGATGATATTGCAACATATTCTATCTAGCATTCCATATTCTTCTTCTTGCTAAAAGAACACTCTTGTTTTCAGAAAGTTCATAGTTTCTCAATCCTATTTGCTGAGGATTAGAAATTGTTGGCTGTTGTATCTTAGGAGGAAGTTTGCCTATAACCCTGCAGCATCAAGTGAGGGCAAATATTCCTTACGGAAAGTGTGTATACACGCCTCAAGTCAAGGTTGCTGTTCTTGTTCTCTTGTTTGTTGTCTTGTTTCCTGCACTTTCTTAACAAAGAGTCGTGACTTTTTCTTTGTATATGAAAACTAGAACTTGAGTCTTGGAATATAGAGTTGTCAATTTTCGATAAGATCTTTCAACATGACACGTACCCGCTTTTTGCAGGTTTGGCCTTCACAAGTTTGGGTCGTAATCG
This sequence comes from Eustoma russellianum, assembly GCA_036186865.1. Taxonomy (NCBI): domain Eukaryota; kingdom Viridiplantae; phylum Streptophyta; class Magnoliopsida; order Gentianales; family Gentianaceae; genus Eustoma; species Eustoma russellianum. The sequence goes on from AP025047.1 coordinate 13,503,829, forward strand.
GATTGAACCCAAAGTTGATATGCAACGTATGGGTTGGGTTCAAGACGACCTATAAGTTGATCCGGCATCTAGTCTAAATTGCATAAAAAAGAAGATTAATGAATAAAAAATTATCAAGCTGAATATGAGCCACCAATCCGACCTGAAGGCGACCCTACCAACTTGAATATGACTCATCAACATAAAATATTTAAAGTTTCTAACTTTATTCGTGAATCCAAACACGATACACTAACCTGGCCGATTCACGTACAGATCAATGAATATAAACCCGTCGAATAAACTGGACAAGTTCAGGTCGGCATATTCAAACACGCCAATCCGACATCCAAACATGACACATTTGCTACTCAAGAATGCTAATTAACCACTAAGTCTTTCCACTAAACCTTTGTTAATCTTAGCTATGGTTCATCAACCATTTTAAGGCACATGCTACAGATAGAACAATTATGTCATAGGCAGATGAATATTTGATAAAATGATGTTAACAACCTTCTTACCAAAGAATTGTGTCTCTAATTAATTATCCTTCTAAATTCTCTCCCGTCCTCATATATTTTTATACACCAATTATATTTTATGTTTGCATTTGCGCGTATGTAAAATAAAATAAATAAATAATGAGGGAATCTTTTTATATGGACCAATATATGAAATTTTGTGGGTAGATAAGTCATAAAAAAAGGGAAGTCGATAAATTAGAAAAGAGAATAATTAGTTGGGAGAAGATCAAATAAGTTGGCTTCTGTCATATTATCTAGTTCATCTGATGAGAACATACGATACATATTCAGTTTTTCCACATTTAATGTATGGAGCATAATCTAATTAGGTAGAATAAAAGATATTAAAGATGTTGAGTTAGAATATTTTCTCCCTAATTAAATAGTAAATTATTAAATAACAGGATTTCTAGGAAATCAATGTCATTCAATCAAATGTTGCCGTCTAAAAAGTAATTGATTTGTATGTTATCATTAGCCACCGACACAAACGATCGATAGTGGCCGGGTAACCGTAAATAGGATCTCAATGGGGCCTGCTTTCCCTATTTGGTGCATTTCGAATGCTACTTTCTCTCTTCTCCTTTTAGCCTAAATTTCGGAGTCTGTCTCCTTTTAGCCTAAATTTGATTCAACAATGTAATCAACATATAATATTATTCATACTGTAAGAATTATATATGCTAGGGGTGTGCGCTGGACTAGCGTTTGTAAAATTTTTCTTTTTCTCTCTCCCAAGTTAATTACCTCTAGATATAACCCGTCACATTGTGAAGGTATTGGGACATTTGAAGTTGCTTTTTTTTTTTAGGACTTCCACTGTTGAATGTCCGGTAGGCAGTTAAACATAAGTTCTTACGGTTGTAATAGCTCTTACGGTCCTGTGTATCTGCAGAAACAACTTGGCGTTAGAGGCTCCCGCCTATATTGAGGTATGGGAGTCGGATATACACAACTATACGCATGTGTTAGAAATACACAGATGTTGTTTCATGAAACAATGACCTAAGCCAGAATTTTGCCCAAAGAATGTTTCTATACGTACGAGTTATGTATCAATTAATGTTTGAGCTATTGTAATAGCGCTTACGGTCCTGTTTATCTGCTGAAACAACAACAACATTACCCCATTGCGTTAGAGGCTCCCGCGTATAACGAGATATGGAGGTTGAATGTACACAACTATACTCATGCGTTAGAAACACACAGATGTTGTTTCATGAAACAATGACCTAAAGCCAGAATTTTGCCCAAAGAATGTTTCTATTCGTACGAGTTATGTATCAGTTAATGTTTGATATATTGTAGGAACAGTTGATAAGATGGGCATAAATCAAAACAGTGATGCCATTTTGTAGGCAAATTGGTTGCATGACAGACATCACCTTGATGGAATCTGTATAGTTATGTTTTCATTTCTTTTTTTCTTTATTTGTGCATTATCTTAGTAACTTGAATACACTATAATCTGATCACGTGTCCTTAAATGTTACAGACTAGAAAACTCGGACAGCAGCAGATCGTTTAGCTCTGACAGGTCCGGAATAGAGGGACGGGCTCGTGCCGGTCTCTCTAACAACACTGCATCAAAATCATTTAGATTAGGGATGAAAAAGGGGTCTGAAGGATTCATGACGCTTAGTCGATCTCTAAAGTCTGGTGTTACTCGGGCTGTATTTCCAGAAGATCTCAATGGAGATGGAGGGATAAAGATATTTGATCCTCAGGACAAGTTTCTACTCTTCTGGAACTAGCTTTTGGTGATATCTTGCATTCTGGCAGTATCAATGGACCCTTTGTTTCTTTACCTTCCAATTTTTGAGACTGAAGGGATGTGTCTTCACATTGATGAAAAATTAGCATACACCACAACAACTTTGCGTACAGTAATTGATGCCTTCTACCTGATTCGCGTCGGTCTCCAGTTCCGGACAGCTTACATTGCACCAGCATCTCGTGTGTTTGGTAGAGGAGAACTGGTGATAGATCCTAAACAAATAGCAAACAGATACATCCATCGCTATTTCATTGTGGATGTTTTGTCTGTGATGCCTTTACCACAGGTTTTGATATGCTATTGTTTTACTCGCATAATGTCCAGATATTTAGAGTATTTGATGGTTTCTTAGGTTTGGAGGGCCGGACTTGGCTCAGCGGTAAGCTTCCTTGCCGTGATGTATTAAGCCGAAGTTTCGAAACTGTCTCCACTCAAAGTGGGTAAGGCAGCGTAGGTCTTCCCTCCTCGAACACTCACGCAGTGGGTATGAACCGGGTCTGGCCTTTTTGATGGTTTCTTAGGTTTAGTATACCCCTTTCTATTCCCAATGGAGTCAATAACACACTCTTTCTTTACTTTGAAATATGATGGAATAAAGCAAAATGACTCACTAAATTGGCTTCGCTTCTTATATTGTAAAGTAGCAGTCGATTGACACAACTTGAAGCAATTTTCATTATGGGTCATCGGGAAACAACATCTCTGTGTTTCTAACACATGAGTATGGTTGCGTACATCCAAACTCTCTATACCCGCCATAGGCGGGAGCCTCTAAGGCAATAGGGTAACGTTGTTGTTGTTGTACATTTTGCACACTATTTCTATCTCCAACGGAGTCATGGACACACTCGTCCTTGACTTAAGAATATGATGGAATAAAGCAAAATGACTCACTAAACTGGCTGCGCTTCTTATATTGTGAAGTAGCGACACAACTTGAGGCCATTTTCATTATGGGTCATCGGAAAACAACCTCTTTGTGTTTCTAACAAATGAGTATGATTGCGTACATCAGGCCTCCCCAGACCTCGCCATAGTCAGGAGCCTCTAAGACAATAGGGTAACGTTGTTGTTGTTGTACATTTTGCTCACAGTTCTAATTCTTTTTCTTTCTTTGTTGCGCACAATGATGAATTGCAGGATCAAGAGGTTGGCATGATCCAAGTGGGAGCAGCACCAGTGAAGTCTCATTCGTCGGATCACAGCAGCAATTGAAGGTCAAGATGTTCAGTTGGTTAATTGGCAGTTGGAAGATTCAGTTGTAATGTGTGTGTGTCACGTGGGTGCTGAAGGTGGTGTGCGTAATAAGGTTGCGGTGCCAGCAGGTGATTGCGGGAAGAAGAAGGAGAAGGAAAGTTGGCGGTAGATATGTTTGAATAAGCGAAGTGACCATTTTGCCCTTTATGTAATGTTTGTTAGGTGAATATAAGAAGGGGTAGTTTAGTCATTTCACATCCTTTCTTCTTCATTTTTCGCTGTATAAATTTGTTCGTTGAGCAGGCGGTTATGGAATAAGAAATTGAAGGATTCTCTAGATATTTTTTTTTCTTCTCTAGCTTTTGTTTCCGCTTCAATTGAGCAATGCGTGTATCCGCTTAGTTTCTGTGATCAATTTGACATGGTATCAGAGCGATGATGTTGATCCCTGTATATTTCTCTGCTTGTATATTCTGATGCGTTCTCTCGATTGTAGAGTGTGTGTGATTTGTATTTCAGTTTGATTGGTATCTTTGAGTTGTTTGATCCAAATAACTGTGATAGTAAATTCTCATAGATATGGCTTCTACTTCGAGTAATCAAAGAACTAGTACCTCAAATACTAGTGAGAATCTTACCAGCAATCCATTTTACCTGCATCCAAATGATAGTCCAGCGATTATACTTGCGCAACCTCCACTGAACTCTCACAATTATCACTCCTGGAGTAGGATGTTTCAAATGGCGTTGATCGTGAAGAATAAGATCGGTTTTGTAGACGGATCCATACAACAACCAACCGCGAATGATCCGCAGTACCAGGCGTGGAGACAGGTAAACTCAATGGTTCATTCTTGGATTATGAATAGTGTAATGCCTTCTATTGTGCAAAGTGTTATGTGGTATAACAGTGCATTTGAAGTTTGGAACGATTTGAAAAGAAGGTATGGTAGTGGAGATGCATTTAGACTTTCGGATCTTCTTGAAAATTTTTATGCAGTTAGGCAAGAAGGTGATTCTGTGAATGATTATTTTACTAAAGTGAAAGTGTTGTGGGAAGAGATGATGATACTTAGACCTATACCAAGATGTGTATGCCATGGATGTAGATGTGATGTAGGAGTTAAGTTTCAGGAATTTGTTGAAAGTGAATATGTGATAAAATTCCTAAAAGGTTTGAATGAGGAATTTGATCCTGTTAAGTCGCAAGTTTTTGTGATGTCTCCTATGCCTAAGATTGATGCTGTGTTCGCGATGACACTCAAATATGAAAGGAAATTGAATGGTTCAGCCAATCAGACCAGTTTTAACAACGGTCCAACTGCACTGTCAGCGGCAAAATTTGATGATGCGAAGGTAGTTGCCAATGTTGGTATGAATGATGGGAGGAATGCTGGAGGTCAGAGAGCAGTAATGTCTGCTCTCTCTGGTAAGGATGAAGGTAAATGTCACTGTAATAATTTGAATGCATGGATACTAGATTCAGGTGCCACTGATCATATAGTTTGTAATTCTAATATGTTCAGTTCCTATAAGCCTATTTAGCATGTTTCCATAAAGTTGCCTAACAATCTATCAGCCTCAGCTACTCTTATTGGGTCAGTTACTTTGAATCCGTCCTTAACTATGTCCTGTATGTACCTTTCCTTGCCTACAATCTTTTGTCTGTCAGTAAGTTGGCTTCTGTTCCTTCTTTACTTATTCAATTTTTTGGAAATTCATGTGTCATTCAAGACTCTATATCCCTGAAGACGATTGGTTCAGCTAGGCAGCTCAATGGCTTGTACTATATGCATGGAGCTCCTAAGTAAACAACAATATCTTCTACTTGTTTGTCTACTGTTTCTCAGTCTGCTTTGTTGTGGCATTACAGATTAGGCCACGCTTCATTGCCTAGAATAAAAGAAGTGTAGAAACTTGATAAGTCTGTACATGTTCATGGAGATGTAACAGGATGCACTGTTTGCCCTTTGGCCAAAAAGAAAAGAAATCCTTTTCCCGTTTCTGAGTCTTTTTCCAAATCTACCTTTGATCTTTTGCATGTTGATCTTTAGGGTCCTCATAAATATGCAACTATGTATGGTCAACGTTATTTTCTCACCATTGTTGATGACTATTGTAGATACACTTGGGTGTATCTACTCAAACAAAAATCAGAAGCCAGAAATGCTATTCAAAGTTTCTGCCAATATGTATACAACCAGTTTGGCAAATCCATAAAGTGCATTAGAAGTGATAATGGTCAGGAGTTTAAGATGGACCATTTCTTTATGTCTAAGGGCATCATACATCAAACCACATATGCTAACACTCCACAACAGAATGGAGTGGTTGAACGCAAGCATCAACACATTCTCAATGTAGCTAGAGCCCTTAGATTTCAGTCTCATGTTCCTATATGCTATTGGGGCTTTTGTATCCAATATGCAGTGTATATCATTAACATTCTGCCTACTCCCTTATTGCAGCAATGCACACCTTATAAGTGCTTATTTCACTCAAAGCCTCTGTACAACAATCTCAAAGTCTTTGGATGTATGGCATACGCTAGCAATACATCTTCGCAGAAAACTAAGTTTGAACCCAGAGCTATACCTTTTGTTTATCTTGGACTACCTTACCATACAAAGGGATACTTGCTTTCGAATCTCAATACAAAGCAAGTCTTTGTATCCAGAGATGTTAATTTTCATGAACATAATTTTCCTTTTGCACCTGCCTCACAACTGTCAGACCCAATACCAAACAACACATCAAACTCTCACCAGTCAGTTGACATACTTGGCCATTCAACCACAATGCCAGATACTGCACATCATACATTAGAACATTTTAACGATGCTGTCCCAGATCATTCTTCTCTTATCAGTGTCACCTCTTCATCATCCTCTGAGCATTTTCGTGCAGTTACGGACTCTTCCAACCACACTGATGCCTTGAACAGTACTGACCTTGCTGTCTCTCCCCTTCACAATGTTCAACCATGTACTGGATTAAAGATTTGTCTACCTCTATCCTAACCTGTCCCTAGTTCTCAACCAGGCGGTCATCACCGTCCAGCTAGAGCCAAACACCCCCCAAGCTATCTACATGATTATTACTGTGGCCTCTTGTCCTCTTCTTCTGATATGTCCAATTCACACCAGCAAAAGCATTCCATTCCTTATCCTGTTGAGGATTACATTTCTTTTGATGCATTGACACCTAAATTTAGATCCTATGTTCTTAATATTAGTTTGCTACCGGAGCCTGCATCCTATCAAGAAGCAGCCAGATCTGCTCACTGGCTGAAGGCAATGGAGGTAGAATTGGCAGCCCTTGAGGCAAACAATACTTGGTCTTTGGTCTCCTTACCTTCTGGTAAAAGGCCCATTGGATGTAGGTGGGTTTACAAGATCAAATACAAGCCTGATGGGAGTGTGGAGAGGTATAAGGCTAGGCATGTGGCAAAGGGCTATACTCAGTAGTTAGGGGTTGATTACACATACACTTTTTCTCCAGTTGCCAAATTAACTACGTTTAGATTGCTTTTAGCAGTTTCAGCTCAAAGACACTGGCATGTGCATCAATTGGATGTCAACAATGCATTTTTACATGGTGACTTGAGCGAAGAAATATACATGACCTTGCCAGAGGGAGTTAATACGTCTAGAAGTGATGTTGTATGCAAGCTCCATAAGTCACTTTATGATTTGAAACAAGCAAGCAGAGAATGGAATTTGAAGCTTACTAAATTTCTTGTTGCCCAAGGATACACACAATCAAAAAATGACTACACCATGTTTGTTAAACAGACGGATGGTTCTTTTTTGGCTCTATTGGTTTATGTTGATGTCATAATTGTTGCTGGTAATTCAATGACACGAATTACTGCACTTAAGGAGTCCTTGAATCACGCCTTCAAGATAAAAGACCTAGGCCCTTTAAGATACTTTCTTGGCATCAAGGTGGCTCGCTCCCAGGGGGATTGTGATATCACAGAGAAAGTATGTCTTAGAGTTGGTTGAACAGGCGGGTTTTTTAGGGGCAAAACCTGCAACCAGTCCAATGGAACAGAACCTAAAGTTGGCTCATGGTGATTCTGAATTTATAGAAGAAGTGTCTAGCTATAGAAGACTATTAGGGAAGTTAATATATCTCACTATAACAAGGCCAGATATTTCGTTTGCAGTGCGACATTTGAGTCAATTTCTTGATGTGTCCACACAGTTGCATCTTAAAGCTGCGCACAGATTGGTAAGATACTTGAAAGGAACAGCGGGTCAAGGCTTGTTTTATCCTAGCTGTGGTGAATTGGAATTAAGAGGATTTACAGACTCAGATTGGGCAGGATGCGTGGAGACAAGAAAATCTGTTACAGGTTACTGCATTTTTCTTGGTGATTCACTAGTTTCTTGGAAAGCAAAGAAGCAAGGAACTGTGTCTAAGTCCTCTTCTGAAGCAGAGTATAGGGCCTTGGCAATGGCAACATATGAGGTGCAGTGGTTGGTGTATTTGCTGCAAGATTTGGGCATCAAACAGCTTAAACCAGCTAAATTGTTTTGTGACAACAAGAGTGCTATATATATTGTGGAGAATCCAGTGTTTTATGAGAGAACCAAACACATTGAGATTGATTGTCACATTGTGAGGGAGAAATACCAACAAGGAGTTGTTCATCTTATGCCAGTCAAGTCTGAGTTTCAATTAGCGGATGTCTTCACTAAGGCTTTGGACTCGGTTACACTGCGAAACCTGACTGCTGCTATGGGAGTTTGCAATGTATTCAGCAGGTCAGGTTTGAGGGAGGGTGTTGCGCGCAATGATGAATTGCAGGATCAAGAGGTTGGCATGATCCAAGTGGGAGCAGCACCAGTGAAGTCTCATTCGTCGGATCACAGCAGCAATTGAAAGTCAAGATGTTCAGTTGGTTAATTGGCAGTTGGAGGATTCAGTTGCAATGTGTGTGTGTCACGTGAGTGCTGAAGGTGGTGTGCGTAATAAGGTTGCGGTGCCAGCAGGTGATTGCGGGAAGAAGAAGGAGAAGGAAAGTTGGCGGTAGATATGTTTGAATAAGCGAAGTGACCATTTTGCCCTTTATGTAATGTTTGTTAGGTGAATATAAGAAGGGGTAGTTTAGTCATTTCACATCCTTTCTTCTTCATTTTTCGCTGTATAAATTTGTTCGCTGAGCAGGCGGGTATGGAATAAGAAATTGAAGGATTCTCTCTAGATATTTTTTTTCTTCTCTAGCTTTTGTTTCTGCTTCAATTGAGCAATGCGTGTATCTACTTAGTTTCTGTGATCAATTTGACATTCTTGCAAGTGTTTTTATGCATCTAACGACAAAAGGTGTATGATAGTGAACAAAAGATAAAGAAAACATGAAATAGATACAAGAGTGCAGTCTAAGTAACCGACCAGATGTATAAGCGTGACCATGCGGAAATACACGATTGCCTATATTGACGTACCTTGGTTTGTTTCTCTGTTTTGCTGCAGATTGTGATTTGGAGATTCCTCTACGGAGCGAAGGGGTCAGATGTCTTGGCAACTAAACAAGCTTTAGTATTCATTGTTTTCATGCAATACATTCCTAGATTTTGGCGATTTCTTCCACTAATCTCAGACTTGAAAAAGACTGCTGGAGTGTTTGCAGAAACTGCTTGGGCAGGTGCAGCATATTATTTGCTCTGGTTTGTGCTCGCTAGCCATGTAAGTATCTATGCCAACGTGCATTGCCAGCGGAATTTTGAAACTTCCAGTACAACTTGAAAGAGAAACTAATCATATTGGAGTTCACAAAAATTTTATGATTTGGCTAACAACTATAATCAAATGCACTTATTTACTTTGTTGTAGAAATTGAGTAATATAATCCATTATGTTGCAGATAGTTGGAGCTTTTTGGTATCTATTTGCTGTGGAACGCAAGGACGCATGCTGGCAGGCTGCTTGCTTTGAGAGTGAGAATTGCAATCCCAAGTATTTGTATTGTGCACGCGAGGGAAGAATCTATATGGACAAGTGGAAAAATGTCAGTCAAGAGTGTTCTTGATCCAAAATGTAAGCCAAAAGATGACGATGACAACGATGATGATAACAAGAAGGATGATGATGGTGATTTTGATTATGGCATATTTGAAAACGCCTTGAGAAAAGGGATTTTGGAATCTGATAATTTTGTCTCCAAATACTTCTTTTGTTTATGGTGGGGTTTGCAGAATCTGAGGTAACCTAGAGCCTCATTTTCAGTACTTGTCATTTTTTAAAATGTATAATGGCAACATTAAATTTCTATAATGATCTTAATGATCTTTCTGTTGGGCTGTTTCCATTTTTAATAGGGTAAATGACACATTCTTTTTTGTCTTTGGAATATGATGACATAGCAAAATGACTCACTAAATTGGTTGTGCTTCTTATATTGTGAAGTAGCAGTTGATCGATATAGCTTGACGCATCATTATGGTCATCGGAAAACAACCTCTATGTGTTTCTAATACACGGATCTGGTTGCGTGCATCTGATCCTCCATACCCGTCATAGTCGGAAGCCTCTCAGACAATGGGGTAATGTTGTTGTCGTTGATGATCTTTCTGTTAGGCCTTATTTTTGTTTTTCATTTTGCTATAGCACACTTGAGCAGGGGCTTGAAACCAGTACTTATCCTCCAGAGGTTCTCTTCTCCATAGACATATGCATACTCGGTCTCGTCTTATTTGCTCTTCTTATTGGTAACATGCAGGTTAGTACATACATTTAGCTTAATGCCTTAAACTAATTCTGACTTGAACTGTGATTTTTGATTGGAAGGCTCTTTTGTGTGTATGCACGTGATGACAGACGTATCTTCAGTCTATGACAATACGTCTAGAAGAGATGAGAATCAATCGAAGGGACTCTGAGCAATGGATGCATCATAGAGTGTGATAAACCAGAATTAATCGTCTGTTAATCAACAACAGTCAACGGTATAACTCCTGCAGTTCAGCATCCAAGTATTGCTGTTCAGCTGTGATTGCATATCGGCTGAGCCCCATGATATCCTTTTTACTACACTCCAGATCACTTCGGTCAGATTCAATATTGCACTTCGGCAAGGCCTAGTTTTGCACTTCGGCGAAGGAATCAAGCACAGCATCACATCGTAGAACCATCAGGCAGAAGTGCAGTTCAAAGAAGGAGTACATGTCTGGCTATTCAGCCTGTACACGCCAAAGTCACTTCAGCCGACCTACTAGTCACATCAGCCGGCCTACCGGTCATATCAGCAGACCTACTGCATCATAGGTCTTCTGCCCCAAGCAAACATCTTATCCGCTATTAGAGGCCAAAGGCTGGAAAAACCAATAAAAGCAGGCCAAGGTAGACCAGAAAAAGGATCCAAAATATATTCTTCATACAGCCCGGAGCTAATACACTGAACTTTCTCTTCGGCTAAGACCTGTGAGAATTTTCTAACTCCATACACTTAACTATATTCTCAATGAGAAATGGCCCAAACTGACTTGAGCGTCGGAGGGTTTTACCCGGGGTCATCCCCCCAGGACCTCTGATCTTTGCTTTCTTGTGCAGGACTTTCGGGAAGCTATTCCAGCTACAATCTAGAAGTCAGTTAACTACTCTTCAGGTTAACTGACGACGTTCATTTGAGGTCATCTTTGATCCTTGGTGAAGATCCGGCTTCATCATTTGGTGCTAGAAGGAGGGCTCTCAATTCCTTAAAACAGTTACTCAAAGCTTTCTTAATCTTGATCTTACCCAGCTATTGAGAGAAAGATGGATAAAAAGGATAGAAAAGGGTCCAAGCAACCTATGACATCTAAGAGAAGTGAGAGATCTTCTCAACAACAAACAGAACAGTGTTCTACAGAGCCGGGAGAATCCTCAACTCCCACCATTGCCTTCACATATAAAGAGCATATGCGAGCCATACGCTATGTGGCTCAAAACCCGGGTGTGTTCTAAGTTGTGGTGAGGGAAATGAAGGGGAAAGCTTCCGCAGCATGGTCCAGTGGGTCTCATTCCAGTAACTCTCACCCACAGGAACACCTGGAGTACTCTCCAACTCGGCCTAACTATCACCCCAGGCGACAGGCCGAATTTATGGCTAAGGCTGGGTGTTCAGGAACAGGGCCTAGCCACCAGAGCTTAAAACGCACTCAAAAAGCATCTTTGCCATTCAAACATGCCAGAGAAGTTGACAATACAGGCAAAGCCCCACTGCAGGAAAGGTGATCTGTTAAGATTCGGTTAGGAGGCCGAGTGAAGGAAAGGAACTCTCTACTGCCTTCAAAAGCCCATATTCTTTCTTATATGAGGAAGAAGGCCCTAGCAAGGGAACCTCAGCCCCTGGCTGGACCAATCCACAAAAGAGACCACCGACTGTACTACCTTTATCATTATGATATTGGGCATGATACAGAAGACTGTAGGCAGCTTGTACAGGAAATTGGGCGTCTTATCAAGCTTGGTCACCTACAGCGGTTTTAGAATCCGAGGTCAAGGCTGCACAACATGCTGGACTTTGGCAGGCCCTTTCCAGATGAGAATTGCAAACCTGAGCCTCATCACGGGTTGCCAAGGGATAAGGACTCAGATTCCGATGAAAAGGGGCTACGAGTTCCTGGACGAACAAGGTTGATGTGACAGCAAGAGTCTGTGATTTAAATGAATCAGGATTTATTGCCTCTTGCGTATATCCATAATTTTTCAGCTCGGCCTTGCATTATTAAAGGATCAATCCTTTGTTAGACTCCCACATGGCCCTCAATATTTCACCTCAGTAGGACTAAGAAGGTTGAGCAGGACTCAACATTTGGGACATATTTCCCTATATTCTAACTCAGCAGGTCTGAGAAGGTTGAGCAGGACTCAACATCTGGGACAAGTTTTCCTATATTCTAACTCAGCAGGACTGAGAAGGTTGAGCAGGACTCAACATCTCGGACATGTTTCCCTATATTCTAACTCAGCAGGTCTGAGAAGGTTGAGCAGGACTAAACATGTGGGACAGGTTTCCCTATATTCTAACTCAGCAGGACTGAGAAGGTTGAGCAAGACTCAACATTTGGGACATGTTTCCCTATATTCTAACTCAGCAGGACTGAGAAGGTTGAGTAGGACTCAAACATCTGGGACAGGTTTCCCTATATTCTAACTCAGCAGGACTGAGAAGGTTGAGCATGACTCAACATCTGGGACATGTTTCCCTATATTCTAACTCAGCAGGACTGAGAAGGTTGAGCAGGACTCAACATTTGAGACAGGTTTCCCGATATTCTAACTCAGCAGGACTGAGAAGGTTGAGCAGGACTCAACATCTGCGACAGGTTTCCCTATATTCTAACTCAACAGGACTGAGAAGGTTGAGCAGGACTCAAACATCTGCGACAGGTTTCCCTATATTCTAACTCAGCAGGACTGAGAAGGTTGAGCAGGACTCTACATCTGGGACAGGTTTCCCTATATTCTAACTCAGTAGGACTGAGAAGGTTGAGCAAGACTCAACATTTGGGACAGGTTTCCCTATATTTTACTTTAGCAAGTGAGCCGAGCAGGACTCAATGTCTGGGACAGGTTTCCCTATATTTTACTTCAGCAAGTGAGCCGAGCAGGACTCAATGTCTGGGACAGGATTCCCTATATCTTACCTCAGTAGGACTGAGATGGCTGAGCAAGACTCGATTCAACAATATTCATGACAGATCTAACATGTGACTCGTTCATTTTGCTTATATGGATCAAGAAACAAGTTTACTTTGTCTAAAATTTATTGTAAACGGCAAAGTTAAAACACGGCAGAGCTACAGTTCAGTCAAGCAGCATAACACTTTCGGCAAAGTCAAAGGTTGAGGCTGAAGCTCAATACTTATGAAAAAATCCAACTCAAAAGCAACCAAAAAGCTCTTTGGCAGAGCCGAAGACAAAAATTAGATACGGAGGATAACTTAAAGTCTCTCAAGCCGAAGACGAATACTTGCATTAACTATGGAAATAGAGCAAGTAAAACCTCACACGCAGAAGACAAAGCCAAGATAACTGAAATAAGCTGAAGAGCACAAGTTGGAAAAAATTGGATTTTTATTAAGAAGTTTCTGTTACAACTAGAAAGATTACAAAGAGAAGATCCTATTCTACTCTTCATCATCCTTATCCTCTTTGAGATCAGCCCCACTTTGAAACTGCGCTATTTGGTTCTCAAGTAGACTTCCAGCCTCGGGGTTATAGAGTTCAGCAATTTGAGGATGATTTTTGTCCAAGTCTGGGTAGACTTCGGAGCAAGTGTCGATTGCCCAGGTTTGTCCAACAGCTATCGCTGAACCTTGTATCTTCAGGAAGTTACCAGTAAATAACTCAGATTGCCTGAACTCAGCAACGGCAGTTTTCTTAATCTCCTCAGCCTGAAGCTCAAATTGAAGGAGGAGATCAGCTTTGCTTTTCCTTTCTGCCTCCAATTGCTGGTTCAATTCAGCCTTGCTATTGGACAACTCTTGCTCAAAAGTACCAAGTTCCTTTTGGTAAAACTCCAGCTCAGCTTGGGCCTTAGAAGATACTAACTCGACGTTAGCCAATGCTTCCTTCACCTCATACACTTGAGAATTGGCAGTGGCCAACTTGGCATCAGAATCTTCTTTTTCTGCTCGAAGTCTGGAGTTTTCTTCGGTAAGAACGACCACCTCAGACTTCATACCGTTCACTTGGGCTTCCAGCTGATTCAATCTCAAATTGCTGGGTCTTGCCACCTCTGCCAACCCTTCATAGGCATTTTTGAGGTTGTCATTGATCTTAGAGAGTTGGGCAAATTTGGCACGCAGCTCTTCAGCCCGTTTGAGAATGTTATACTCTTAAACTTGAAACTGCAAAAATCAGTTTGGTTAGAAAAAGCGTAAGTGATCCAGCTAAAAGAGATGGATAACATCAGAAAATCTTACCATGGCCATATTTATTGCAAATGAATTCATGGCAGTATCCCAGTCTATACTGCCATAAAGTTGCCAATCGTGAGGTAACACTGCCATCTCAGTGACTTCCTAGCTACACTAGGATTTGCAGCAGTGTCAGCAAACGAGAACTGCAACATCCTTGTACCTCGGCGGTTCCATAGGGAAGACTCTCCCTCCAGCGCGTTTACCCCTGAGCTCTCTCCTAAGAACTCAGAGGAGGGACCAGCTTCATCAGAAACCCGCCTTGGTTGAGGCATGACTTCCTCTTCGGCAACTAGGGGAGAAGAGATCAAGATGGGGGCATCAATTCCCCCAATTCCATCATCTGGCTGAGCTGAAGCTGGGACAAGGGCTTGAGCTTCAGCCCGGATGGGATTATCAAGAGTTCCAACTGAAGAGAAAAAAAGGCCAAATGATTAAATGGAGACAAAATATATTCAAGACCAACGCAAGGCAAAAGTCCTACCTGGAACTTCGGTCTCAGGGATTATCTGCACCTCGGACGAAGGTCCGGCAGAGGCCTGCCTCGAAGAGGAAGGTTGTCCTTCGGTCATCTTCCTCTTTTTGGGGACTAAATTCTTCAGCCTTGCGAGGGTTTTGGACACCATGACTCCTGCAGAAGTCAATGAATAAATCAGTCAAAGACGCAACATGAGAACCAGTTAGAGATGTTCAAAAGGTTACTGCGTACCCCGAACTATTCTTAAAGCAATGGGGATGAGGGGCCGAAAGTTATGTTCTGGCCACAAGTGTTCCAGTTCGGCAACCTTCACAACCGACCTGTCCACTTTTTTCCAATCCACGGCCAAGGGCAAGTGTAATAATTGTGAGGCTTCATTGCAAGATTGCTCGCTTGGCCTCTTGTTATTTGCACTGCCGGAATTCCAAAGGATCCCTTCGGTAATCCTATAGTCTTAACCAAAAAGAAACATCCCATCCAATCCTCGGTAGAAGAGGGAAGGTTTATGACATGGAGATTTTCACTACTTTGATACCTTCTGCCAAAATAATACCAACTACCCTTCTGCTCACACACAAATATTCCCCTAAAGACTGCAAGCGAAAAGGCTTTCTCAGCAGCTCTTAGGTAAAGCAGGTAACTGAGGATAACCTTAAGGCCGTTAGGCATTATTTGGGGAAGCCTAAGTTTGTAAAAGTATAGGATTTGGAATAAAGGAGTTGGAATGAAAAGGTTGAAACCAGACTTAAAGCATTCCTCATAGACTGCCTCATACCCTATTAGGGGGTCATAAGCAGTCTGATGCGGCAGGGGAAGAATGGGGGCAAAGGTGCTCCTGTCAACGTTATAATGTTGACATAGTTCAAGGAGGTCGGTGGCTTTCAAGGTGCACATTGAGTTTTGCACCGATGAAGAAGAAACCATGGATTCTGGGGCAACCAAAGAAGAAGAAGAAATAACGGAAGCCATGGAAGATAAATGCAAGAAGAAAAGCTTACAGAGAGATTGAAGGGCTGAACTGGAGGAAAACACCGTGACAAGAATGAAGGCTTCGAAGACGAAGAAGATGAGCAGATATACGGAATAAGCTATGCGCAAAATAGAAGAAGAAGAAAAGAAAGAATTAGGGCAATTGCCCCTATTTATAAGAAGGAAAGGCAAAAGTTGCAACTTTTCGGTTGAAATTCTAAAAGGCGACGGTTCAAGTATCCCCCCTCGGGTACTGAAACCGCCGAAAAGGTAATGATGAGGCGTCGGAATTGACGCTTACATTAAAAGCGGGAATTACGACGCATATAAGAGGATAACTGCCCAATTAATGGAGACACATCACAGACTCAGAATAGATTTGTCTGCCCTCACAGTTCAGCTCAGCCACACAAAATCTGGGGGCAAATGATAAACCAGAATTAATCGTCTGTCAGTCAACAACAGTCAACGGTATAACTCCTGCAGTTCAGCACCCAAGTATTGCTGTTCAGCCATGATTGCACTTCGGATGAGCCCCATGACATCCTTTTTACTATCAAAGAATAAGCCAAGGACTGCACCTCGGCACCGAACTCCAACATTAGCTTCAGCTTAAGTACTACACTCCAGATCACTTCGGTCAGATTCAATATTGCACTTCGGCAAGGCCTTATTTTTCACTTCGGCGAAGGAATCAAGCACAACATCACATCGTAGAACCATCAGGCAGAAGTGCAGTTCAAAGAAGGAGTACACGTCTGGCTATTCAGCCTGTACATGCCAAAGTCACTTCAGTCGACCTACTAGTCACATCAGCCGGCCTACCGGTCATATCAGCAGACCTACTGCGTCATAGGTCTTCTGCCCCAAGCAAACATCTTATCCGCTATCAGAGGCCAAGGGCGGGAAAAACCAATAAAAGCAGGCCAAGGCATACCAGAAAAAGGATCCAAAATCTATTCTTCATACAGCCCGGAGCTAATACACTGAACTTTCTCTTCGGCTAAGACCTGTGAGAATTTTCTAACTCCATACACTAAACTATATTCTCAGTGAGAAATGGCCCACACTGACTTGAGCGTCGGAGGGTTTTACTCGGGGTCATCCCCCCGGGACCTCTGAGCTTTGCTTCCTTGTGCAGGACTTTCGGAAAGCTATTTCAGCTGCAATCTAGAAGTCAGTTAACTACTCTTCAGGTTAACTGACGACGTTCATTTGAGGTCATCTTTGATCCTTGGTGAAGATCCGACTTCATCAGAGTGCTTCCCCCAGAGCTCAAGAAGAAAGTTCGACGATATGATCAATACAAATGGATGGAAACTCGTGGAGTTAATGAAGAGGACATAGTCCAAGGTTTGCCAAAGTACCTTAGAAGGGATATAAAACGACATCTTTGTTTAAACCTGGTCAGAAGGGTGAGTAACAACAATTTCTTTACCTTTTGTTGGCAAGAAGTAGACTGTAAGTAACTTGATCTTTGTTGTTCTCCTAAATCCAACGAGAAAAGATTATCTCACACGCCTCATATCCTATTATCTGTCTCACTATTAGAACAGTGACATATGTCTTTTTATCAACTTGCATCAATTATTTATTTTTTACAAAAAAATATGTGTAATAGTTTTAAAGTTACGTGTCAGACTTGAATCAGTGGTTGACAAGACATAATATCTCCCAAAAAGAAAAGTAGCTTAGGTAGAGTCCCGATAGACTGGGAAGGTAGTTATTCCAGCACTCTTTCTCGATGCTTTTAATAGCTAGCCGGATAGCAGAAGTGCCGAAAGCCAGTGCTTGTCCGGCTCTATTCCATCTTTAAATTCCTACTTCCCTTTTTTCTGCTTTGACTTAGACTTACTGATATAGATAGTACACTCG
>AP025047.1:13521550-13539672 GCA_036186865.1 Eustoma russellianum
TAAAGATATTTCTTCTAAAGCTTTAGAAAGAGAAGAAGAGGAGTCGATCTTGGGAAGAAGAAGATGTTGATTAGCTGCTTCCCGGACTTGAATCAATGGTTGATAAGACAGAATATCTCCCAAAAAGAAAAGTAGCTTAGGTAGAGTCCCGATAGACTGGAAAGGTAGTTATTCCAGCACTCTTTCTTGATGCTTTTAATAGCTAGCCGGATAGCAAAGTGCCGAAAGCCAGTGCTTGTCCGGCTCTATTCCATCTTTAAATTCCTTGGGACTAGGTGGGTCAGCTGGTAGAGCAGTTGACTGAAAATCCTTGTGTCACCAGTTCAAATCTGGTTCCTGTCACATGATTAAAAGACAGTAGGTGGAACATAACAACCTCTGTGTGTTTCTAACACATGTGTATGGTTGTGTACATCTGACCTCCCATACCTCGCCATAGGCGGGGGCCTCTAAAGAATGTGGGTATGTTGTTGTTGTAGTAGGTGGGACATATAATATTTTCCCAATCCCAACACCCCTCTCAAAGCATGTTTGGAATTATGACATGGAGAAAATCTCACTTATTAGCCTAACGTTTGGCCCATTACTCAGTTAGCATCCTAACATTGATGAAACTCACTTAACAACAACTCTTTTTCCGAAATGGCTCACTTGTAGCCGTGCAATCGTAAGGTGACCTAGTGTAGCCTGTTTTGTTGAAAAAAACCTTTTTTATTCAATTTTGGGTTAAAATTTGATTCCACGGTGGATTCCCTCCTGCCACCGTGGATTCCCTCCTTCCCCTCAACAAACCTTTCCCTCCAAAACTCTGCCAACCCCTATAATCTTCGTTGTTCCTCTTCCCCAACACCACTGTCACCTAATCTGCCCCAAATTCAGCCCTTCAAAAACCCTAAATCCAACGTCCCTTTCCTCCCTTCACAAGCGGTATAAACTGGCTTCAATTTTCTCCACAACCCTTTCCCTCTAATTCTTCAATCAAGAAGGAGACATCCCCAAATCACAGTTGATGTCTTCACAAAATTCTAGGTATGTAAATTGGAGGAGTCTTCCCCAACGAAGGTGTAGATGCGGATTAATAGCTGCAGAAGAAACTTCATGGACACAAACCAATCCCGGACGAAGGTTTCTCACATGTCCAAATTGGCCGGTAAGTTTATGGATTAGGATAGTATATATTTTCCTCACGTTTGATTCAGGACTTAAACATATAAAGTTTGTGCTTTTTTATTTCAGTTCGATGATGAGGGATGTGGATTTTTTGAATGGATAGATGGACCAATTTGTGCGTGAGCTTGCGATATAATACCGGGGCTGCTGCGGAAGTGTAGCCGTTATGAGAAGCAAATACAGCAATTTAAGGCGAATGAGGAGAAGATTAGGAAGATGGTTTGGAAAGGAAAGATGTTAACTGGGTTGTTGATTTGTTCATAGATATTTTTCTTCATTGTGTGGGGAACGAAATAGTGGTGATGCAAGTAATGTACTCTGTTGGTTTTGTTTTGGAACGGGCATGTGTGATGGAAGTAATGTACTCTGTTAGTATGCTTTTGTATCTGGTGCTATTGGGTTTGTGTAAAAGTTTTTGGTGATGCTCAAATGCAGTGGTGAATGAAATATGTATTATGGGTTATTGGTTATGCATTACATGGTGTGAATCTTGTGTTACAATGCCATTGGTTGTTATGCAGTACAAGATTATTTGTCATGATTTGTCATTGAAAAAAAGGTATAATGCATGAAAAACAAAGAAAGACACAATACCCTTAAACAAAGAAATTTGCTCACTGAAATGTAACATGTCAAGAATTTGAAGAAAGATGCTTACATATACAAAAGCCAACACAAATGGGATGCATAGTTCCAAGCATCTTTCTTCAAATACAAAAGGATATCCTAAGAATTAAATGCAAGACCTATGCTAAATCATGAGAATCATAATCTTCAACATTCTTCCTTCTACTGCTTTCAACCACAAATGTGCATCCCATGTAAATGGTTCCATTGCGTATAATGAAGTTAAGAATTAGCTAGTCAGTCCCCGGTTGTTTCCTGTAATATGGCCACCTTTTAGGAACTTCATCTGGACTCTTAATGTATTTACTCAGCACGGTGTCTTTGTCTAAATCTGGAGATAGGGCACTTGACACATCACGGAGTTGGGACTGGGCATCAGCAGCATTCACATTTGGATTAGATACAGGACATGGTGGTGCAGTACTCACAGGTGTCTCCTCATCATCCGGATCAACAATCTCAATGATTTTGTCAATTGGTTTTCTCCACGGATGCTGTGTAATGAACAAAATAGTTAAGGAATACATTGACATCATACTTAAATACACTAATCATATTATCTTACCTGGTATGATACCCTTGTCATTCTTTTCTTATGTGGCCTTAAACCAGCAGTTTTTTTGAATCTCCGTGGCCTTAAACCATCACTTTTACTTATGGTCTGTGAATCAAACATAATCAAGACATGTCTCATATGAAACTAATATAAGCACTTGCACTTGCAATTTGTTACCTCAGTAACAACAGAGGGTGCATCATGTACATTGTGTTCACCGACTGCCGGTATGTTTGCTTCATCATTAATCTATGCCATATAAATACAAATGAATTTAAACACTATGATCGGGACTACACAAACACATTGCTAATAACTATTACCTGAGACATCACTTGTTCTGGGACATCATCAAGGACTGGGATGTTCTGTTCTGGGACATTATCAATGCCTGGAATGTTATGTTCTGGGACATCATCAAGGACTGGAATGTTCTGTTCTGGGACATCATCAATGCATGGAATGTTATGTTCTGGGACATCATCAAGGCCTGGAATGTTCTGTTCTGGGACATCATCAAGGCCTGGACAGTTCATATCAATGTTCCCATCATCAGTACGACGTTTCCTCCGGACGGGCTGCAACAGTTAAATGGATTATTATGTACGTTTCCATCAGCAATGGCTAATATAATGTACAGTATTAATATGTTATCTCACCATCTTCTTAGGCCTGGAATGTTCTGTTCTTGAAGGAGATATCTGGCTGAACTCGTCTAGCTGTGATACTTCAGTTCTGACAACAGGAGGGGGGGCACTTGACATTGCAACAAACTCATCAACTCCTGTCCGTCCCTCTTCTGGGAGGCTTGACTGTATTTTCACACGGTTTGGACAAGTTCGTTTGTTGTGACCTTTCTGATTGCATAGTCTGCAGAGTTGTAGCTGTCCAACTCTCCGCAATTTCTGCAATGTTGACGTTGTACTCCTGTGTTCCTTTATCATTTCTTTCTCACCGACTGAAGTCCTTCTTGTCTTCTTGGGTCTACCTGCCTTTTTTTTAAAAATGGGTGGGTTAACTGGCTCATGTTCTGTTTCCCCTAGCTGCTTGAGTCCTACACACGGTTGTATTGGTAGTTCATAAACTTTCTTATAGGTCTGCACGTAATAACACTTATCAACGTAGTTTACTGGATCCTCCCGATCAAATGCAAGTGCTACACATGCATGGGAACAGGGAATGCCTGTCAATTCCCATTTCCTGCAAGTGCAAGTATATTCTCTCAAATCCACACAAAAATTCCTTCCATCAAACGTCTGGCACTGAAACTTCTTACTGTCTGCCTTGTATGGGATACAATCGCCGGAAGCCTCTATATTCTTACTCAATCTCGACATAATCCTGGGGCATATTGTTTTTCCAACCCATTTTTTTCAGCTCTTTCTCTGTTTTCTTGAAATCTCACCATATTATGGTTTCGAATCCATTCAAACATTGATAAAATTGGCATTTCCCTAGCTGGAAGAAGCAATGCATTGTAACTCTCACAGACGTTGTTCAATACCATATCACACTTTGGCATGGGGCTGAAGTGAGACCGACTCCACTGAGCTGGTGTTTTCAATATCATTAAAAACCAATCCCACAGTAAATTCCGGATGCTCCATGTCTCTACTTGGAATAAATTTCTTATAATGTTTGTCTTGTAGCTCTTCCTCCTCGCTGTTTGCAACATCAGGAGGGCCTTCATCGGATACATATCCTTGTGAAAAGAAAGACATATCAGAGGGCCCTTCACCCACATCCTCACCCAAATCAACATTTTCCTCCTCATAGGAATCATTGTAAGTACCTTCTGAATCCATAAGTCCATCTATCTTGTACTCTGAATCAGAAGAGCAACCATCTTCATTCCCACTAACATCTTCATTCGCACTCACACCTTCATTACCACTCACATCATCATAAGCACTCACATCTTCTACATCATTACCCGTTTGTTCAACCTAATCACCTGCTTCATTAGCATTGGGTACAACTAATTGTTCCACATAGATATCCAACACCTTTACTCCATCACCCAAACCCAATGCCTTCGCATACAGTTCTCCGTCATTTTCAATTCGAACAAACTTCCTTTCTCTCAAGTAGTACCTTTTGTATCCTATTATTCTATTTTCATTACACATTTCATCCAGGTATACCAAAGAAATCTCTTCAGCTTCAACATCATCGTAAATGCAGGTCCCACCCCCATGATACTCTGCCTTAGGCAAATTAAGTAACAAACCCCCATAATGTAGAATTAAAGTGAACTTCCCACTACCTGTACCTGCATGTTGAACCATTGAAACAGAGGAAGTTAAAAATCAAAGGTATTATCTGCGTATATACAACAAACAGTCACATGCAACCCAATTTCCACAAAATTACACTTCGATTAAAAAACCCCCCCGATTACACAAATTCTTCACAATATCTTCAGACTTACCTCCAACAAAGCAAAATTTAACACTAAAACGAAACACCACTTACCATATATAGGATGCTTATCCTTCGGTAGGTTTGGAATCCTCAGACTCATTGTTCCCGCGGTCAGTTGCACAGACAGACGATTGAAATCAATTTCCTCACACAAATGCAACCAACACTCTTCCGATGACCGAAATATCCAACAACCCTAAGCAATTTTTCACAAAAAATGTTGTCTTTTTCTCAGCAAAGGTTGTCTTCTGCAAGGGTGAAAAAGAACCGTTGCTGTGCAGGAATGGATTTCGAACGGGAGAAGAGGTAGGGGAAAAGGTGGACACCTTTTCCCTTTTTTAAATCCGTCTACAATTAAAAAAATATTAAAGTGGGGTCTATTTTTAAAGTCAACGGTAATCTTCACGAGTCAACACTTTTCTTCCGGTTGCACGGCTACAAGTGAGCCATTTCGGCAAAAGAGTTGTTGTTAAGTGAGTTTCATCAACGTTAGGATGGTATTAATGGGCCAAACGTTAGGCTAATAAGTGAGATTTTCTCTTATGACATGCATAATATGGGACTTCGCCTTTGATGATTTCATGTACCTTTGTTTGCAAATATGGACGAGAGATTGCTTGATGCCATTTGTGAGAGACTTAAACCAAGATTATACACAGAGACCACTTACATTGTTCGTGAAGGTGATCCTGTGAGATGCTCTTTATCATACGCGGTAGACTAGAAAGCGTAACCACAGATGGAGGAAGAAGCGGGTTTTTCAACCGTGGTTTGTTGAAAGAGCGAGATTTTTGTGGTGAGGAGCTTCTCACTTGGGCACTGGATCCTAGACCTGGTTCGAATCTGCCACCATCTACTAGGACTGTCAAGGCTTTGACAGAAGTCGAAGCATTCGCCTTAATAGCGGAAGAGGTGAAATTCATCACCAGCCAGTTCAGGAGAATCCACAGTAGGCAGCAGCGGCTACTTTTTGGTGGGGCAAAATTCACACTATGGGATCACCGTCTACCTTTTCGGACTCAATATACATTCTTTCAAAAATCCAGCAAAAACTCCCTTACAATATAGATATATGCAAATATTATAACATAAAATCTAAACCAACACATCCACTAATCAAAATGCAACAATAATAAGCAACCATCAACAATATCCAACAAAATTTATTCATAAGCATCATTAACAAGCAGCAATATCCAACAAAAGTTATTAATTTGACCCTTGACATACCTTTTATTTACGAAATGAAGGACGAGCAGCAGGAGGGATTATCGGTGGCCGCAACAAATTTCTTCGAGTTCCCAAATTCTAAAATTGTTGCATAATGTTTTCATTTGAAATGGTTCCAAAAACTTCCTTCTCGAAGTAACATAGTAAACAGTCTGATAGTAAGTCGTCTCCCAATCGGTTGCGCATATCAATCTTTATTATATTCATCGCAGAAAAACTTCTTTCCACACTTGCTGTTCCTACAGGTAAGATCAGTACTAACTCGATGAGCCGATATACTAAAGGAAAGTAATTGTGATAATTCAACTCCACCATCTTCTTTGCAAGAACTCCAAGATTAGTAATATGAGAGAATACTTCATTTGATTTCATATCACCAATGTAACTTTTAAGTTCATGGTTGAACTCAATTCGATCCTTGGTAATGAAATCGTCTGGATATAATCAAAAATACAACTGCATCTACCTACTACCTAAATTTTTTCTCCGAGTTGGGGGGGAGGCAGCTGCCCCCCGTGCCCCCCTCTGAACGCCCCTGGTAGGCAGGTGCAGCATACTTTCCGTTTTTACTCACAGCAATTGAGAACTTGGGCTGCCAGCTATATACAAGCTGCGTGGCGTCGCTATGCCAGGAGGAAACATTTAGAAGAAATTCGACGCAGTGAAGCAGCTGCACAAGGAGCCTCTAATGGTGGCACGACAAGTCTTGGAGCAACTGTTTTGGCCTCCAGATTTGCTGCCAATGCCTTACGCAGAGTCCACAGCACTCGTAGCTCCAATTCTTCTCGGGTTCTCAGCCTACCAAAGCCTCCTGAACCTGACTTCCACGCCGATGCTACACGTTAGGCGTATCATTAGATGTAAATTATGTTATGTTTTTTTAAGGAAAAAGAACAAAGAAAACTGACGTGCAACATTCACTTTTGACCCCCCCCCGCCGACGAACTGATATGTGTAGAAGTATTTCTTATTAAATTAAAACAGTACTAGCTGCTCATCAGCAAATGAGCTTCAAATAAGCCTATAAAGCGGTATAGTACATGTTATACCAGAAGTTCCTCATTAGCTGGCTTAAATGTGACAAGTTTGAAATTTATAACATGACACCTTTTCAGAAAGAATTGTATATAACTGTTATATATATATATATATATATATATATATATATATATATATATATATATGTATGTATGTATGTATATATGTGTGTATATATGTGTGTATATATATGTATGTATCTATGTATGTATGTATGTATGTATATATATATGCATATGCATATGTATATATATATGTATACACACACACATACATATACATATAGACACACGCATATACATACATAGATATATATATATATATATGTATATATATATATATGTATATATATATATATGTATATATGTATATATGTATGTGTCTGTGTCTATATATATATATATATATATATATATATATATATATATATATATATATATATCTTGTTTTAAAAAAAATGCCGCTCCTCTCTCTGCCCTTCCCCTGCGATCTGCAGCGCCTGGCAGCGTAGCCGGCCGCCGGCTGCGTTGCCATCCCTGCTGCTCCTTTCTTCATTCGATTTCGTCTTCGCCGTCTTTCTTAACCATGATCTCCGATACTACTCTCAACCCTATCCAGCCGCCATCCTCTAACTCGCTTCAGCCGCCACCCCATAACACGGTTGTACCACGCTCATATGCCTCCTTGTTCTCGCCATCTCCGACGATCATGGCTTCTAAGCTTATGCAAAAATACAAGGGTGACCCAATGATCACATTTACGGAGGAGGAGATACACTCATTAGCAGCCCCATATAGATTCACATTAATGGGGATATTTTGGTATAGGAGTCTGCCTCTTGCCATGATCTGATCGACCATCGATCGGGTTGGATTTGTGGGGGCAGTCAAGGTTGGATTGTTGGACGCAACACATGTTTTACTGCATTTTGATCAAGAGAAAGATTATTACCGCTGTTTTTCATGTCGTGGTTGGATGATCTCCGGGAAGCATATGCGCGTCACCAAGTGGACGCCTGATTATGACCCAGCCGTCGAAGTTCCAATCGTTCCTATATGGGTATCGTTCCCTGGCCTCCATATTCATTTTCATCACAAAGATGCGCTCTTTAATATCGCACAAATGCTTGGCACACCTCTTAAACTTGATGCGGCAACTACAGCGATAAGCCGTCCCTCCGTGGCTCGTATATGTGTTGAGTTGGACGCCTCCAAGGAATTATCAAAACGCATCCACATATAAACCTCTACAAGAATTATAGCCCAAACTGTTGAATATGAGGATCTCCCATCATACTGTGCTGAGTGTTATAGATTAGGTCACATCACTGCAGATTGTGGTAAACCGGCCACAGATGCCGCTGATCATGAACAGTTGCTTCGGCACACTACATCAGAGGACAAGGAAAAGAAGCAACTGCAAAAAGGAAAACATCAACGCTGGACGCCAAAAAAGAATCCACCACAGGCTGTTTTGCATGAACCTATACCTTCTGTAAATCACGTCCCATCGGCAGTGCAGGAAGTTCCCTCCCCCATGCTTCATAAGCAACCTCCGTCGCCTGATCTGGGGGTAACAGTTGGAATTACAGATGCTCAGGAGATTTCACGTTTGCGAGGTATTGATGATTATATGGTGGGGGATATCGCAATGCGCGTAGCTTCCTCCTCTCACTCGGACAATGAACTCAACCTTCCTTTAGAGGTGTATCGATTTGATGAACAGGACCATGATCCTTATGAAGGTATTGCCAATTTATTCGAAGCAAATGAATTAGAGCCCGATCCGCAAGGAGCAATAGTTGAGATATCTGCGATTCCCCAATCTAGTGAGGGACCTCGATTGTTGCGTCGTCCGCAATAAGCAGTTTTGCCTCGCCTTACTAGGTTACGTGCTGCTCACCTCACTAACTCTTTTGATGCATTATCTTAATGAAGATAATTATATGGAATATACGGGGTATAAAGACATCGTTTAATCGATTGCTTGCTCTTGTAAGACGACATCATTTGCATATTTTAGTTGTAATAGAGCCAAAGATTAGTTCTTCTTTATTATTATCGTATCAGTTGTAATTAGGGTTCTCAAAATCTTTGTCCACATGTAATGATCATATATGGCTCGGAAGGAATCAATAGTGACACAAGAGGATATTCGGTCCGGGCAGCAGAACTTCTCCGTCAAATATCAGTGGTTGGCAACAAGTGAGCGGTTTTGGCTCACTGCGGTATATGTGCAACATACTATATCTGCCCGACGTCCATTGTGGGCTGATTTGGAATCTTTTCATTCTTCGCTGAATATTCCATGGTTGGTGGGTGGAGATTTTAATACACATCGTACACTAGAGGAACATCGATGACGATCGTCGTCACTTTGCGTTCATTACTGGATTTTAATGATTGTGTTCAATTCTGTGATTTGCAAGAAATATCCTTTCAAGGATCGCTATTTACTTGGTGTGATGGTCGAGGTTTGGGCCGTGTCTGGTGTCGGCTAGACAGATTCTTGTGTTCGTCAGCTTTTTTGGATATGTTTCTAGTTGCTCAAGTTCAGCATCTTACAAGGGCAACTTCTGATCATGCGCCTTTATTTTTAACACGTGATTCAAATAATCAGAGGGGTCCTGCAGCTTTCAGATATCTTGATGTTTGAGCTTCGCATCCCGATTTTGATGATTTCGTTCAGCACACTTGGGCGTCTTTTCCAACAGTGGACGGCATGTGGGGTTTATATAATAGGCTGCGACGTTTAAGGAAAGAATTAAAGCGATGGAATACAGAGGTCTTTGGTAATATATTCGATGTGGTAGGACAGGCTGTATTACATGCCTTTCGTTGTGAAAAGGACTTTGATTCCAATCCTAATGACATGACGCGTACAAGCTATCATCACAGTGTTGCTCAGTTGCAACTTGCTCAGAAACGAGCGTTCCTTTATTGGAAACAAAAGCGAATGTCAAATGGCTGAAGGAAGGAGATGCAAACACCTCGTTTTATCATAACACAGTAAAGGAAAAAAGATGGAAACAAGCCATTACGCGAATACTGTGTCCGGACGGAACTGAATGCCTGCTTAATTCTGATATTGAGGCAGAGACAGTGCGTTATTTTTCAGACTTATTTGCAGCAGAATCAGTGACGGATTGTGATTTAAATCTATGACACATCCCAATATTATTGACGGCGGATAATAATGCAATGTTGCAAGCAATTCTGTCCGAAGAAGAGGTGAAGCAAGTCGTATGGGACCTTAGCCCAACTAGTGCGGCTGGGCCAGATGGTTATCCGGGATCTTTTTATAGAAGATACTGGCGTTTCATTCACTCTGATGTTCTTAAGGCGGTGCAGGAGTTTTACTTGGGAGTGCAGGTACCAAGGCAGGTGGCAGCGGCCACAATTGTATTAATACCCAAAGTTCTCAATCCTTAGACTTTTGCAGACTTCAGACATATCTGTCTAACAAATTTTATATCAAAGGTTATCACACAATTGTTCTCTTCTCGTCTGGGTCGTCTGTTACCAAAGATTATCTCACCGGAGCAGGCGGGATTTATGCAAGGCCGACGCATTACAGAACAAATTCTACTTGCTCAAGAGATGGTCCATGTATTGGACATGCGGACACGAGGAGGTCAATTGATGATCAAACTGGACATGGCTAAAGGTTTTGATCGAGTTAGTTGGCACTATCTTGATGTGCTATTGCATCGCATGGGGTTTAATTCGCGGCTAATTCAAATTTGGCTAAATAACTTGAGATCCACTTGGTGTTCCATTCTTATTAATAATAAACAAACATGCCTTTTTCCGGTGGGGCGCGGTGTTAAACAGGGAGATCCATTATCCCCTTTATTGTTTATCATTTCATCAGAGGGTTTCTCTAGGGGATTAAAAGCATTGATGTATACAGGAGCAATAAAAGGATTTACTACGGGAAGAGTGCCATGTGTTTCACATTTAGGATTTGCGGATGATCTATTGGTTTTTCTAAATGGCAGCGGCAGAAATTTGAACAAATTTCATTCTTTTTTGACATCATACCAGCACGCATCAGGACAATTGGTGAATTATCATAAAAGCCAGATTGTTGTAGGCAGTGGCGTTTCAGGTACTGCCGCTTCGTCAATTTTGGGGATGCGGTTAGCGTCTTCGCCCATAAAATATCTTGGATCCTTTTTATATAAGGGTATCAATCGAACAAGGTATTATACTTCTATTATCAATCATTTTGAGGCGAAATTGGCATCTTGGTCCAATAAGCTGTTATCAATGGCTGGAAGGTTGGTTTTATTAAAGCATGTTTTAAGTTCGATGCCCATACATGTTATAGCGAGCTCACGATTGCCTAACGGAGTGGTTGATGTTCTAACTCGTAAAATGGCAGCATTTCTCTGGAAAGATCGTTATCAATGGCGCTCATGGATCTCTATATGTCATACAACAGATGAAGGAGGTTTGGGTATTCGTAATGTTTTGGGGGTTCAGAAGGCTTATGACTGTCAATTATGGTGGAAGTATCATCATTCTAACACCTTATGGGATGACTTTAGCAAACGCAAATATGGTAATCGTCATTCCTTATACTCTCATATATATGATTCTCCAACT
Source organism: Eustoma russellianum (assembly GCA_036186865.1). Lineage (NCBI taxonomy): Eukaryota > Viridiplantae > Streptophyta > Magnoliopsida > Gentianales > Gentianaceae > Eustoma > Eustoma russellianum. The sequence goes on from AP025047.1 coordinate 13,533,206, forward strand.
TGGAAGCGCTTATGTAGCATTAATGAATTTATGGAGGCCAATACAGCATGGTCGGGTACTTCCTTTCAATGGTTGCCGGATTCCAATGGACAATTCTCAATCAAATCAGCTTATACAGTTATTACAACATCCGGAATCCATGCACAAAGTGTGTATCGATTTGTATGGTGGAAGAATTCACACCTCAGCACACGGCTTTTCTTATGGCGGCTATGGTCAAGCTCTTTACCCATGGTGGATAATTTGCGTGCTTGGCTTATGGTATTTCATTCTCAATGTGTCTTTTGTAGATTATCTTCAGATGACCAAGACCATGTCTTCCTTCACTGTCCAAAGATACGACCAATATGGATAGAAATATCCAATATATTTTCAAGACCATTGCCCACTAGTAATACAATTAAAGCACATATGTATCATTGGTGGTGAATCTCTAGCCATGCATCTATGATGGGTCAGCTGCGAGTGGTTGTTCCCTCCATTGTGGCGTGGGTTATTTGGAAGGAAAATGCCGCAGTGCGATTTGGGTCAGAATCTTTCGTCTATATGCGTCTGTTTGAAAAGGTCAGAATGTCAATTTATACGTGGTGTGCGGCTATGAATGGTAAAAAGTTTGCCTCCAATATCTCTCAGTTAGTAGCTCTTCACTTATCTCTGCCTTTGCGGTCCAGACGACTGCGGATTGTACGTTGGGCACTGCCTCCAACAGGCAAGCTGAAATTAAATGTTGATGCAACGGTAGGAAGATCTTGTGCTGCTGGAGGAGCAGTATTGCGATCGGATCAGGGCCAATTGGTTTCGGCTATCGCTTTTGCATTACCTATGGTTACTCCACTGCGGGCGGAACTGATGACATTGATGTTAGCATTGGCTTATTATGCGAGGGAATATGACCATATTGTAGTTGAAACGGATTGCCAAATTCTTCTTTCTATGTTGGCAAATACACGTCCTCTAACAGGATTGCTAGCAGTTGATCTTCAACGTATAGCGTTATTTCTATCTCTAAATCAATCCATAATACAACATTGTCTTAGAGAGGCCAGTACTGCAGCTCACCGACTAGCACGTCATGGGTATAGAGCTGTTGGTATAACACGTTATGCTACTCTCCATGAACTTCCTTGTGAGGTTCGTGGGGCCATATATGTGGATTTGCAGCTGCCTGCTTTGCATCATTGATCATGTCTCACATTGTGTTGGCGTTGTTTTCCTTATGCTGCCTGTGGTCAATATTGACTCAGGCAACACTGGTGCGTTATTTTACATTTCATGGTCTATTCTTATATTTATATATTTGGCATTACAAATTATCCTCACACATTACTTTTTCCATGGCTATCAAACTATCCTTCACTTTAGTATGTTGCCTGCGATACTTACTGCATTGGTGCGTGGTGCAAACTCCGGCGAGCCTGGCATTAGACATCTCCCTGAATGCTCTGTATATCTGGAGATGGCATACATTGTTTTAGTCACCTTGGTTCTTGTTGAATCAAGGTGACATGGGTACGTGCTTCCTCCGTTTACTAGCCCAGATTCATAATCTAGTACTGTTGCTGATGCTTTCATTTCTGTTTTGTTTTGAGGTACACTGGATTGGCACGATTGTATTCTTCAATGTTGTCTATTTATCGCCGGGTCGCTCATGTCTTCCTCGTTGGCGGCATCGTTTAATGGTTTTTGGGGCTCCGTGGATAACCATTTTTCATCATTTCTATGTATTTGGTCACCATTCCAGTAGTATAAATATGTACGCTTATTCCTTCGCCAAGGTTTTATCCACAAGGGTGGTTTTACTTGGCAAGGTTTTAATGCGGCATATCATATACGATTGGAGGTTGACACTCATCAGCTCGCTATTTCATTTATTCTCTTACGATGACTTTTTGTAATATGGTATTCTTTGGCCATAAGTGAGGATATTTAATAAATTTCTTCTTATAAAAAAAATATATACATATATACATACATACATACATACATACATACATACATATATATATATATTGCAGAATAAACATTAAAAAAACGTGAAGTAAGAAGTAATTGAAGCGCTAATGCTATTAATCACTGGATCCTAGACCTTGTTCAACTACTGGAATTTAAATTTAGTTAATTATCATACTGTAGAAACGAGATGCCAATGTGTGCCGAGTTTAGCCGAGATGCGTCGAGCTGAATATAATAACTTCTTGTGCTAAAAGAAATAAGGAGAAACTGAACTCAGTCAGCCGAGCTGAGCTGATGTGAATGTAGGAGTAGCTGAACTAAGTGACAGTGGACGAAGAGAAGTTGTGCTGAACGGAAGAGAAGTTGTGCTGAATGGAAGAGAAGTTGTGCTGAACTGATAAAGTACTACTGCTGAGCTGAGGTGAAAAGGGACACAGAACTAAGAGTAGCCGATGTGAAGAAGGACAACAGAAAAGAACCAGAATAAAGATTGTTGGGATATGAAGAGTTTTGATGAAATTAAAAGATGGTTTGAAAAAGACAAAAAGGAATCTAACACTTGGAATATGAAGGAAAATAAGAAAAACACACTGTGAGACATCGATCTCTAAATTGAAGGACATCGATCGATCAATGTATACATCAGTCTCTTGAAGAAGAGACATCGATTGATCGATGTGTAACAGAACAAACCCAGGAAATTTCTGTGAGACATCGATCTCTGAAGTCATGCACATCGATCGATCGATGTGTACATCGATCTCTAGAAGTACATACATCGATCGATCGATGTATAAAAGATCAAAACCTAGAACTTTCTGTGAGACATCGATCTCTAAGCTACAAGACATCGATCGATCGATGTATACTTCAGTCTCTCAAATAAGAGACATCGATCGATCGATGTACTACAGAATTCAAAATTTTTTAAACGTTGGAACAAAATCCAAGGGAGATTTATAATGTTTTCTCTTTCCAATCTTGCTCAAAATTCTTGTGGACTTTAACCCAACCTATTACATGCTTCCTTGACTATTGTATACATGTCTAAGATTCTCTAGGGTGGCTATCCAAGATCAAATCACTTCATAGGGTGGCTAAAGACTATTTGGGCACTATCTTGACATTTTTGAAGATGAAGACTTGGTGGAGAGCCTCAAAAACGTGGTGAACTTCATCTATAAATAGAGGAGGCTTGGATGAGGCAAAGACACACTTTCAACATCATCTAGCTTCATTTTCCATTGTTGTATATTTCTCTCATACTTGTAAATTGGTTTAAAGCTTGTCTAGCTTTTCTTTGATCTTCATTATTGTATATTGAGAGAAAAAGAGTCAAGCACAAGAGGAACCATAAATATTTGACCTCTTGCTTGTGCTTAGACTTGTGAGAAAGTGTGATCCTTACCATATTTCTTCAACCCACTGTGAGAAGTTCTTGAGGGAACTTTTGTTGAAGTAGTGAGGAAGCAAGAAGTTGTTCTTGCTAAGAAGCTGTAGTTGCTGTAGTTGCACAAGTGTGTTTTGTGCAAGAAGTTGCTGTTGTTGTTGCTTACACTAAAGTGTTAGTGTAAGTGTTGCTGTGGTTGTTCTTATTGTTCATAATAAGAAGAGTAGTTGTTGAAAATCCACTTTGGAAACAAAGTGGTAGTGGAGTAGAATCATTTACGATTCGAACCACTCTATATCCGGTGTACTCATTCACTACTTCTCATCTCCCATTCTTGCTCTAATTTTGAATATCTTTTTGAGTTGAGCAAACGAGAAAATTCCGCAAAATAGCCAAACACTCTATTCACCCCTCCTCTAGAGTGTATTTCGGACCTAACAATTGGTATCAGAGCCTAACTTTGATTGCTTGGCCTATCTTTGCAAGTAGCAAGGTTAAAGATCATGGCAATGACAACCTCAACCTCGACCTCTTCATCCCCCAAGCCTACTGCACTATTTTCCGGATCAAACACTAAAGCTCCTATGTTTGATGCCCAAAACTATTCTTTATGGAAATTTCGAATGATCAATCATTTGAAAGGCTGTGGATTTGATATATGGAGAGCTGTTGTCAAAGGAATTGAAGTTCCTATGATTACCAACTCAAAAGGAGAATCAATGTTAAAAGATGAGGATGACTACACCGACGAAGAGAAGATAAATTTCGCCATCAATGGCAAAGCTTTTGACATTCTCTCAAGTGCTCTTACCACCACTGAGCTCATTAGACTCCAAGGTCTTGAAACAGCCCATGAGGCATGGAAAAGGCTTGAAATGATACATGAAGGAACTGAGCAAATAAAAATGGCCAAAAGACTCATGCTCATGAAGGAGTATGAGATGTTCGGAATGAAAAACGGTGAGAAGATTGAGGAGACAATCGATCGATTCACACGAATAGTGAATCAACTCTCCATGGTTGACAAGAAAATCTCAAATGAAGATCTTGTCTCAAAACTCCTCAACTCTTTACCAAGAGAATGGACAGCCAAAGTCACCGCCATCACCGAATCAAAGAATCTCAAGACTCTTACCCTTGATGAGCTATCCGGTAATCTTCTTACTCATGAAATTCTTATCGATGAACAAAATAGGATGAATCCCATCAAGCCTACACAAACATCACACAAAGGATTGGTGGTAGAGTCCGATGAATCGGATGAGGAAGTTGCCCTTCTAGTAAGAAAATTTAGAAGAATGGCAACTAGAAACAAAGCTCAAGCAAGAAAGTTTTTCAAGAAACCATCTAAAGAAAAGGAAGCAAGTGAAAATTGCTATAGATGTGGTCGACCCGGTCACTTCATTGCCGATTGCCACGTAAAAGAGCCGCAAAAGCAAGAGAAGAAGGTTTTTCCTCAAAAGAAGAAAGCCCTCAATGCGGAGGTAACCACGTGGGATGATCTTCTTTCGGAATCGGAAGGAGAAGAGAGTGAAGATCAAGGTGTTGGACTTGTGGCAATGGTTGACAATCCAAAGTTTCAACATACTTGTCTTATGGCGATTGAAGATGACCTTGAGGTAAATTCTAACCCTTCAAATTTACATGATGAAATAGGAGATTTGCAAGATGACTTTGAGAAATTAAATTTGAAATATAAGCATTTAAAGAAAGAATTCAAGAAATACATTTTAGAAAATAAGAGCTTGCATGACAAAAATATTTTGATGTTTCAAGAGCATGATATCATACTTACCATGCATAAAACCGTAGTTCTTGAAAATGAAGAAATTAGAAAAGAATATGAGAAACTAAAGTTAGACTTACAAAGACTAACAAATGGTAAAAACAACTTAGACATACTACTTGGAAATCAAAGGATTGGAAATGATAAATCCGGTTTAGGATTTAACTCATCATCTTCTTCTATTAAACCTAAGTCCTTAAAGAAAAAGGCAAACAATAGAAAAACACAAAATTCATCATCTTCTAAATCAAAGCATGTACCCACTTGTTTTTATTGCAACAAACTAGGACATGTAAAGAATCGTCTAAAGCTCGATTTGAAAGCACATATGTTTGGAAGCCTAAGGGTCGAAAAACTAACCCTAAAGGACCCAACCATCAAAGGGTACCAATGCATACATCTTTTGGTTTTGTAGGCTCTCAAGATAAATGGAGTAGCCAAAGAAGAAGGAACCAAATGGCTTATGGACAGCGGATGTTCAACTCACATGACCGGAGACAAGACATTGTTCACCAAGCTCAAGCTCCAAGATGGTGGAACGGTGCATTTTGGCAATGGGAGAGCCAAAATCCTTGGACATGGAGAAATTGGTAATTCTTCCTTTACTATTAATAATGTACTTTATGTAGAAGGGCTTAAGTATAATTTGATAAGTGTTAGCCAACTATGTGATGCTAATTTTCAAATAGAGTTTGTGAAAAGAAAATGTGTTGTGAAAAAGAACGATAAGATTGTTTTTGAAGCTATTCGTAAAAATGATGTTTACAAATTTAGCACACATGATTTGATATCACAAAATGTTTCTTGCCTAGTTGCCAAAAATGATTTGACTCAACTATGGCACAGACGACTTGGACATATTAGCTTTAAAAACTTCAAAGAAATTTGCAAAAATGAGAAGGTCCAAGGTCTTCCAAAAATAAATTTCGAAAACCATGGCTTATGTGACACTTGTCAAAAGGCAAAGCTTGTTAAAACAAGCTTCAAACCCAAAAGTGAAATCTCCACCACCAAACCCCTACAATTGCTTCATATGGATTTGTATGGGGATATTGGTACAGCAAGTCTAAGTGGAAAACATTACACCTTTGTGGTGGTAGATGACTTCTCCAGGTACACTTGGGTAATGTTCTTAGCTAAAAAGAATGATGCATGCCAAGAATTTATAAAGCTTTGTAAAAGATTAGAAAATCAAAGAGAGGACACAATTAAGGAAATTAGAAGTGATAGAGGTGGTGAGTTTGATGGAGAATTTCAAGAATTTTGTGTATCCAAGGGGTATGGACACAATTTCTCAGCCCCAAGAACTCCTCAACAAAATGGTGTTGCGGAAAGGAA